>JAXQQM020061344.1:0-48457 GCA_034641835.2 Pinus albicaulis
AAGGTAGTAGCAATGGTGCTAAAGGTTCCGCATAAAGTAGAAGGCTTCTCCACATACCATTTCGCAGCTGGTCCGGTTAAGGTGCGATGAAATAGTCTTAATCAAATAGTATCACCAATAATACTATTCGAAGAACACCGTAGGTGGAAATTCATTACATGGTTTCTAGGTTCTTCCCCCTGCTTCCCTTTGAAATTTGGAGTGTCTAAAGGGAGCTTCGTGGGTATGGGGGGCCAAATGGGATTGTGTGCAATGGGGTCATTTGTTAAATTTGATAGATTAGGTAATTTTAAAGATGTTAGGAAAGGTAACTGAGTGTTGAGCACCATTGTAGACTATGAAAATACAAGATTCTGGTTGTGTATGGTGTTTGTATGTGACGTACCCAATAGTGTGTTCTGTTGGCTCCCTGAATGGGTAGCGCTCGTATGCCCTCTAGGGGTTATGGGAGGAGTGGTGTGTGGTGACCATGAGGGTGTTTCCACAAGTGTTGTATTGGGTGACCCTTGGGGGTTCCCAACTAAATACGCCTTGATAAATGATGAACCGATAAGGCTGGCTGTGTTCCATCTTTGATGCCTGAATGGTGAAAGACGCGGAACTCCTCCCTCTAATGGGGGGAGGTCCAAAAAAAGTCTAGATCGATGAGGTCCCATTACGTCCGTTATGGTGTCAAATAGGTTTTATTTTGGAAATATTATTTAGTTTTTGAGAGGAGAGAGATTATTTATCAAATAGAAAAGCGATCGCATAAGTAAAACAAAGAGAAAGTAAAAGGTTAATTTCCATTTTGATTATTCCTATGTGATCAGTCAATCAAAAAATGGTTTTTTTTTTGCGTATGATACTCAAAAATCTTAAAAGACCTAATCATCCTCACACTCCCAATTGTAACTGGGCCTTGCGAATATATCTTCTAGTGGGTACTGGGGCCAACATCCCAAAAGAACTGGCAACACTTTCTAGTGGCTGAAGAATCGACCAAGGTAATGGAAAGAGGATCTAGTGCTGCCTGCACCATCACCTATAGGGAAGGATTCCCTAGATTTGGCCACTAAATATTGTCGTCCCACATGAGCGTTCAAGTCTTGATATTCTTGGTATTCAACTACCAGTACCGAGCACTAGATGGGTCAGGTAGCCCCAAATAGTACCGCACACACTAGGCCTAAGATTAACCCCCTTTGAATCGAGTCTCTGTGTTGCTCGGGAATTATTTTCCGTGGGAGAATAGATGGGTTTAAAGCTCACTACAAAGTCAAATTCTATATTTCAATAATGTAAACTGACCATGGCGGCTTATTGGATGCCTACCCCCAATGGTCCTAACCTGAACCATTAATTATCTTGTGGCTCCTGTGGGGAGATTTAATGAATTCAATTAATGGTTAGTTTTAAGGAGTATTACTTTTCTTATGGTGTGGAAATGCATGTGAGAAAGTGTACAATCACAATGTTTGTAGGATGCGAATATGTGATGATCCTTAACACTCCATCCTAATTGAACTATGTTTCGATTGTTCCTTTCAAAAAGTAAATGATGTGCAAATAATGGGTCGCTTACAATTTTTCCTATTTAGACTAAATGTTTCACTATAGGGAGATGTAAAACTATCAAAAGAGAGTGTTCATATGCATGCTCATGGCCACCAAGAGGTGCAACGACAGTAGATATTACTTGCCTTCTTATATAATTTGATCCTAGTCTTGGATCCTAATGCAAAATTTAAAATAAACTTAATGCAAAAATTTGGAAAAAATGGAAACTAGCTAAGCATGTGTGGATATGGGCCACTTACTCACTAATTACATACATGTTTGGTGTCTATTATAACTAATAAGTTCATTCAGATAGCATGGGTGGATTTTAGCTACTTACTTGCCTCCTAATTAAACTATGTGAATTTGTGATAATAAACTAAAAATTATAACTATGCAATAGCTAAGCTAAAGTTGAGCTAAAAAAATGTCCTAATAGTCAAGGGACACCATAACACATTGCTGGAAGATTTATTTTGGGCTGCCAGTCACTTTACACTTGCAAAAAATTAAGAAAACTAGTGAAAAAAATGGTTCACTAGTTTACGCACGGAATATCTCTACACATGTGCATGACTCTGTGTGTTTGTCTGAGATGAATGTAGGCGGACCGACACATCTGACTGTTCTAAATGCGCACAGTTTTCCTGCACACAAAAATTCCACTTCTCCTAAACTGAATCTCTTCACAGAGGATGAATGAGAGAAGTATAGGAGGAGGAGAGCTGGTCCTGCATCAGTCCTGAGAAAAAAAGAGGTTATGCAAAACCACAAACACTTATCTTAAGAGGAGAAATAAGTGGAGTCACCAATCCTGTTTGGGTGTGTTTAGTACACAAGTGTATGAAACACATTGGTGCTTGATATGAGTGATTTCTAGCCTACAAGAAATTTTCACAGGGAAAAAATGAGTTGTTAGATGGTTAGTGAAGCATCATAACATGTAGAAAAAGTAGTTTATGGAACATAGCATACTACAAAAGAGGAGGAGACAAGAAAAAAAAAATACACATAAAAACATGATCAATATCAAGTAAACGAACTAATAATACTAATAGAGAACGAATCCCCTTTTATTAGCCATTGGTGGTAAAAAAGAGGTAGAACACTAAAACACTCATAGTGAGTCCTTAGAGCTATGGAGCTCTAATACTCAAAGCAACGAGGGCTCTCCCCTTAAGCTGTCTGCAGGCCTCTCTCTTCTCCTCTAATGAGTGATCAGATATCGGACATCTTATGCAATTCTACTTTGGGACTGAGATGTTGGATGGCCAACAAATGAATCTCCTCACTCTCTTGCTACTTGGACAACACACTGCTCTTTTTCTCATGGGAAATTTGACTAGCATAACAATGTGTTCTAAATTGTTCTTCTCATGGAGGCATTTCTTAGGAAAAATTCAAATCTTCTTCCCTCTCTTGGTACAATTGTGGATAGTGACCCAGGAGTGGTGGTTGATTCCATTATGTGCTCACTTGAGGTCTCAAGGTGGCTCTAGGCGACTGTCCTTGGGCAGCCTCAAGTGGAGAATCTTCTTCCTGAAGTGTGCAAAGTGGTCTTGGATAGTGACCTTCCGTCATATTCAGGACCGCGGGCTTATTGAGGGAAATCCGGGGAGATCAGTGCTACTATCGAAGAAAAATGCGCGCGGAGCGCACTTTGCCAGTGTATTCTATGTGCAATTTGATAATTTTGCCTCTTGACCTTAGAGAAAGTTAAATTTTCCAAATTCTCTAATGTTTTCAACCTTGTAAATCCTTCTGCTTGAAATTTCATGATGTCTTTTGCTTGTTCGATTTTCCAGTGATAACAACCCTCATCAGTTTCTAATCATATTTGATATATATTTTTTATTTATTTACCATACTTCTTTATACCTCTTTTATATTTATTTATTTACCATACCTCTTTTATAAATATGGTATTTTTCCTATGTATTTAGCCCATGGTATTAAAATGGTATTTTTCCCATATGATTCACCTAAATATTTTAATTTTTTTTGAGTTTTCTTTAAATATAAAGAGGCTTATGGATTTTACTCGATATTCTAATCTAGTTTTAGTTTTAATAAACTTAAATTCTAATAATTATCCCTATTAATTAATTTTTATTTGGTTAAAATAAAAGTTAATTAATTAATTAGTAATTATTAGGATTTTATACTATATTACCTTAAAAAAAAATTTCCCTAACCTAAAAATATTTTTTCCTAGCTTAATTGGTTAATTAGTTAATTAAAATGAGCTTAAGTAATTAATACTCCTTTTAAAATAAAAATAAATCTTAAAAATTCTCTTCCTTTACTTAAATATATTCCTTAAAATAAATATATAATAAAATTAGATATATAATAAATTAAAAAGATATATTTAATAAACTAAATATACGCTTTTAAATTCAATTATATATTTATATTTTACTAAGACCTTAATTAAATTATAATTTATTAAATATATCTTTAAATTAAATTAACTAATTATTTATCACCATCAATAATTTTTAGTATACTTTTACCTTAATAAAAATTTTTTTGGACATTAAAAAATTAGTTAGTATTTTATAAATGACATAATTAATTAAAATTAAAAATTAAATTAGAACGTAAAATATTTTATATAGATTTTAACCTAGTATAAGTCCCTTATTAAAATCATTATTTCTTTTATAAGTGAACCTTAAATCTTAGATTATTAACCTTAATAAATTAAATTTATTGAATTAGAAATATAATTATTAAAAATATTAAAAATATAAAATTATAAATTTTGGTCGGCTCTTTTCTAGAAATCTACCTCTATTTATGGTCTGAGTTTTTTCTCTCAATTTCTTCATTCAAGAAAGTCCTGATGATGGATCCTTGTTGGGATTCAAAACGTCGACACTCGTTCTTTAGTACTGTGGATAATCCGGGAAGCTTTTTAAAAAATGATCAGCACATGAGTTTAAAAACCAAAATAAGTTTTATTTATTTACCATACCTTTAGTTTATTTATATTTTTATTTATTTACCATACCTTTGGAGTCGATATAAAAAGAGGTTTTATTTATTTAAAATAACTACGATTTATTTATATTTTTTTATTTACCATACCTCTTTTTTGAGTTTTCTTAACCCTCTTTATATTTTAAATTTATATTGTGTTTAGACATAATAATAGTTAGATTTATTTTTAAATAGGGTAACATTAGATTAAAAATCTTAAATGTTAAACATTAACTTTATGTTTATATTTACGTTTGATTTTACATGTTTATGTGTTTACTTGTTTTTAAGTGTTTACGTTTTTACATGAGATCTACCCCCATACTAGGCTATAGAGCGCCTCTAAGCGCAATAATAGTAATATCATTTTTAATTAATATTATGATATTAATAATTGAATTAATAATAATAGTAATATCATAACAATATTAATATCGTTGTTCTATTATTACTATTATTATTTACAATATTAATATTGTTGTTTTAGGATTACTATTATTAATATTAATGACATTATCATTATTACTTTAGCAATATTATTAATATAATTAATATAGTTAATTTATTATTGTTAATAAAATATTACTAGCATATGTCTTAGTAGGAAGGGAACACCTAGGAGGAACAGGATACTTAATTGTATTGAATGAAAAATTAATAGTTCATTTATAACAAGTGTTGTAGGGTAGCATAATTATGCTCTAGAAAAAAATATATAAAATATTATAACTTGCATTCGTCAATGCTAATAGGAGTATTAAATCCTATTGTCAACTAATAGATTGATATGTGTGCACATTTACAATTTTCTTCATACAAAATAATGTTGGGAAGTAACTCTTGATACTAAGCATATTTATGTCGTAAGGCATTCCCTTTGAGAAGAACTACCCTATCTACCACTCTACATCCTTTGGCACCGTCAATATTGTGTTAGCCGATTGAAATATTATTTTTCGTTAGATGATTTGGTTAGGGTATGTTATTTGCCTCATTTCACAGTTATTCAATCCACCATCTGATGAGATTTTGTTGGATAAAAGAGAAGTGTGCTCAAATGGCCTTGGAAGAGGTTTTTACATGTCATAGTCTCGAGCTGTCCATGATGCAGTTGTTGGATCGCATGGCACCATTGGTCATCTCTGAGGTATGAAATAGCGTAGACAAGGGAAGACGTCCAAATTAAACATTAGAGAGTGGATGGGTGGAACAGGAACCACTATGAGATCTTATGTGATTACGGTATAATTCAAAGATCCATTTCCCCCTAAGAGCTTTATAAATTAGGGTTTCACTCGAGTATTTAAAATTTCAATTTCTAATTTCTAATTTGATTAAGGAACGACTCTTCCTCACTAGATCGATTGGCACATCAAAATTATGACTACTGACGTATCAATTATTTTTCATTTTTATTTTTGGGTAAATTTCAACCTTTTATGGGTTCTTTCTCACCATACTCTTGGCGTGCCTAAAATTATAGGTGGGAATAGTGGTTGCATTACACAAAATCTTATAGCTATATAGATATATAATCCTTCCCGCTAAGTTCTTGGTCTTTTGTAGATTTCAGATTTCTGTGGTGAGAGTTTTGAGTTTCTGGGTTCAGAATCTCCATAGTGAACATTTTTGTGTCAACATTTCGAGTCTAGAACAAGACCCATCATCAAGAAAAATGCTGTCCTGATGATGGGTCTTGTTCTAGACCCGAAATGTTGACACAAAAATGTTCACTGTGGAGATTCCGAACCCAAAAACTCAAGTTCTTGGTCTCTTTTATTTGCTTGTTATTGGAAATAACCCCTAAACCACTTTTGACTAACCTTGTTATCTTGTTCCCTTGTAGGTATGAGAGATTTGTGCACTCAGTTATAAAGAGAGGGGACTTCATATCATACCTTATTTTTTTATTTTAAATAAATCTCGACTCTGATTCCACAGGCTCTTATATAGTTTCTTCTTCCAATGGATACCAGATTGTGACTTTGTTTGTGAAACCCTGCTCGATTAGAGTTGGGCTGCTCTCTAGTTGCAACTTGATTTGAGATTTTATCCCTAAGAATTACTATCGAGTTGTATTTTTAAGCGATAGGTCGTCAACCACTAGAGTTATCTTTCTAAGACATTGTTATCCATTTTCCGTTTTCCTGTTGGATTCTATTAAAAAATCGTTTCTTATACCAAATTTCATTTGACTCTTCTATTTATAGCCTTATCATTTATCTCCCCTCTATGTGAGAGAAGAGTGAAGAAAGGGATTTTTCCTTGCTTCAGGATATATCCTTAGCCTTACTATAGAAAAGAGTCTCTGTATCATCAAATTACAAAGCCTCACTTAAGGTAATAGAACTAGCTTGTAGAGAGGAAAACTTACCAATTGTGATAGATTTACTATACATATTACTTTTGAGAAAATAAATTGACTCTATATATATATAGTTTAATGTACATCTAGAAATATCCAAATCTAATCCCTATAAAACTTAACTTTTACATTCCACGCATAAATTTACTCATTCATTGATAAACAAATTTACTCATTTTACGATTTCATAATATCATTTTGTCCCAAAGCACACAAACCAACACCACTGAAGATACAATAAATATTACCAATGTACACTTCAAATTGCACAAAACAATACTAATAGAGGGATCCTTTATGCACAAACTGGAAGTTTTGCTCCATCCAATAGTGAAAATTATGCCAATTAAATCTACATTTGGATTTTGGAAAGAAAAATCACAAAATTTTCATTAATTTAATCAAGTTGGAAAATTTACAAAATGGAAACATTTCTAGATTCCAGAAAACAAGTGAAAAGGTTATCAAATAGCCTCTAGGAACAAAACCAAGGGTAGACATCTTGATTTTCTGGCATAAGGCTGGACTTGAAGAAAGGCTCGAGTTTGTCTACAAGGAATTACTTTCCAAAAGCCCAATAGATAAGTAAATCAATTATATCATGTCTTACAAGAGAGTAAATAAAAGGAAATGTGCCAAGGTCTCATGTACTCTTCAATATTTTTTTGCATAATAGTCAAACAAAACTCGTAAACAATGAGATAATGCTCTGTTTCCAAAACCACTAAAATTGATGGGTTTTGAGGTAATTATTGCTTCTCACTTTCACCATGAAATTTAGAGTATACTAAGTAGATATAATATCTATTTAGAATTGTATGTCTTGTTGTCATTCCCATCCTAAAAACAAGGAAGATGATGATGACTTGGACCTCTTTGGTGAGGAGATTGAGGAAGAAAAGAAGGCAATAGCAGAACGAGAAGCATCTAAAAAGAATCAAGCAAAAAGAAAGAAAGTGAGTATATATTTGTTTACTTGGACCTTCTTTCTTGAACCATTTTTATAAATTTCAGGATGCCTTTGGCTTATATAACTGAAAATTATGTGCCTTTAGGTCCATATATTGACGTGGTTGTATCCATTGCTTACAACATTATCTATTGATGTGGTTGTATCTATTATTTATGAAATTAACAGGTGTGATGGAATAATATGATGATGATGAGAAATATTATAGGTTTATTTAAGGTTGTTGACCATGAAACAATTAGGATCATATGATGCCTACATGTTCTTGTAATTTTATGAGTAAGCACTCTCTTAAATTTTTTTGTTTACGCATTTCATTTTTCTTATTTTATGAGTAAGTACTCCCTTGAATTCTTTTTATTAATGAACTTTATTTGGTTTCTAATCATAAAGTAATGTCCCAACAGGGTTCATGAATGTGCTATGTGGAGGATATGTATGAAAATGTAGAATTTGAATTTAGGAAAAGGCTTATATATATGTATGATTCAATTTCAATGCCCAATTATAGTTTCAAATTTTCGTCGCCTCTTTTTTTTGGATAAAGTTTGATTTACTTGGCTATCCTTATCCATTAAAAAAAATGATAAAGTCCACTGATGTTGAATATATGAATCAATAAACAAAATGATACAAGAAGACTTAAAAAAATTTATGCAACCATCTCACAAAATAGAAGAAAATATAGATCAAAGACTTAAAAATTATCCTCCTCTAGGGGGAAACCTTATTTACATTAAATAAATAAACAATTATTGGGTGATTCAAATTACAAAACCTCATTTCTATATATAGGAGTCTAAGGGGTCACAATATAATCATAGTCAACATAACAATAATAATGTAAGAGCACAACAATAACAATAGTGGGCTTCTATGGGGCACAATAATAACAATATGGGGACTACATGGGCACAACAATAGCAATAAGGGGGCTACACTAACAATAAAAATAAGGGGATACACTAGTATTATAGGGACCTAGCATGCCCCTCTCCTTAAAAAAATTTTTTTCCTCAATGCTTGAGTAGTTTTGGATGCTTATGTATAAAATTATCATCCTCCCATGTGGAATCTTCACTGAGTAAGTTCTTCCACTTGATGAGATACTATGAAATTGATCAATTTCGTAGTTGTCGAGTTCTTGTTTCTATGACTGCTTCAAGTTCCAATATTATTTTTCCTTCCTCATCAATTTTTGGCAATATTGTTTGAATTGGGAGCTTGTCACCTATAACCTTCCTTAGGCATGAAACATAGAAAACTGGGTGCACTCGGGAAGATGCAGGAAGCTCCAATTTGTATGCCATAGTACCAATATTTTGCAACATATTGTAAGGAACATAATACTTTTGTTACATAGTAGTTTGCCGCATTCCTCAGATGTTATCCAAAATTTTGTATTTTGTGCCATCCATGTCACAAAAGCCACAAAGCGACAAAAGCTGTATAAAATTTTTCATCCTGAGCAATATGCTTAAGATATCCCTGCAAACCTAAAAGAGAAGTGTCTTGAAGTTTTTTTGAAAAGTTTGTAAAAAACTCTATTTTATAAGCCTAGCATGGTTCTCCCATTTATGAGCTCGCGCTTGTTTCCCTGTCCCTATATTTTGAAAAGCGCTACCAACACGTGAATTTAACAGTAGAAGTGCACTAGTCCTCTTCAGGTAGGTTCTCCAAAAATGAAGCAGAAGTTTCATCCTCTAGAATTCTCGAGAATGGAGTTATGGTACTTGGTGGTTGGGGATATGGTCGAATAATCCCATGTTTGGCCCTTGATCTTATCTCTAAATATTTTCCCCTTAGAGATAAGACCTTTCCCCCTCATTAGGGGATCAGTAACCTCCTCAGCTTTACTATAAGAGAGTTCCATGCTAATGAGTCTTGGCTGTGTTGGGTGCTAGTTTTGCACACTTTTACTACATTTTTTTTCCCTATTTTTCCTCATGAATATAACCAATGGGATTATATTTGCCTCTTTTTCCTACCTTTCTGTCCTAACTTGTGATGTTTCACCTTATTTTCATTACTCTTCCATTTCATCAATTATTATGATATATCGTGCCTTTTTTATGACTAATCGAGGATGAATGTTTGTAGAATATCTATGGTCTTTGTGTTGTCTTTCCAGATGTCACTTATAGCACCAAATATCCTGAGCACGAGGTACACAGGAGCAGTTAATGGTATGTTGTTACAACGAGCGTTGCTGTTACAGACCCGCAGGCAAATTGTTGTTATACTCTATTGTTACAGACCCTTGGAGAATTGCTGATATAGTTGTACCACTGACCAGATATCGTCAAACACCTATTGCTGACATGTACTTTAGCTGTTACACTATAGCTGTGGTTTTATGGTGATAGTTGTAGAAGTTGTTAGCATTGTATTTTTGGAATAACAACCTATGGGCGGTTTTAATTGTAATTTATAATTTTCTAGTCAGATTTTTATTAAGAAGTGGTTATAACTAATGTATTCTATTTCAATTAGCATGAGAATCATAAGATTCTCATGACTGATCCATCCCTTGATTTTCTAAGATGTAACCACTATATATTTCTCGACCCTAGAGGTCAAAAGGTTAGCAGAGAACAACATTATTTTGGCTTTGTAATTGTGCTCATATTAATACATATTATCCTGTTATTGATGTTACATGCATTATTCAATTTAGTTTCCGTTAAGTTCTTTCTCCACCTGTGCCCTAGTAGGGAGGAAGGGCCCTCCTTCTTAGTAGGGATTGCAGTGATTAAGGTAGTTGTGTATATGTGTTTGTATTTTTGTTTATGTATCAGTAGAGGTGTTGTTGCTGTTGTTCAGCTATGAATATTTCTGCTTGAATTTAAATAATTTGTATGCTATTACATATGTGATATTAGAGACACCAGTTGGATATTCGTTGTGTGGTGCGCTAGAGAAGATTAATTGAAGTGTGATTACAGTCCTGTGGATCATTTTATTTCTGCATGAGTGATTTACTTCCAGCATTTACTTCAACAATTATTTCTTTTAATTGAATTGCTTCTGGTTGAGTGTATCAGCACATATAGTGTAACTATCATTGGAATAAAAGACGTCCCTGGGTTGATAATTTATGTGTACTGTTTAGTCATTGAATAATGATTAATACAACCCAACATTTTGGCGTTGTTTTCGGGATGATAGTGACAACCCAATCAATCAGAGTTGTTTCTTAGAAGTGCAATTTCCGTGTCTTTTTTTAGAGTGTCTCCAATGACACAATTGTTGGGCAGTAAGACGAGAGGTAATAACCTACGCATCGCTCTAAGAAACTTGAGCGAGCTCACCAGTGTCTTGCTAAGACATTTAGGAGAGTGAGTTTCTGAGCATTTTGTTCTTCTTAGAGTGTCTCCAACAATACAATTGTCGGGTAGTAAGACGAGAGGTAAGAACTTATGCATTTCTCTAACAAACTTGAGTGGGCTCACCATTGTCATGTTGGGACACTTAGGAAGTTGAATTTTTAGGTGTTATTCTAGGGTGTCTTCAGCGATACAATCACTGGGAGTTAAGACAAGAGGTAAGAACTTGCACATTGCTCTAACAAACTTGGGCGGGCTCACTGCTGTAGAAACTGAACCACTTATAGGATGAATTGATACACATAAGGCCCATGTGTGCTGGTAGGATGACACCAACATCTAAAAACACCCCCCACTCTACTAACTACAGGAAAGACAGGTCGTAAGAAGGAAAATAAGGGTGCAGATTTAGGAAGGAGGACATTCTTTGGAGATCTAATCTCAAGGGTAGAAAAGCAATAGTCCATGTCATACAAAGTTAATAGGAAGACAGGACCACAATAGGTAGCTACCATATAAAAGTCTGGGCCATCAGTGTCTTCTATGCCAGGACCTCACCACCCTTTGAACAGTATATCCACTCTTGATATCAAGACTCCAGATTCAAAACATCAGTGGAAAATCATTGATCAAAATCTCAGAATTGAAGGACACGGAGAGACCAGCGGGGAGCACCAAGGACCTGAGGAACAACATTTAATTGATTATCATTTGGACGTTGGTAGTGATATTAAACCATCAGTCCTGAAATAACATGATCCTTTTATTTTTCAATCTCTAGTACACTCTGAGGTCAGTTCATCCCATCAAGAAGAATCAACCATAGGGGACAAGAAT
The DNA here is from genome assembly GCA_034641835.2 of Pinus albicaulis. Classification (NCBI taxonomy): domain Eukaryota; kingdom Viridiplantae; phylum Streptophyta; class Pinopsida; order Pinales; family Pinaceae; genus Pinus; species Pinus albicaulis. The sequence continues at coordinate 12,023 of JAXQQM020061344.1, forward strand.
GTCAAGACAGATAGTTATGTTACTTTTGAATTCCCAATAGTAGTAACTTGGGATGAAGCTCCTATGAAAAATATTCCTCTATCATCCCTACCATCCTTTCAAGGGATGGATGTTGAAGACCCTGATACATTTCTGTTCGAATTTGATGTGCTGTGTAGAGGATATGACTACACCTCAGATGCCCATAAGCTGAAATTATTCCTTGCTACTCTGAAAGGAGCAAAATTAAGGTGGTTTATGAGACTGGGTTCTGGCACGATTTGAACCTGGAATGACATGAGAGAGGCCTTTCTCTTTAAATATCTAGGTTACTGTTAGACCAGGGACTTGAAGGACAAGATTTTCAAAATTGCACAGAAGGAGGAAGAAAGCCTGGAATACTATATGGAGTGATTTCACTACAATTTACAAACATCCAAGTTCAGTAAATTAGATCCAGAAATTCTAAGGACAATATTCTTAAGAGGTATAAGAGATGATTGTCTGGAGCATTTGAACCTATTGGGAAAAGGATACATATCACAAGAACCACTTGACGAAATAATGAAACTCTGCTTGTGTAGCTCAAGAGGATCGATCAAAGGGAAAATTTCAGTTCGAGACCCTTTAGTCCAGATACAGAAGTCCACAAGTGGAGGAGTAACCTGAGTAGAGATCGAAAATTTATTTGAGGATTTTAAAACCGACCTCCTTGGCATTCTTTCTGCCTAGATCACTATGGTACAAGTCAAGAAAATACAAGCAGAAGCTGAAGCAACCTTAGCAATATTTTGTCCCTGATGCAAGAAGAAACATTAGGAAAGAGAATGTGGATTGAATAGTTTTAGCTTGTGCAATATCTGTGAGTCAACGCATTCTAAAAATTAGTGTCCTGAATTTCCCAAACTAAAGGCAGTACTTCAAGAATCAAGTGAGGATGTTTAATATTCTTACTTCATCGGATCAAAAATACCATGGTAGCCGCGACCTACAGGTATGCCATCATATTTTTCCTCCTTTTATCCTTGGAATAATGTTTATAATAGTCAAAAATATCCATGGTAGTATCCTAATCCTTCCTCAACACAATTCCCTTCACCATGGAACCAATGGCCATCTCCTCCACCAATGCAATATCCTCCATCACAACCCAATCCTTGGGGACAGAACTGGAGAAGTAATGGTCAAGGTCGAGTACCCCCTCCAATACCAATGCAACAACAACAGTTACAACTACCTTCTATTCAAAATCCTACACCTTCTATCTGACCCCAATTACCTGTGTAGCTTAACTCCAATCCAAATAATAAGGTAGCCCAGAGCATGGATGCTCCAGTTACCCTCCAGACTTATCTTATTACTCCTATCAGACTTAATGAGGTTCGGCTTCGATTAGGGAAAGTCATTAGATCTGATCATACTCCCATTATTACCGAAGAATGTGAGTCACCTAGAAAGGACATGGGTGATTTTGAGGCAGTTGTTACACATATAACAGCTGATACAACACCCGTTGTTACATCTGTAGCAGCTAACTTGAGAGGATCTATTGTTTCTACAGCAACCGATCCGAGCAAGGCTAGTGCATCTGTGACAACTGACTTATTTATTAGCATTCAGAATCCTCCATAACCTCAGTGATTAATTGAAACTGGGCTGGTCTCACAAACTGAATCTGAATTCCTCAAGGAAATGAAAAATTTGTATGCGCAGATTCCACTGTTACAAGATCTTAAGGAAGTAACTATCTATGCTAAAACAGTGAGGGATCTCTGCATCAAAAGACCTAGAAGGAAACCTAAATACCCTATTATTATCCATGTCATGGGAAAATTGTCCAATCTTATGATTGATCAGCCTTTGTTGACTAAATATAATGACCCAGGGAACCCTAGAGTGACTAAATATAATGACCCAGGGAACCCTAGAGTGACTAAAATTGTCCAATACTTTGATTGATCTAGGGGTAGCTATTAATGTCATGACTAAAGGCCTCTTCATCTCTCTAGGACTTCATGGTCTTATACCAACACCCACAGTGCTTGAATTAGTAGATAGGTCCCTAACAAGCCCAAGGGGATGATAGAACATGTGGTTATCACTGTGGCCTCCTGGAATTATCTGGTTGAGTTTCTCATTTTACAAACCAAATCCAACCTAGGGGGTCATCCTTTAATTTTGGGAAGACTGTGGATGGCCACTGCAGATGCATATATCGGATGTAGGTCCAGATCTATGGTGATATCAGATGGACAGCCCACTTAGATTTTGAATCTTTATCCCCCAGAAAAACCTCATATGGATTCAAGTAGTCCCTGGTGGGACAAATTTGGACCTGAATATGATCTTTCCCTACCTCTTCTCACACTTGGAAAAGCACAATACGTTGAGGATGAAATAGAGAACGATATCATTAATGGTTTCATTAGTAATTCGCTGCCTATTTCCTCCATTAAAGAGTTGGGAGAAGGAGATTATGTAGAAGATGCAATAATTGAACATTTGAAAACAACTCCTCATACTGTTAATAATCCCGTTCAAATCAAACCTGGAAAATGTTTAAAGATCAATCCTAACCTGACTGCTGAACAAAAAATATTGCTGATACAACTGTTACAGAAATAAAAAAAGGCATTTGAATGGGACTATATGGATATGAAAGGAATTTGTCCTGGCCTATGCACTCACCGCATTTATCTTAAAGAGGACTCCAAACTAGTTAGACAACCGCAACGCCGAATGAACCCCACACTTAAGGAGATAGTGAAAGAAGAATTGTAGAAGCTCCTTAATGCTAATTTCATCTATCCTATTTCTGATAGCCAGTGGATATCTTCTCTTGTCATACTTCCGAAAAAGAATGGAAAAATGGAGAGTCTGTGTTGACTATAAAGAGCTTAACAAAGCCACTCAAAAGGACCACTTTCCTTTACCATTCATTGATCAGGTCTTGGACACTCTTTATGGGAAGAAATTATTTTCATTTTTAGATGGGTTTAGTGGCTATAATCAAATACAGATTGCCCCAGAAGACTAGCACAAGACAACCTTCACTTTCCCATGGGGTACTTTTGCATACAGAGTCCTTCCCTTTGGCCTCTGTAATGCATCAAAAACCTTTCAAAGGGAAATATTGGGTATTTTTTCTGATCTTTTGAATGTCTGCCTTGAAATATTTATGGACGATTTTACACCCTACGGGGATGCCTTTGAGGCAACATTAGCTAACTTGGAAAAAGTGTTGGAACTTTGTGAAGAAACTAATGTTTCTCTGAGCACGGATAAATGCCACATGATGATGACCAAGGGAATTGTGCTGGGAAATTTCATTTTTGCAGATGGAATCAAAGTAGATCCTACCAAAATTGAGGTAATCTTGAAAATTACGACTCCCAAGACTCCAAAAGAGGTACGTAGTTTTTTGGGACATGTAGGATACTATAGGAGATTCATAGATAACTTTTCAAAGATTGCATCTCCTCTATTTTCATTACTTATGAAATATGGGGAATTTGTGTGGACAGGGAAATGTGAGTAGGACTTTTTAAAGCTGAAAAACTGTGTAACAACAGCACTTGTTTTACGAGGACCAAACTGGGAATTGTCATTTCATATTGCTACAGACACATCTGACATGGTCGTGGGTGTTGTTTTGGGGCAGCTGGAAGAGAAGAAACCTTACACCATTTATTACATCAACAAGAACTTAACTCTAGCAGAACTCAGCTACACTATTATTGAGAAGGAATTCCTAGCAGTAGTGCATGCTATCAGCAAATTTCGCCACTACTTCACCGGGTACCAAGTATTTGTACACAATGACCATGCTGCAATTCAATTTTTGATGAATAAACCTGTTACTAATGGTAGAGTTACAATATGGTTATTGCTATTACAATAATTTGATATTACTATTCTATATAAACCTAGAAAAGATAATGTAGTTGCCGATTTTCTTTCTAGATTAACTATAAGTGATGACTGCACTGCCACTAAGCCTGATTCTTTTCCAGATGAATATCTTTTTTCCATTTCTACTCACTCACCATGGTATGAAGATATAGCCAATTACCTTGCTGCAGGAAAATTCCCACACCAATTGTCTTCCAAGGAAAGAAGAAAGATTATACAATAGAGTGCTACCTACTCCTGGATAGAAGGAAATCTCTATCACACCAGGCCATATTTTCAGATTAGGTGATATGCTAGATAAGATGAGTTATTTGAAATCTTGAAGGTTTGTCATGAGGAACCTTGTGGAGGAAACTTCGCGAAGAAGAGGATAGGACATAAAGTACTCTCAACGGGGTACTACTGGCCAATTATATTCCAAGATGCCAAGAAGTTTGTGAAAGGATGTGATAGCTTCCAAAGGATGGGACAACCCCTGAAATCATATGAGATGCCATTACAACCTCAGATAGTGATATAACCATTTGAGAAGTGGGCCCTAAAATTTATTAGGCCAATTAATCCTTCATCACAAAAAAAATCATACATATTGGTTTGTACCAATTATGTCACAAAGTGGGTTGAAGCAAAGGCACTAATCAGAGCAATAGAGTAGGTTGTTTCAGAATTTTTGTTTCAAGATATTTTTGTTCACTTTAGGATACCCAGAGAGATAGTGATAGATGGGGGGCCTCAGTTCACATCTCATTTGATCAAGAAGCTGGTTGGAAAATATGGAATTCATCAAAGAATCACCTCACCATATCACCCACAAGCGAATGGTCAAGTAGAAAGCACCAATAAAGTCATTGAGGGAATCTTAACAAAGATAGTAGCCAGCCACCGAAGAAACTGGGCTAAGAATCTCCCAGAGGTACTATGGGCTTATAGGACAACATGTAGGAATAATACATGCTTCTCACCATATGAATTGGTGTATGGTAAGAATCCTTTATTCCACATAGAGTTTGAAATAAAGACATTAAGAACGACATTGCAAGTTGATCTAGATTTGAGTATAGCACAGACACAAAGACTGAACCAAATCAACGAGTTGGAAGAGAAACGGTTGGCTGCTATTCAACAAACAGAGATCATTTAGTAGCAAAGAGCTAGATGGCATGATGGGTTTATTAAGACGAAAAATTTGCAGAAAGGAGAATGGGCTCTTTTGTATGATTCAAGCTTCAAATATTTCAAAGGCAAGCTATGCACTAGATGGCTAGGTCCTTACAAAGTGGATACAATCTTTGACGATGGGACTGTACAATTGGTTACCATCGACAGTGCTAAGACATTGTTATTGGTTAATGGGCACTGTCTAAGGTTATATCATCAACCCGCTTCAAAGGAATCATTTGAAAACACTGTCGCGGACTCTGATCTTCATGTCACAACAATAGGAGAACATCCTCCTGTGCAGCCTGAAAAGTGAAATGCCAATAAGTGCAACAGTTGAAAACCACCTTTGTGGCAGTTGTTACACATGTTTAATATATATATATATATATATATATATATATATATATATATATAAATAAAAATAAAATAAAAACTATAATAAATCTAATTGTGAAAACCCCTTTCTAGCGCACAGTTGGATAGTTGGTAACAGTTGAAAACCACTCTTGTGGCGGTTGTTACACCCAGATTTTTTTCTTCTTCCCGAACGTCATCTTCCCTTCCTGATCCATTCTAAAACATGGTGGTATTCATGTAATTTTATTTTTTTGTACCAATTTCTCCTGATTATTATGTTTTTTTTTTTTTGAAGAATAATCTAAGGGTTGTCTTGGCTGTTACACATGTAACACATGACAGCCGCGAACACTATTTTTTATGTTTCATCCCATAACAGAAATAACTATGCTAGCTGAATGCAACAAAACGAGCGGTGCAAGCAAGTACACCGCGAATTTGAAATCTTCCTCCACATCACCTCAGGTCTGTCGTTTAAAAGGTAACGTTATCATTAATTATTTGGTGATTATTGGCAGACGTAATGATATTCCTGTGACAGCCGTGGGTAGCCGTCGCCATTAAAGTGAGGGAGGGGATATGTCTCGAAATCATTGCAAAAAGCCGTAGTCATAAACCTCTATCAAATCTGCATGAACCCAATTAATAGCACAAATTCCAATGATCACTAAATCCAGTTGGATAAGAGCGTGTGTACTAGAACCCATTATTTCCCATAATGAAAAATTTATGAAGGTTAGTGTGAGGTAAGAATATTTAAACCTAAATTTGTCACCTCCTATAAACCTCCTAGACTGAGACCTTGTATACCTCATTATAAAGTCATCAATTGGGATAAGCAGAGATGTCGAGAAGCAGTGAGAAACACATTAATATTACAATTGGCTGAGCAAAAAGAAGAAATATCAGAAGTAACAGCAGGATGGGTGGAGCAACAGTCAGGCACGAGTCGGATTCTACGGATGCCCTGCAGAATTTTCCAGAAGCCTACCATATATTCAGAGATGCCACATGGATTGAGTATTTCCAGAAGTTAGAAGGATCAGATGAGGCAGTGGCAATCGAATTCACTCAGAATTTGAACAAAAACCAGACCAGAGTTAGGGGTTTGCAAGTTGAGGTGACTGAAGAGGTAATTTCTTGGGTAACTACATTACTGGTAGAGGGATGGAGGTGGTTTAATAGAAAAATTAATGACCCCTCCCTGAAAGAATACTTCTTAGAAGGAGAAGAGAAACTAGATAAGAAAGGGAGAGGAATTGACAAGTTGTCGCTTCCTCATCCTTGGGCAGATGTTGCCCCGGGGTTAATTAAATATATCACTTGTGAGGGAAGATCCATGATAGTGTTTAACTATCACTTTCCTCTACTTAATCACCTTCGACACCAACAAAGGATTAATCTTCCATTCCACTTGTTAGGGAACATCAAGAATATGGCAGCAATAGTAAAGATAGTAGCACACCCAAAGGCATGTGTGAATAATCACGGCCTCATCAAATTAATTGTGTTGGATGCCCTAGGCCACCAAGGAAAAGCGTAGGAAGAATTCAAGCGAAAGAGGCCAAGGACAAGCTGGGGGAAATAGACCACGAGTTCAGGAGGAAGTCAGGCACAAGTAAAAACCCAGACTCGACCTGCTAGAGTTAGAATTGGGAAAGAACCTATTGATGAACCAATTGGTGGTAGAAGGCCAAAAAAAAGGGTGAAAGTCAGCATACCTACAAAACCTTTGCCCACGACCAGAAAGAAGATAGATGTTACACCATTTTTTTGGTCATCTAAACTATTATTATTAGATGAACCCAAGTACACCATGTAAGACCAATTTTACCCTAAGTAAAATTGCTTTCACCATGTAAAATAACATTTGTCTATATTTCCTGGTCATATTTAACCCAAAACAAGGAAATAAATTAAATAAATCATTATTTATTTGATTATTTCCTAAGAATAAGTTATTTAAATCACTATTTAAATACTATTCCTAGTTAAATTTGACTAAATCATCTTTAAATAATTTAATTAAATAGTGATTTAAATAACTTATTCTTAGGAAATAATTAAATTTGACTAATACTCTTTGTTACATCTTTAATAAACCATTATTTATTTAATTATATCCCCACCATTTCCCTAAAATAATAAATAAATCATTTATTTATTTTTTATTTATAAATAAAGGAATTGACCCAAGTCAAAAATCCTTTTCCCTCCAACAAATATAATAAAATATTCCTAAAGGGTGATTCTAGAATTCGATTAATAATATTTTATTCATGCACTGAGTTCTAGAACACCCCAATATTTTGTTATAAATAGAAGGGTTTTTCCCATTCATTAGTCACCTCCATTGCATTAGATCACACTAGATCTACTCTTGGTCACCTTTTTTCATTTTTTGTTTTGTGAACTCCCATTGAGTTCTATGTTTGTTTGGGTTTTACACATTAGTAAGATAGAGGAATCATAGATCTGAAACACTGAGGACTTCCAAGAACCCATCCCACTGAGGAGAACCGGAAAACACCTTTCTTGTTTTCCTCTCAGGTGCCCCATTCTTTAATATAATATACGATTCTTTTAAATACATTGTTCTTGTCTTGTCTATTGGATGCATGGAGCCATATTATTTTTTATCTGCTTAATGTCTTTTGTGCTTAGATCTGACTTTATGTAGCAAAATTAAATATATTTTACAGCCATAATCAATGTTAGGGCTATTTTTTATGCGTAGCTAAAATGATATTTTACGACGAAAGATTCATACTAACAATAGAAGTAGAAGCAACCATCCTCATCAGGTAAGGACGAAACTCATGTCCTATTTTTAGAACTCGAAAATCTAAGAAAGGAAAATGAAGAATTAAACCAAAAATTATCTTAGGGGAAGGAAATTCCAGTGTTTGTATGCATGACATGTTTTCAAGAATTGACAACAGCATAATATAAGGTCCGTAAAGAAAACATCAGCCCAATGGAAACATAATCAGAATGGCAGGAGGCTGTTACACAAGAACCTATGGAGGATACTGTTGTTACACAAGAACTAGTAGTTAAAGCAAATCCTCCTGTAATAATTGACCTAGAACACCAATTGTTGATGTGGATATTGAATGCAGAAGAATGTCGAGTCCCATCTCGGGATGGAGTTCTGAGAAAATCTTGTTAATTTCCAAATTAAAAAGTGGAAACAATAATAAATCTCCCTTTGGGAGGGGATGATTTCACTGAAAGAACATCAGAGAGAGATAGACACCTTACATGAAAGATGGATGAAATAAAAATTGAAGAAAGGATGGGAGAATTATAAGAAGAAGTAATTTGTGAAGAAACAGGAGGAACAATCGCTGTTGTTATAGTAGCAGGTTCGGGATCTTACCACAGACAAGCAAAAACTTCATGATCTCACCCTCAATTTTCTGGGTTGCAGGCGGCCTTCTCCATCCTATCCTATTTTTCTATGGGAATGTTACTTCCTGTTCCAGATGAAATCCATTATGGAGGATAGACATTATTTATGTTTTTCCACTCGAACATTTTTAGATGTTTTCCATGCTTCCGATTTTGATGAGAAAATCCTATTGTGTGAGCTATTCTTACACAACATCATTTGTGAGCATGCGAGTATGTAGATGGTTGTGACATTGTTATCCTATATGGGGGATCTTCAGTTGAGAGATTTTGTGTCCTTCATGAAGAATCAAATTGAATGGCATTTGGACATCATATCTATGGACACTAATGAGGAGAAGATGGCATTATGGGTTTGGGCATAACTGGGATGGGCCACCGAGTTAAGGCAAGAATTCAGGAAAATGTTGAGTACCCCTGGGATTAAGGAACCAACTGCTACTTATAGAAGAAGAATTGTGAACTTCTACCTCAATTAGTTCGCAATGATGAAAAGTCGAGCTTTGACTAGGTGCTTGAAACACACGGAATCCAGCAATGCTCAACTACTAAAGGGGGACCCATTTTCATTCCAGAATTTCATGGTGGTTGTTACACATGTACCAGCATATGCACAGATCATGCAATCCCTTGGTGCTTTTTGGCTTGGATTGAGATTCAAGTTTCCTTTGATCTGGCTGCCAATTAAGGATTATCAGATTGATTATGAGTTAAGTAAGTATGAGTTAGAGTCCTGGGTATGGCAGTTGCTGGCCAAAAAAGGGTACAAGTCTACAGACAAAGATACAACTGGCGCCTATGATCTCACTAACATGCACCAGAGATATTCCCATGGGAGATGAGTTTGCATGAGGACATGCAAGTGTTTCAGTTGGGGGGAGATGTTGGGTGCTAGTTTTGCACACTTTTCCTACATTTGTTTTCCTTATTTTTCCTCATGACTATAACCAATGGGACTATCTTTGCCTCTTTTTCCTGCCTTTCTATCCTAACTTGTGCCATTTCACCTTATTTTCATCACTCTACCATTTCATCAATTATTATGATATATCGTGCCTTTTTTATGACTAATCGAGGATGAATGTTTATAGAAGATCTATGGTCTTTGTGTTGTCTTTTCAGATGTCACTTGTAGCACCAAATATCCTGAGCATGAGGTACACAGGAACATTTAAGCGTATGATGTTACAACGAGCAATGTTGTTACACCTTGATGTTATAGACCACTATAAGGAAAAGACCCTCTAGCGGATTTTTTTGAGGAACCCCACAGAAAAATACCCCATACATATGTTTCTAGCAGAGGTTGCTAGAGGAGTTTGGCGGGCGGAGGGTTTTGTGGATGTTTTCCGCTTAGTGCACTTATCATTAAACGTCGCCCTGGTGCTTTGGAATACCAAAAGAACCAGTATGCACAAAAAAATTGGTACACTAGACACCGTGCACTCCGTACACACCTGCTCGGTGCGTTGTATTATTCTATAGCACCAGTGCATCACAACTCTTCCGCACCAGTGCATTATAAAAAAACATGCCAAAACCAAAACCACCCAGTGTGGTAGAAAGAAACCACACCTATGCATCATAAAAAAATGTGCCAAAACGAAAACCGACTGGTGCGTTTGTAAGAAACAATACCGGTGCGCCTATAAACCACAGGCACCAGTAAAGGGTTAAATTAAAAATTACGGCAAAAAACTAGTATTTTTCATTTTCCAGTGCTCATAAGCTCTCAATTACTGGTGCGTGCTCTACCATATAACGTATCGGTGCACATAAAACATTGGCACACCGAACAGCATACGCGACGTACAAACCTGCCTAGGGCGTCCTATTTCGGTCACGCACCGGTGCTTCAGTACTCTTCCACGCTGGTGCATCATAAAACACCGCGCCAAAACAAAAACGTTCCAGTGCATTCTTATCCAAGAGCTCCGGTGTACCTATAAAAATCACACACCGGAATAACGTTAAATAAAAAAAAAAAATTAAGGCCAAAAATCGATGCTTTAAGACTATTCCACACCGGTGCTTTACGAATATTCCACCTCGGTGCATCATCAAAACATTGCACCAAAATTGAAACATCCTAGTGCGATGTTAGGGAACCACCCCGGTGCATTATTAATAATGCGCCAAATCCGACACCACTCGGTGTGGTTTTGAGAAAGCATACCAATGTGCCTATAAAACCCCGTGCACCAAAATAGGGTTAAATAAAAAAAGAAATTACGGCCAAAAAATCACGTTTTTCACTTTCCTCAGTGCTCCAGAGCTCTCGAGCACTGGTGTCATTACCCCTTCTCTGAGCCACCCTGACATTGGTGCTCTCATTACATCCATTGCATGTACTAGTGCTCTGCATTGGCCACCAATCTCCAGCTTGAATTTTGAAAAATGGTGGTCAAATTTTCTTTTGCAAATTTTACATCCAATATGCCTCCTTGATGGCGAAATGTACATGTTTTTTTCTAGTTTTTAGTAATTAAGCCTTTTAGCTGATTAGAATTTGAAATAACCTTAAAAATAACCATTAAAAAAGAAAAAAAAAATTGTCATGCGATGCGCCTTAGCAGTTCAGCTTGCACCGGATAGCGGTGTTGCCTGTAAAATTTACAGGTCGCACCACCGCTGGTGCTAACGGCATCCACACTATTTCCGGGGTAGTTCCGAAAGGTGCCTCACATAATTTTAAATTAAAATAAAATAAAATGTGGTGCGCTCATTTATCCAGGTGCACCATTGACCATGTGAATCATAGGGCAGTGCGTTGACGAAATTATCCACCCCGATGTATGTCAGCGCACCTTATTCTGCATTTCGAGAGGGTTAATGGTGCAGCCGGATAAAATACCGCACCATCGACTATGTAATTTTCATGAAGTCAGTGTGCCGACATGACTATATGCTCCGTGATGTATATTTTAGTCAGCACAATTCTATTCTGAACTTAGATATAGTCAACGGTGCTTGAAAAATAGATAGCTGCACTGAGGCCGGTGCGTTGTATTTCATTAGGGGCACCGACACCGGTGCGCTACAAACTTTAGCCGCACCGCCATTGGTGCGTGACTGTTTTTGTGGCGCACTGACTGGTCTGTTTGTTTTTTCTTTCAAAAAAAAATATATATGTATATTCCTAAATACATGTCTGTTTTAATAAAAAAAAATTATTTAATATGTCAATGATTCAGAGAGAAGAGGAGGAACAACAGCAACAACAGGTTGACCAGTATGACATGATATGCCAATGGGAGGCCCGAGAGAGGGAGAGAGACGCATACCCTTGCCCTATTATAATAGATACCAAGGGGATCCTTAGGCAGGTAGGTATCCTCAAGTTCTATGAGGAGGCTACTTCCCTAAAGGCCCATAGTGTGTTTTTGAGATATCTTATCCGCAGGTGGAATGCCTACCGACAGGCTTTCCAAGTTAGTTCTGACCAATGGTACACATCCACTTAGGAGGATATTTATTTTATTCTGTTAGGAATATGTAATTTATTAGCAAGATTGGCAGAGTCCAATTACAGAAACAACATCGTTTCAACCAAATTTCGGATTCTAGGATCTAGCCCTCCTAAATCCGGAGAGGGATCTCTCCAATATGTACAAAGATGGATTTGTCTTTGAAGTTTGGGGTAATGATATTAGGCTCGTTATGAAGGCCAAGGGTTTTATTTTATTTTTGGATGGTTGAGCATGATTACTGTTTGAGGTGAAAAGTCCTGAATGCAAAGAGTTTCAAAGGTGAGAAGTTGCAAGAGGGAAGAACAGCTATGGCTAAAAGATAGATATAATGTTGGTTTTTATTCCATTGGGCTATGGAGTCATAACAGGGCTTTAATTGAATAACAACATCAAGAGCGATCCAAGGGGAAAGTCATCTATACCACAATATTATTGAGATTAGAGTGATGGGATGGGAAAAATAAAGTGTTGGAGGGGTGGAAACTGATAATAATTTCACAGAGGATTCATAGTCAGTCCAAACAAGAAAATCCTCTTAAGTAACTATTTAAAACCAACCAAGGACAGGGCTAACCATAAACTTCTTGGGCAAGTTTGTATTAAAGCAACTTAATTGACAAACAATCCAGTAATCCACAAAATTACCTTCAGAAAGTATGAAAACACATAAGAAAAACAAAGTGTAACTTAAGATCGGATAAGGTACTTTTAAACCTAGTCTTCTTTCAGTTAACACCAATGGAAACTTTCAGAATCTGCCTTTGGAGAAAAGAATCTAGGAATCAGGGCAAACCATATCTTCTCTAGTCTAACTTTAATAGCAAATAATGGAAATCACATTCAAGAACAATGTTTAAGCTAATAGAAGGATGAGGGAATGCCAACATTCCTAACTGTTTAAATTGTATTGAATCATTCTTAAATAAACCAATTTGAGGAAAACATTAAGATAAAGATTTCTCAGCCAGAGAAGGTTACTGATATACAGCAGATCCTAACCCTGTTTAAATTTTTCTTTACAGAGGAATATGGACAATATGGCATACATAGATGGAAAACAATTAACAAATAAAGAAGCACTTCACCAGTAATATAGACCAGGATCCCAAGAAACATATTTTATATTGATGTTAAACCAGTTACAGTCTTCAAGTCTAATGTTTCAGTTCAACAATCATCTTCACTGTTTAGCCTAACCAATCTATCACAAACAGAGCTCCAAGGGCCAATGAACACTATTTACAAATAGAAGTCTTCAGCTCAGTTACATAACAATGCTCAGAAATGCAGTCAACCAACAACTTAATCATCTTCTGCTGGGGTATATATAGGAGAATGAGGAGGTGAGATCTGATAAAAGATCTCAATTTACAATTAATACAGTCTTTAATGGTTTCTTGGCCCTCAAAGGGCTCAATGATGAAACTTACAAAAATATCTTCTGTATTAAATGATTTACATAAAGATTTAAGCTCGACGAGAGATTTTGTTGACCTTTGTGGTTCTATGTGGTATAGAAGTAACTTTGCAGATGTCTGTTCATTAATTTTCCATGCAGAAGTGACTCTCTGGTTGTTTTGCGAGGTAGACATCTGGCGTTGATCAATTAATTCGGCCTCTAATTGAATACTTTGAGGCACATGTGGCTTTTTCATAGTTGAAGGGATCAATTGGCATCAGATGTAGCAGTCACGGCCTTCTGTCTGTTAAAACACTTTAGGTTTTTCTTTAAGCTATGTTTAAATCGGGGATTAGGCTTTTGATAACTGTCTTAGCCGTAATCCCCACAAATCTGTCCTTTAATCTTCTGTCCTGTTACAATTTGGTCTTCGGAACTGATACTCTTCGACTGTGCCCAATTCTTAGTCTTCTTGTTGTTGTGCAGGGCCGCACAGGGTTATATGGCATCGAGGTCTCATGAAACCTTGACGAGATGTAAAATTTGGCACCCTACGAATAATTTATCTGATGAATTCGAAGGCCGGAGGATCGTCACCCTCAGACTGCAAATTTTCTTCGACATGGCAGAAAAACATTAAACCCTGCAAAATATGAACAAATGTTAAGAAATCCTGCATATATAGGTTTTTCTGCATCGGAAGGCATGTGAAGAAGCGGGGGTTGTTGGATGGCATCATCCAACGGTCGGGGTTAATTCAGAGAGAACATAGAATGGATGAAGGAAAGACTAAATCTGGGCCGTCAATCGTGCAGAGATCGACGGTCGAGAATGGAGGTTGAAAGTCAAATAGAGAGAAGGTGGACGATGAATTTTGGACCGTCGATCTGCAGGTCAGATCGATGCTGGGGAAACGATTTCCATTGTATGATGGCCCGGTTATCGCAGGCACATCTTGGGCGAGTGACAGTCGTTGGATGAGTGGGCCCAGATCGAACGGCGAAGGTTGATATCATTGGGCGTCCTGGTCCGATATTTAATGTTTGATGGACGGTGTTTTTGTAAACAGTACAGAGGACACGTGGCGGCTGGTGTATGGAATCGCTGGTGATTGGGTAAAAACCGCCTTCCACCGAAAGGTGGTGCGACGAAAACTGTGTGGTTTTGGGCAAATGACTTACGGACTACGGCGACCACCAGGGGATAGACTCCACACCATCCGATCTGCGAAGCAGATCGATGGTGTGGATTGAATGGTAAATCGAACCAGCGGGAGGGCTTATAAAATGAAATAGAAATCCGAAAAACATAATTAACAAAGGTTTTTTACGTTTTCGGGCGGAATAATTGTTTGAAACAGATAAGCACCCAATAGACCCTTCATCTGGTTTTGGCATTTGGGCACATGGATGAAATAGGGTTACGGACTTAGCCCAAGGGAGCTTAAGTCCAGCATATAGAAAGTATGGATTTTCATGGCTTTTCAATGGTTTTTGAAGGAAAATGAGGGTTTCGATAAGGCTAACAAGGGGTCTTAGACATTACCGTGGGTTTTTATGAAGTGTAAAAAAGGAGAAAACATGAGATCGTAGGATTTCCATGAGAAATAGGGAATAGGAAAATGAGGTTAGTTTGGAAGGGAAGGAGGGGGAAAAATGGAGATTGCAGTGGTATTTGGTTTTGAATTTTCACAGGATTTCACAGGTTCTTATGATGTAAACCTCAGTATAGGATCTGGAGAGAGGCATGAGGCCTTTCAGGAGTCTTCAAGGGTCAACAGTTTGTAGTGATAGAAAATGTTCCTTGAAGGCTCAAAACAGATTTAGCCACCTTTTGCAATACTCAAATTTTATAGGTGGCTAACATATTCCAGGACTATCAAGGAGAGGGATGGATTTTCCCTCCTTCCCAAACATGCCAGCTAGTTGTGTAGCAAGGATTCAGTTAGTTTACTCCCAGAGATACATTGGAGCACATGTACTGTCTCCTTCAGAGTTTTAGGTACCTAGAGGTCAGTTACATATAGGTGCATTTGGTAGATAGGATGTGTAGTGCCTCTTGTTACACCATTTTTTGGTCATCTAACCTATTATCATTAGATGAACCCAAGTACACCATGTAAGACAAATTTTACCCTAAGTAAAATTGCTTTCACCATATGAAATAACATTTGTCTATATTTCCTGGTCATATTTAACCCAAAACAAGGAAATTAATTAAATAAATCATTATTTATTTGATTATTTCCTAAGAATAAGTTATTTAAATCACTATTTAAATGATATTCCTAGTTAAATTTGACTAAATAATTTTTATTAATTAAATAAACCATTATTTATTTAATTATGTTCCCATAATTTCCCTAAAATAATAGATAAATCATTTATTTATTTGTTATTTATAAATAAAGGAATTGATCCAAATCAAAAATCCTTTTCCCTCCAACAAATATAATAAAATATTCCTAAAGGGTGATTCTAGAATTTGATTAATAATATTTTATTCATGCACCGAGTTCTAGAACACCCCAATATTTTGTTATAAATAGAAGGGTTTTCCCCATTCATTAGTCACCTCCATTGCAATAGATCACACTAGATATACTCTTGGTCACCTTTTTCCATTTTTTGTTTTGTGAACTCCCATTGAGTTCTATGTTTTTTTGGGTTTTCCACATTAGCAAGAGAGAGGAATCATACATCTGAAACACTGAGGACTTCCAAGAACCCATCCCACTGAGGAGAACCGGAAAACACCTTTCTTGTTTTTCTTTCAAGTGCCCCATTCTTTAATATAATATAAGATTATTTTAAATACATTGTTCTTGTCTTGTCTATTGGATGCATGGAGCCATGTTATCTGCTTAATGTCTTTTGTGCTTAGATCTGAATTTGTGCAGCAAACTTAAAGATATTTTGCAGCCATAATCGATGATAGGGATATTTTTTATGCATAGCTAAAGTGATCTTTTACGATGAAATATTCATACTAACAATTGGCGACTCCACACGGGTTTTCTTTTGAGACCACTGTCATTTTCTATATTCCTGCATATCCAGTTGTTTCAGACCCTAGGGTTTCTCTTCAGTTTTATGTTTTCCCTATTTTTATGCTAGTTTTTACCCCTAAAACCCACAAACATTCAAATTTCTAACTTCCGTGTGTTTCTGGCCCTATTGCGTAAGTGGCCGACATCAGCCGCAGTTGAGACGACAAATTATTTTGAAATCTGCCGCCGAGAGACCCAGATCTGCAGGTCACACTTATCAGCCCAAAAAGTGTGACCTGGCCTTGAGGTCACACTTTTCTGCCCAAAACTGCGACCTGGCCTGAAAACAGGTCAAAACCTACGACCTGCACTTTTTTCTACAATTTTCCAGCACTTTTTCTGGGTTTGCCTGAAGCTTCTATCAAGGTTTTACAGCCTCTGTCTCCACTCGTTCAAACCTCTTTCTGATATTTTTCACTCAACTAAGTGGGAATCTTGCCCCTTAGGGCTCTAGTACCCTCCACTTTTTGTGGGAGAGTTTTTTCTGTTTCAGACATCTAAATTTCTAGAGTTTCAACCTTATTTATTTCAGATTTGATACCTCCTTTTCATATCCCCACAGATCAGCTCTTCTTCCCTTTCAAAACACCTCCTTTCATTTTTTTTGGGTTCACCTCTAGGGTCACCTCCTTGACCCCCCTATTTTTAGCTGATCCCCTTTTTTCTAGCAGCAACCTTGCCCCTGCCTCTTTGTTGTTCTTTATACCTCTTTTCAGTAGATTTCTCCATTAGATCCCTGTCCCTCCCGACTTTAGATCTATTGGCCTCTTTTTGCGTGCTTTTCCCTCTTATCGACTAGTTTTGAGAGACCCACCTCCTTGGGTTAGATTGATGCATTGTTAGCTGTTCATTTTCTGTTCTTTCAGTCTTATTTACTGTAGATTTCTTTTCAGTTATGCAGCACACTTTTTTCTTTTACTCTCAAAACGTCTGGGTTTAAACAATTAAAATTAACGCATGCCACACACTGACCCTAAGTGAAGAAGAGCCTGGCTAGCACCATCTGGCAAAGACTTTAAAATCAATTGAAATTACACCCCCTGCCCTTGCCATCTCTTTCTTTCTCACCTTACTTCCCTTGTCAGTCTTTCTTCTTCCCGTCATTATTGCGCCTCCAAGGTGTTTATCCCAAATACTTATTGGCCTTCACCCTTAGTTTCTGTTTAGTCGACTTCCTCATTCCTGTCATCCTCAAGTAAGTCCTCCCCCGAGTCCGCACTCTGACTCTTCTTCTAATTTTTCGGGTTCTCCCCCTGTTACTTTCGCCATGTATACCTCTACTCAACCTCTTCTGGGCTATTGTTTCCCTCCAGGAGGGGCCAGCCCCTTTGGCACTTTTCCTTCTCCAGGTAGCATGTATCCAGGATTTGGCATGCCTCCTCCTTTTGCCCATCCGACACCTTATCCCTACCCATAGCCTACTGTCCCAACTCCTTCAGCATTTGGACCTCCCCCTCCTTTGCCTTATCAACCCCCACAACCACACTTACTACCCCCTTCAGGGCCAGTATTTGCGCAGCAGGGTGCAAATCCTCCTCTTCCTTCTGAAAGAAAGAGGAAAGGCAATCCCTCCACTTCTGGTAATCATGGCCCAAACCCTTCCTGTATTGATTCTAACACTGTCAACCAGCCTCAAGGCTCTCAGCCCAAGCTGGACAGGCCACTTTGCACCAATAAGCCATGTTCATGTTGCGGTGTTTACGGTCATTACACTCACGATTGTCCTCAATTACCACCAATGAGGCAAATGTGGGAGTCTCAGACCACTATGCGGGGACAACCATATTCTCCTACTATCCCTCCCCATACGGCTACCTCTCAACCCACTATGTTTACCGATCCTTTCCCTCAACAAAGACTCGTGGCTACTCAATCACCTCATGACCCGGTACCCACTCAAACTTCTCATTCTGGTTCCTCTAATCACCAGATTCTCATGATGGCCTCTGACCAACCTCTCACCGCCAATCTTCACCTTCAAACTTGGTCTGGTCAGTACTCCAACTCTCACGTTCCTTTTATCCCCGAGTTTCCCTCCTCAGGTCCTATAGAGCCTCTATCGACACACAATGGTCCCTTGTCGATTCCTTCGCCCATAGCTGCGATTCATACCCCCATTCCCAGGGGCCCCTTATGCTGCAATGCTGCCTCTGGTCGAATTGCCCATTCATACAGCATAGTAGATGATCTGGCACAATTTACTGCTGCTATTTCAACACTGGAACTCCTCCAGTCGTGTCCTTCTCAAAAAAACGCTCTACTATCTGCCATGGGTGTTGTTGACCCTGCTGATGACCAGTTAATTGTTTTCGATGCCCGTCAATCAGATCATCCCCCTCTTCCTACTTCTGTTGCTTTCCAAATCTTGGTTAAAATCCGAAATGCCATTATTTCTCGATGCATTATTGATGAGGGGGCCTCTACCTATGTAATGTCTGCATCGGTTTGGCAACAACTCAGATCTCCTGAGCTAGCTCCTTCCACTATCACCCTTCGTGCATGGGATGGCCATGCCTCCCAGCCCATTGGCCTTTTCCGCAACTGTCCTATTACCCTTGCAGGCAAGACTATTAGCGTCAACATTGAAGTTATCGATGCCCCTCTCGACTACAACATTATTTTGGGGCGTAGTTACACCTATGCCATGTCGGTTGTCCCATCCGCAGTCCACCACAAGATGCTTTTCCCCCATAACGGAAAAATCATCACCATCGACCAGTTAACATATCATGAACCCAAATCTCAGACTTCCCCTGAGTCCTCTATTTCTGCTATCACTAATTATTTTCCCAGTCTTTCCCCCGGCATCTATAAAGACTCCTCCTTTCTTTGAACCTTTCTAGACCCTCATACTGTATTAGATCCTAGCCTGACGAATGTTTACATGATGCAATCATCTTGGGCTGACCTTACATAGCCCACTTTGGCTAGTCAACAACATCAACCTCCCCCAACTCCACCAGCTCCTAGCCCTTCACCCCCACTAACTAGCCTTCTTCCTTCAGAATCTCCTTCCCCAAATAATCCCCACACACCCCTCTACCCTACTGAGTCCATTCCACCAGATTTTAACCCCCTCGGCCCTGTTCCTCCTAGCCATTTTCCTACTGGTCAGATTCTTTTCCTCGCTCCCCCTCCCGAAGCTTCTTCTGTCCCTATCTTGGCTACCCTCTCCCTACCCAACTTGACCTTGGGAATACCCATCTGGTATCTAAGCCCCACCGTCCCTACCCTGCCTGGTCATCCCAAGCCATATCTTGTTTTGACCCCAGTTCAACCAATACCCATGACCTCTACTACTACTCCGGCACCTCGGTCACCTCATCCGACACCTCCTCCCGTTACGACTGTGTCAGGTAACAATAGCAAATCTCGCAAGGGGGCACCGAAGGACAAGGTTGCCCTAACAAACTCTACCCCTCCTCGCCTTCCAAAGCATCCCATCTAGTGTGCCTTGTGCGATGTTGTCGGCCATGCCACCCATACCTGTCCCGACTTACCATGCCTCAAAACCACGATCAATGAAACGTTTTCCGAATCCGATATCCCCACGGTCCATGTCACCCTCCCCGGATCCCTTCCAAAACTTCAAAACTTACGCAACAATCACCCTTTTACTTTATGCGATTTCCATGGGCATTATACCCACCTTTGACCTCGCCTTGACGAGTATCATGCTTCTTTGGCCGCATACCGCCAATTCGAAGCCGCACTTGCCCGTCCTCCTTTTTTAGCCCCCGACCACGCATCTACCCCTATTACCATTTCTCATTCTGATACTAAAATGACCGAACCTTCAGCCACTATTTTCTACCTTTCCTCATCACCTCGCTCCTCGACAACCAACCCCTTAGTACCTTCCCCCATTGTTTCGCCTACCCACTCGTCGTCCGACCGCGCCGTCACCCCTCATAATGACACTAATGTAAGCCTTTCCCCTCAAAATCAGATATCTCATATTTCTACCTCTTTAGGTCATCCTATGCCATCCACTCTTCCCATCTTCCAGTCTGATGAAGATATCATGGAAGCCATGACCGAACCCGACTTTCCGTGGGACGATATGCACCATCGTGCATACTTCCTACCACATCAATCACATGACCAATATGCTCTCGAATCCAAATACTTCATTCCCAATAAAGTTGATTGGTTCAAAAACCCCATCCCTACACCTGACGCTTTTGAAGACAGCAATATGGCTAACATATCTCCTACTATCAAAATATACATTTTTGTCAAACTAGGTATCGAAGAACATATCACCATGGGCACTCAATGCACTCCGAAAGAAATTGAAGCCTACACCAAACTCTTCAAAGAATTCAGTGATGTTTTTGTCTGGTCCTATTCATAAATGCCCGAACTCGATCCGGCCATTTTCGAACACCACATCGACACATGGCCTGATGCCACTCCGGTCCGTCGAAAGTTGAGACCCATTCATCCATCCCGACGTGAAGCCATCAAAGCTGAAATTGATAAGCTTCGGCAGGCTAGTTTCATTTACCCCATTGAATACACCATGTGGGTATCCAACCCAGTTCCCGTTCTCAAGAAACAAGGCACCATTCATGTTTGCACTGACTTTCACGATCTGAACAAAGCTTGCCCCAAAGATAACTTCCCCACACCATTTATTTACCAAATCATTGATGAGTGTGCGGGGCACGAGGTTTTATCCTTTATGGATGGCTTCTCGGGATACAACCAAATCGTTATTCGTCGTGCTGATCAACTTAAAACCGCATTCATTAGTCCGTGGGGTACTTTTGCATACCGAGTCAAGCCATGTGCCATGCCTTATTGTTTCCATGACTTAGCTCATATTATCCTTGCCTATTTAGATGACCTTACTACGCGTTCTAAACATTGGGCACAACACCTACATGACCTGCGTACCAATTTCCTCCGATGTCGCAAGTATAATATCCGTCTTAACCCTTTGAAATGTGTATTTTGTGTTCTCGACGGTCATCTCCTCGGCTTCATAGTATCTAAAGACGGGATAACTCTTTACCCTTTGAAATTTCAAGCCATCCTTGAACTTCCTATCCCTCGTACCTTACGACGGCTACAAAGTCTCCAAGGAAAAGCTAATTTTCTTCACCGATTCGTTCCTGACTATGCTACTACTGCACATGGTTTCCTTTGACTTCTTCGCTCTCACACCTCTTTTGTCTGGGATACCTATGCTCAAGAGTCTTTTGATGCCCTCAAACATGCTCTCACCTTTGCCCCCTTGATCCATCATCCTGACTTTGACCGAGATTTCATCCTTTACATCTCTGCTTCCACCCATTCGGTTGCTGGTGTCCTTATCTAAGAAGATGATAGCGACATCGAACATGTGATTTATTATGTTAGTAAAAACCTTGCTGGTCCACCCGTGTCCTACTCACATGAAGAAAAATTAGCACTAGCCGTTGTGTTCTCGGTCCAAAAACTGTGTCATTATATCCTCATGCATTCCACCAAGGTTGTGACTGATTCCAACCCCATGGATTTCCTATTGAGTCGATGCATCCTCAGTGGGAAGTATGCTCGTTGGGTCGTTATCCTCCAGGAGTTTGACCTCGAATTTTTCACCCCAAAAAGTAAGAAAGGTTTAGCCCTCACTGAACTCATTTCTAATTTGCCTACCGGGACGCAAGACACTCCAGTTAATGATGCTCTTCCCGATGAACATTTATTTGCCATCACCACTGATGACCCTTGGTATGGGGATATCCTTACTTACTTGTGAACCCAAAAGTTTGCCATTCATCTTGATCGTGATGCTCGATGACGTATCTGACACAAAGCCTCTCGCTACCTTCTAATCGGCAATGAACTTTATCATCATGGAGTAGATACTATCCTTCGTCGTTGCCTCACACATGCTGAAGCCGAACACGTCCTTAATGCCTGTCATAGTGGTGCTTGTGGTGGCCACCTCTCCGGCCTCGCCACCGCCCAAAAAATCATGCGCGCTGGGTATTTTTGGCTGTCTCTCTTCAGTGATTGCATTGAAGCAGTCAAACATTCTTCCAATTGCCAACATTTTTCCCCCAAGGCACAAACTCCACCCACTCCCCTCCATCCTGTCATCACAGCTGGCCCTTTTTGCAAATGGGCCATTGAATTTATGGAATGTCGACCTCCATATACCGGTAACCACAAATATATCATTGTGGTGGTTGATTATTTCACTAAATGGGCCGAAGCTATGCCAACATTCAACAATACGGCAGTCACTGCAGCCCTCTTTTTCTCTAACCATGTCATCGCTCAATTTGGAGTTCCCAAACAATTAGTCTCTTATGATGGTTGACATTTTGAAGATGAGATCTGGCATGAGCTATCCTCACTCCTGGGTTTTGAGCACCAATATTCATCTTCCTATTACCCCCAAGGTAATGGCCAAGTTGAAGCGGTCAACAAAATTCTCAAGACCATGCTTCAAAGAATGGTGAATAAGCATAAAAATAATTGGCATCTCATGCTCTTCCCTGCTTTGTGGGCTTGTTGTACTTCTGTTAAAACCGTCACCGGTTTCACTCCTTTCCACCTTGTCTTCGGTGAGGAGGCAGTCTTACCAATCGAGTGTGAAATCCCTTCCCTTCACTTGGCCATCGAACTCCTCCTTGATACCCAACCTCTAGAACAGTGACTTATCATGCTTGAGCGCACCTCCGAAGATCGTCGTGTTGCCTTGCAAACTCTTGAAGCAGCCAAAAAGCACACCAAAGCTCAGTATGACCGGAAAATACACCCTCGCAAATTTCATGAAGGTGACCTTGTTCTAGTATATGACCAGGCCCATGATACCCTTGGTCATGGGAAGTTCGAATCATTATGGCTCGGTCCTTACATTATCAGTAAAGACCTTGGTAAGGGGGCATATATTCTACAAGACTTTAAAGGCCATATCCTTCCTAATCACCGCAATGCACTCTATCTTAAGAAATATTACCCACAACATTTCCCATTCTAAATGCTTGTTTCCTTTTATTTTAGATAGCTAGCATCTGTTTGTTTTCTCATTTTTGCTACTTCACCAGGACACCTGCTGTCCATGAAGTATTGCTTCACCTCTCTTCAAAACTGGATTTTCTCACTTACAACACATTTCATTAAGAGCACCACTTTGCCCCCATACTCATTTCTGTTCGTGACAATTTCCGTCATGAGATACCATTTTGTACTCATGATTTTTATGGTCCCCATTGGATCTATCACCTATTTCATCATCATCATTAGTTTTTTTTCTGTGAGTCGCTCTACTATTTGCTCTCGTGCCTTAGTTGGGGTTACCTTCTTGCCTCACCTACGGCGGACCTACTTCTGTCGACATCAGCTTATTTACCCCAGAAGCTAGGTCTCGGGGGGCAGTGTACCTTGGTTTGAGCTCTTTTCAACATGATCGTGATCTAGACACTTGATGGTATAGTAATGCAGCAACAGCTATTGGTGATTCCCGGGTGTGTGTGAGATGTCTCAACCCTCATGAGGGGGTGGCCCTACAGGTAACCCCCCACATGCCCGAATGACTTCTTCCTTTCAGCCCTCGATGCAACTCCTCTTATTTGATGATATCAGCCTCAGTCGCTTGTAGTGCCTCTTCGATCTGCATGTCTCCGTCAGATTCTGCGAGCCCTTCCCCGTGTGTAGGGGGAATTTGGGTGTATTTGTATCTCATGTACTAAAACATTATTGTATAAGTCCGGATGGTTATTCCAGCCATGGCATGTATGTGGGATTCATCATTTTTGTTTATCTGGCTCATGTTTAGGCCAGCACATGTTTGCATTCCGTGGTTTTCCAGGCGCCTTATTGTTTGTACTATTGTCTCGGCAGGCATAGGTATGCCTCCCCCGCCGCCTTTAGCAAAGGTACCACTTCATAAACTAGAGACTTGTTGCACCTGTAAGTCTCATCTCCTCAGGGTCTAGTCCTTTAACACTTTAGACTACCTTACATTCCTCTTTCTCACTTCCCTCTTGCCATCTAGTGATTGAGTTCTTACAACGTACTTCGGTCATACAATTTTCTCCTAACACTCGTATGTTGGGGGGCAATCTGTTACACCATTTTTTGGTCATCTAACCTATTATCATTAGATGAACCCAAGTACACCATGTAAGACCAATTTTACCCTAAGTAAAATTGCTTTCACCATATGAAATAAAATTTGTCTATATTTCCTGGTCATATTTAACCCAAAACAAGGAAATTAATTAAATAAATCATTATTTATTTGATTATTTCCTAAAAATAAGTTATTTAAATCACTATTTAAATGCTATTCCTAGTTAAATTTGACTAAATCATTTTTAAACAATTAAATAAACCATTATTTATTTAATTATATTCCCATCATTTCCCTAAAATAATAAATAAATCATTTATTTATTTGTTATTTATAAATAAAGGAATTGACCCAAGTCAAAAATCCTTTTCCCTCCAACCAATATAATTAAATATTCCTAAAGGGTGATTCTAGAATTTGATTAATAATATTTTATTCATGCACTAAGTTCTAGAACACCCCAATATTTTGTTATAAATAGAAGGGTTTTCCCCATTCATTAGTCACCTCCATTGCATTAGATCACACTAGATCTACTCTTGGTCACCTTTTTCCATTTTTTGTTTTGTGAACTCCCATTGAGTTCTATGTTTGTTTGTGTTTTTCACATTAGCAAGAGAGAGGAATCATAGATCTGAAACAGTGAGGACTTCCAAGAACCCATCCCACTGAGGAGAACCGGAAAACACCTTTCTTGTTTTCCTCTCAGGTGCCCCATTCTTTAATATAATATAAGATTATTTTAAATACATTGTTCTTGTCTCGTCTATTGGATGCATGGAGCCATGTTATATTTTATCTACTTAATGTCTTTTGTGCTTAGATCTGAATTTGTGCAGCAAACTTAAAGATATTTTGCATCCATAATCGATGTTAGGGCTATTTGTTATGTGTAGCTAAAGTGATCTTTTACGACGAAAGATTCATACTAACACCTCTCACTTATCATTTCGACCATTTCGCACAACACCAGTGATGGGAAACACATTAGTTGCTCACTTATATATTATGTTGATTCTTTAGTACAATAGCCACGACTTCTCAGGTGGTCTGCCATTTTTTTTGCGACAATTTTGTACGGCCTTAGATAGATGTCATGCTCATGCACAAGGGAGGGTCAACTTCCCTTTTACTTCAGAGCTATTTTGTTTATTTTTTGAGAGGTTTCCAGAGATGGGACCTAGTTTTGTTCGACAGCCTCGTAGGCCGATGTTCGAGGCCCGGATGCATATGTGGGGGCAGATGATGCCCAAGAGGGGAGACACTATGTTTCTAGCCAGGATATCGCATGATGCATTGGACTTACTAGCCAGTGTTGATGAGCTGCATCCATTCATTATGGTCTCATGTCCTTATGCTGGATTATATTGGCGAGGGTGTCCCAACATCCTCTTCACAGATGATGAGCTGCCAGATGATAGAGGTAATATTACTATTTTATTTATATTTTTTCTAACATGTTCTTTAACTTGTTTTTATTAAATTTTGTAATAAAATTGTCTAATTATTGTTGTGTACTTGTATATATTTTGCAGACATTGACTCTTTTGATGGAGAGGAGATGCTGGATCCACCACATGATCGAGGTGTGGATCCTGATGACGATCAGGACATGGCCGATGCCGAGGATGATCATGATCAGGATGAGGCCAGTGCAACAGAGAGACATGCTCCTACTTATGGTGCACCAGTACCGCCTTTTTCTAGGCACGGTTGACCTGAGACTAGATATAGGATGGAGTTGGGCAACCAACTTTGTGCATTGATCATTGATGCGGACATCAGGCTCGCTCATTACAGAGACATACTGGCTGATGATAGGTTGTTACTAATGTGGAGAGGCATCCCGCATGACATGTACGGCCTGATGCAGCATGTCGTAGGAGCTACGAAAGTTGTTGCACGACTGAGGAGGACTGTCCATAGCTATAGGCATAGTCGAGCCACGGCACGTGATGGACAGTTTGCGAGCAGTGACTCACATGCATCTCATGATCATTCACCTCACGCCACGCCTGATGAGCATGAGGCTCCACTAGCAGCATCTAGCAGCAATCATCATGGAGATGAGGCTGGACCATTGGCCACGTCTAGTCAACAGCCTACAACATCCATCAGTACTAGTTATGATCATGAGCACGCGCCTGGACCATCGACCATCGAGGCTGCAATGTTGACTGAACATGCCTCCACTACTACTGCTTATATTGATGTCGTACTACCACTAGCTGTCGATGCATCCATCAGTACTAGTGATCATGATCATGAGCAGGCTTGAGCATCGATCGTCGAGGCTGCACCCTTTACTGAGCAAGCTTCCACCTGTACTGCTATTGGTGTTGTTATACTACCACCAATTGATCCATGACATTTATATTACAGTTGTATATATATATGGTCCATGTATTTTATGTTCAGGTTCCAGTTGTACTTAAGTTACATGTTGGTGATCATCATGTTGTGGCGCATATTGTTAGGTCATGTTACATATGTTCATTTAATGTTTAGCTTGCAGATAGATCTGTATATGTGATAACATGATTTATTTGACATGAGATGTATATTTGATGTTTGTGTTGTGATGATGTTAATATATAATGTTAATTTGATGTTTGAATGTGTTTTTTAGTCGAATATGATGTTTGTACGATGGTTATCATGATTGTGATGATGTTTATTAATTAATTTAATATTAAATGACCATGATATTTATTAAATATTATGTCGTGATTGTAATTGAAATTTTAATTTTAATTGTATGTAAAATTGTATTTGTATTTGTACTAATTGTAATTTTAATTGTTGTATGTAAAATATTTATTAATGTAAAATTTTAATTGTAATTGTAATATTTAATTTATTGTGAAATGATTGTAATTGTATATATGAAAATTTGTAAAATTGTAATTGTAATTCTAATTGTATGTAAAATTCTAAAATTGTAATTGTATTTGTAATTGTAATTTTAATTGAATTGTACGTAAAATATTTTTAAAATTGTAATTGTAAATGTAAATGTAATTCTATGTAAAATTCTAAAATTGTAATTGTAATTGTAATTTTAATTTTAATTGAATTGTATGTAAAATATTTGTAAAATTGTAATTGTAATTGTAAATGTAATTCTATGTAAAATTGTAAATTTAATTATGTGTAAAATTAAAATTGTAATCGTAATTGTAATCGTAATTCAGTATGTGAAATTAATGTAAAATTGTAATTGTAATTGTAATTTTAATTGTATGTAAAATATTTGTAAAATTTTAATTCCATTAATGTGAAATGATTTTATTAAAATATTTAAATTTGTAAATTTTCAAATAATTGTAATATAACAAATCTAAAATAATACGAATTTTTGTAACATAATAAAGTTTAGAAAATAATGAAAATAAATTCATGTAATTTAGAATTATCATTATTTTATTATGATCTTACATAAAAAAAGAACTTTATACAGTCTGGTGTGCTTATCATCAGAACATGCACCGGTGCGTCGTACTATTAAGACGCGCTGGTGCTTCACAACTCTTGCGCACCGGTAACGAATAAACGCAAATAAAAAAAAGCGCAACTCTATTTTCTTTAAGTGAAAAAAAATCCGCAATTTGAAAAATGCACGGCAAAATATTTTCGAAAATCTAATTTCATAAAATAAATCTTTAAATACTAAACGCTTTTCATTATTTCACTATTTTTGCTAAAATTTTAAGCCAGATATTTGCAGGAAACAGACCTGAAGCAAGAGAGCACGAGGGCACTGTGGAGCAGCGAAATACGTTCGAATAGAAGTATTCAGACAATCACAAACCAAACCTCTGGTGATTCAAACCCTGTATGATAGAATTTCAAACCATCTCATGATTAAATTTGATTATTTTTTTTTAACTTTTTTTTTTGCAGTTCTATCCATTTTTACCATAAACCCTTATTTTTTTTGTTTTTTCCCTTTCTTCTCCTTGTTATTGTGATTTCAGAATTAGATTTTTTCATTTTAGATTGACGTCCAACCCACGGGACGACTTGCATAGTCAGATCCCAATCCATTCGGCCATTGTGTGAATTTTTCGAAAAAATGGATTTTTCTTTATCGGTGCGCCCTGCGTATGCTACTGCACTCGTGCGCTCTGCATATGCTACTACAGTGGTGCAATGTATTATACAGTGCACCGCGCAAGTATTGTGTAGTAAAAAATTGAAAATATTTTTTCTAAATCCGTGCGCCATATATGAAATAGAGCGTCGATGCTCCATTTAATGAGGATATCACCATATGGTGTATTACACATGTTTGTACAGTGTGTTTATAATACCTAACACACTGTATGGTCTATTATACTATTTGTGGTGTGTTTTTAATATCCCCACACACCGGCTGCGGTGCGTACCTCATGAAAGGCGCATCAGCGACTTGAGATTTATTTTCTACCTGAAAAGTTGAGAATTTATTTATAAATATATTAATGAATGATATGTTACAGGTTTCGTATTGATAAAGAAATGACTTACAAGAGATCAAGTAACAAAAATATTGTTAACACATCAAGAAAAGAGAAAAAGCCAAGTTCTTTGTAAATTATTTATAAAAAATATTATTTTTGAACTATATGTAAGTTTAACTAATATGTATTGTTTATTGAGTATCATGCAGAGCCACACAATGACGAAGCTTGATATGATTATTTTTGATCTAGGACCAAAAGAGCGTAAAATTTTAATGGAAAAATTGCAAAAGGATGAATAAGGTGAATGAAAAAATACTATCAATCCAATATGAGTTTCTTTTTAATTATCATTAATAATATACTTAAAATTATCATATAACATGTGTCAAACAATCTACTAATTCACATCTGTTTAATGTTCTACAGGGACCAACAAATCAGAAAAAGAATGTTGTTCTAGGAAAAGAAAAAAAATATAACATGCAAATGAAAATGAATTGCTCCTTACCTCATCTAGAGTGGTGTTGGAAGTTAACGAAAGGGGGAAAAACTTTTAGAAAAGTTTGAGGGATCTAGTGGAACGAATGTATAGACGTTCTTTCCACTTACAATACAAAAATCAATCCAATGATTCCAAGAACCAAATTTTATCTAAACTACAGGAAGAGTTTCCAGAGAATTGGTCAATGAGACATGTCAGACTTTTAATAGCAAAAACGTACAAAAACAAAAAAGAAGGAATGAAAAAGTAATATTCCTTTAAATGTTTGTCTAGAATTTTTTATAAATATCACTTTTGTTATATTTACTTTTCATATATCAATATAAAAATTAAATATTTTATTGTCATGTTACATTTTTGGAAAGATTATGAAAATCTCAAAAGATGAACGAGCTAATATCATAAACATTCCAGTAGGAATGTCCAAAAAGGTGTACAAGGATATGGTCAAAGAAATGGACAAAATTGCATTGCAGGAGAAGCCATCTCAACAACAACGTGCTTCAAATGTAATATGTAATCATTGAATTTTTTGATCATTAGGTACAATAAGTAAACAATTTAGCATTAAATATTAATTTTCAAGAATTTTCTTGCAGAAAAGAAAATAAAATGGAACCCATTTAGCACATAAAACAGGACGACAAGGAAGAAAAAGGTTGATCTCTAAGTTTGTGAGTAATTCTTACTTCCTTATAACAACTTAACTAGATTTCATTTTTGTATTTTTTAAGTTGTTTTACAAAAATCATCATTGAATGTCTTCAAACAGGTGCTAACATATAAAGAAGAACCATCAAAAGAATTGATTGAAATTGGGTTAAATATGGGTTGTGAGTGTATGTTGGCATATCATAATTTAATTATGGAATTTGTGAGCATCTATCGATCTTGTTTTACTTAGCTCCGTATATAATTAATAGAACAGAAACATATTTTATATTAAATATATGATTTTTTATGGGGTATAAAACTTGTAGGAAACAAAGTATGGAGTTGTGCCAACAGATGAAATTTTTAAAGATGGCATGGTACATGGTTTTGAAAGAATGTGTATAGTTTATGAGTCAATTGTTGCTATGGTACGTCATTTTTCTTTTCTATTTACATTGATGTATATTATTTAATATTGAAATTTACATTATTCTCACCAATACATATACACTCATTTCAGTTTATTTTTATGTTTTTAGATGGCTGTTATAGCATCATTTCTCACTTTGACATGATTCATGATTGCTTCATGGCTTTATGGGAACCCATTCCTACAGACTTGGACAAATTCACTCAAAAACAGTGTAAAAATCCCCATACGCGACTATTCCCGTACTTTTCCGTGTGTATACGCGGGTCAACCTGCACTTTTCCGCGTATGCCATTAAAATGACTAAAAAATATATAAAAAATCCCTAATTTCGCGCTGGGTTGATGGTTACTTAGGTAGTTCAACCACCCCAGCCCGTGGCCAACTGTTTCCAACTGCTGAAACTAATTGGAGGGAGTATAAAAAGCCCTCATGTGTATGGCCTAAGGGAGAGAGAGAAGTATTGATATTATACTCTGTTGGTATTCCCTATCCAAGTCTGATTCCCCGTGCCTCCTGCACTTTCCCAGTTCATTGGATGAAACCCTTGTTTCCTTGAGATGCACATCCCTTTATATGTCATCTTGTATGCACCAGTTCGGAAGGAGTCTTAGCGAGGCAAGGGCTGGATGGATCCAGACGACGGTTCTGCTCGAAGGCCTTGGAAGGATCAGGTGATCTCTCCACGTGTTACTTTTGTACATGCTATTTTAATACAGAAGTATCATGCTGTTCCCGAGATATACGTGTTAGTGTATGCTTTTCATATGTGATAATCTTGTTATTTAAGCATTCATTATGATTGGTTTAATGTTATATATGGATTTTACTAACATTTAGAGTAGGTATATGCTGTACAACCTATTCTTTGTGCTGGTTTCTTCTTGTATTTCAGGTTAAGAAGGAAGGACGGTTGCAGGGGGTTTGGACCCCGCTGGATCTACTTCAACCGTAGGACCTACGGGTAAATTCCACATCCTACTCTATTTAGTTTTTCTGAACGTGCATGATTGTGTGAGTCTCTGTTAGATAGCATGCCCCTTCTCTGTGGAGGTTGTAACCCAACCAACCTCTAGGGTGATATTCCCCGAAACAATGGAAGGTTAAGAAGAAGAAAACAATCAACGCCGTGAACAAAAAATTCTTGAAAATAACCCAAGTCATGGAAGTAGCTCTAGCAGTGACAACAATTCAAGTGAATAATGATGATCACTATGTTTGGATATTAAAGCAAGGCGTTTTATTTTTTGAAATATGTTTGTGAAATCAGACATTTTGTTTAATGTAATGGACATAGTGTCCCAATTGAAAGACAAAGGGATACGAATAATTGTCACATTTTGTATGACAAAGACTGTCTTATTCATATATATATATATATATAATCATAAAATATGTTTTAATTTATTCTATTGCATTCTCCATTGTCGCTAGTGGGTTCTCCATTGTCGTTCTCAAATGCACTAATAAAAATATAATTCATATGAATATTTTTATAAGATATATATGTGTTGATTTTTGATGAATAATGAATTTTAAAAAACCACAATAATTCTGATTTGATATACAAAATTAATCCAAAGAACACATTCAAATTCATTAATAAAAATGTAATTAATATGAATATTGTTATAAGATGTGTCGACTTTTGATGAATAATGAATTTAAAACAATCACAATAATTGGATTGTAACAGGTCGATGTTTCTAAAAAAAAAAAATGAAAACCAGTGTGTGTCAATAACTGTTGACCGGTGCATTTATGTGTCTATATGCATCGGTGTCGTTGTACGATCCATGGGCACCACACAAATACCGATACCAGTTATAAATATCAGTGTGCTTATGTGATACTGCGTATCGAGGCGTTTATGTATCTATAAGCACCAGTGCATTTTTACGATCAATGGGCACCACATGAATACCGATACCAATTATAAATCTCAGTGCGTTTCTATGATAATATGCACCGGTGCATCATAAAGGTATACACACTGGTGCATTGACACAACCTATGGGCACTGCACAAATCGCAAGACCAATTATAATGGCCCCGTGCATTATATGTCCAACATTACGCTTGGTGCGGTTTCACACCTAAACATCCCAGTACATTCGTTTGACTGAGACAGCCCCGGGGCACCGTCTTCATGTACGCACTGGTGCGTTAAATCTAGAGTAGAGCACCGATGAAAAAACATCCATAATAACCTCCGGCCTCCCATTTTTTTTTAGTTGTGTTGAATTTCCTTTAAAAGTTCTGCCAAACACTCCATAACCATAAACGGATGTTGTAGCAAATGTATTTTTGACAGTTTTGGCCAATTTTATAACACTAAAAACCTCCTTTATAACCTTTGCTAGAGGGTCTTTTCCTTGTAGTGGACCCGCCTGCAAATTGTTGTTATACTCTGCTGTTACAGACCCGCTGGTGAATTGCTGATACAGTTGTACCACTGACTTGATCTCGTCAAACACCTGTTGTTGACCTGTCCTTTAGTTGTTACACTACAGCTGCGGTTTGATGGCAATAACTGTAGAAGTTGTTAGCATTGTATTTTTGGAATAACAGCCTATGGGTGGTTTTGATTGTAATCTATAATTTTCTAGTCAAACTTTTATTAGGAAGTGGTTATAACTAGTGTATTCTATTTCGATCAACATGAGAATCATAAGATTCTCATGACTGATCCATCCCTTTATTTTCTGAGATGTAACCACTATATAGTTCTCAGCCCTAGAGGTCAGAAGGTTAGTGGAGAACCACATTATTTTGGCTCTGTAATTGTGCTCATATTAATACAGATTATCTTGTTATTGCTGTTACATGCATTATTCAATTTAGTTTCCATTAAGTTCTTTCTCCACCTGCGCCCTGCTAGGGAGGAAGGGTCGTACTTCTTAGCAGGGATTGTAGTGATTAAGGTAGTTGTGTATATGAGTTTGTATTTCGGTTTATGTATCAGTAGAGGTGTTGTTGTTGTTGTTCAACTGTGAATATATCCGCTTCAATTTCAATAATTTGTGTGTTGTTACACATGTGATATTAGAGACACCGGCTAGATATTCATTGTGTGGCGCGCTAGAGCAGATTAATTGAAGTGTGATTATAGTCTCGTAGATCATTTTATTTCTGCACGAGTGATTTACTTCTAGCATTACTTCAGCAACGATTTCTTTTAATTGAATTGCTTCTAGTTGAGTGTATCGACACAGACAGTGCAATTGTCATCGGAATAAAATATGTCCCTGGGTTGATAATTTATGTGTGTTTTTTAGTCATTGAATAGTGATTAATATAGCCCAAAAGGTTGGTCATTGATGGTTTCCTTACTTCTGCCTGAATTGTGCCTATATGTTTCTGATTTGATGAAGAAGGAGAAGAGATTGAAGAGTGTGGCTTGCACTTGGATTACTACTCTGAAGGAGGCCTTCAACATCAAGTCACCAGTTGTAAAGCTTCCCTTTGTTCATTTTATAATACAAAGTATAATTTTCTTCCCATAAATCTGTTAATATTAATTGATTTAACATGATACTCTTTGATCTGCCATGTATTTTTCTTTGAAACATATATATAATGAATCTTTCGTCTTTTGTCATGTGATATTATTTACATGTATTCAGACGTAGAAATCACAATGAAGAAAGAGCCTGAAATTTAAAGGATCGAAATCGACACCAAGGAAATGACTGCATAAGGAGCGAGGTAGGAGAATCTCCCTCCCTCTCTTTACTTTTCAATGTTAAACTAGGGATGCTTATATCCTTCGTCACATTTGTCACTAAATCCACTCATTGGGCTAGAGGGATCACTTCTTTCCGAAGAAGGGGTTTGCATGCATAACAACTTTGGTGATAATTTATTATCCATTTTATCTTCCTTGAGGGATATTTTTTGTATGGTTGTAGCTATTAAGATACCCAGTTGCATACATCAAAACTTATTTCACTGCGATGTTTAACTTCATGTTGTTTCATGTGATTCTGCGCCAAAGTGAGGTTATCCTTTAAGAGTTGGAGAACTTGTTGTTGATGCTTGATGTGATCTTTCGTTGATTGAACCTTACAATTTTATCTTAAATATGATGTGATGGACGTTGGATGATATCCGTAAAGTGTCATAAATGGGGCCATTTTTGTTGTAGTATGGAATGAATTTTTATACCACCATTCAGCCATAGGTAACCACTTGACCAATCGTTCTTATTTATTAGATACAAAGAAACAAATAAATACTTCCAAACATTAGTTTACTATCTCCATTTTCCCATCTAATTGAGGATGATAAGATGAGGTATGAGCTAATTGAGTACCCGAACAAGAAAATAATTTCGTCTAAAAATTTCTAGTGAAAATTGGATCTTTGTCACTTACAATAATCTTTGGGTTTCCATGTAGCTTTTGAATTGTTTCCATAAATGCAGTAGAAACTGTATTTGCTTTAAATGGATGAGATCATGAAAAAAAGTGTGCATACTTGGTAATTCTATCAACAACCACCATGGTGACACTATTTCCTTCATACTTGGGTAAACCTATCATAAAATCCATTGAAACCTACTCCCAACATTGACTTGGAACGGTTAAGGGTTGTAAAAAACGCAAGGTCTTATTTTTCTTAACTTTATTTTGTCGGAAAACGGAACATTCTGCCACAAAATTTTGAATATCATATTTAAGGCCATCCCAAAAATAATCCTTCGTAACCTTGTGGTAATTTTTTAAAAATCATGAGCTCCCTCCCAAGGGAGAGGTGTGCAATTCCAAAATAATATTTTGTTTGATTTGGGAATTATTGCAAACGTATATTTAGAAATTTATCAATACTAATGTATTTCTAGAGTCTCCTGATCAAATAATTTCAATCTACTGTCAAAATACAGAATCCTTTCACTTAATTCTTTGCGGAAATTAAATTGCCAATTGCAAACACATGAAGAAAAATCAATTGCACATAACAAGATGTTTTACCGGGAAAGCTTAAAGTTAAAAACCCCAACTATCATATATTATGTATATCAATGGATCATGTAAAAATATCATAAAAATATCAGCTCATAGAGATCTCAATACAATATACAATCGTTACACATTGTCATGCATAAATTTGCATATCTATGCACCAATTCTTGCCCCCTGACAACCTGCCTCCACTGCGCAATCCCTGTTGAAGAAGCTCCTTGAATGAATGCAATCTTGCCTTCCTTGACTGCTCAATCCTCATTGGCATATCCAATGTGTGTGTAGATGCATTGAATGCATCACTATAGTCACAACTGATAGTCCATCACACCCTTTCACTTATCTCTCCACTGAGTCTCCACTGGATTTGACATGCAAGTAGTTAACTACTGTATTTCTTCAGTTACATGTGAGTCACTACTTGTGAATTAATTAAATAATTAATTCACTGAACTCTCACTAGTGTATCATGAGTGACAACTATCACAACTAAGTTTAACTCACTTAATTGAGTTAAACTTAATAACAACTCCCATAACTACTCTTCCAACTCTGTTACAACTCTGCCACAATCAGTTATAACAAAGTCCTCCATGCATGAGTCACCAACCACCCTAGCAATTGTGTA
>JAXQQM020074218.1:0-12748 GCA_034641835.2 Pinus albicaulis
TGACGATTAGCAGGATGCTTCAACCAAAAAAATCTCTAATAGGTCATTCAGCCAAGTGTGTCACACATAACCCAGAACAACCCAAACAAAGAACAATCCATATATATCACAGCTCCAACGCTATCCAGAGAGAGAAATTCCTACACAATAATGTGTGTCAAATGAACTCTAAGTCTCTCCAATATACAGGAATCTTTGGGGGTGTGTGACATGTCCTTTAAGACATTTAAGTCTATATTTTATTCCAGGCCAACCTAGCACATAAGTGGAATAAATTCAAAGTACATGTTCTGCTCATCCGATCGAGATGATCTTTAGATCAATCTTACACCTCTCCGGAAGAGGAATCCAATAAAAATATTGGGATCGTCATCTGAGCAGCACAAGCCGGTGTTTGGACCTAGTTGTCCAATTTTAACACTCCCTCTCAACTAGGGAGAACTCCGTCCACTAGTGCAATCCAAACATCGTGCGTCATCCCGCCGTAACTTGCTTTGCTGGCCTCTTTATTTCAGAACAGAAGTGGGTCAGTCACAAAGACATCATTCCCGGCTGACAGATTCAGCCCAGAGGTCAAAACCTCTATCGGACTCACAAAGAGTCTCCAACCAACCCGAAGTTGGTTCATCTGACCCAAAGTCAGGCGGAGGTCCGAGACCTCACAAGACTTGATCCCAAATCAAGTGGTTGGACCGTGCCATCCTAGATAGAGAGTACGGCAATCTCTGATGCGTCCATCAGTCTTTGCTACTAGTCTCTAGCTTTTCCCACCTCATTGGCCAAATGAGAGGTACTTCCCATGAGCCCTAAACTCAATGGGTAGGATGCATACGGGGCATAGATAATGAGAGGTAAACCAACTCAATAATTACAACGGTGGGGTCCAAGCACACCAACAAGGTTCGACAAGCCTAGCCTTGTGGTTGCTCATAGCTCCGAGAAGCTGTCCCCAAATCCCCCCAGAGCTCCCAGAGCTCATCGTCCAACCGGACCCTCAGAATAGGGTCAATCCACGATACCAAGATTCTCACGGAAGGTTAGGAACATGACCTTCCCCAAGGGCATTGTGAGAATATCCGCAACCTGCTCATCAGTTCCTACATGATCGAGCCTTACGGCGCCTCGCTGTACCATATCCCAGATAAAGTGGTACCAGCCATCAACATGCTTGGATCAATCGTGGAACCTGGGATTCTATGACAAATGAATCCCCCTCTGGTTATCACAAAGGATAATGGTGGCATCTAGCACATGCTCGAACAACTCACAAAGAGCTTTCGCAACCAAGTGACTTCACAACAGGCCATACATGTTACAATGTATTCGGCCTCAGCGGTGCTCAAGGCTACCGACTTTAGATTCCTGCCCGAAGTAGATCTACATGTGAAGTAGCATCCAGATGTGCTCTTGCGATCCACCACACTGCCAGCCCAATCGGCATCAGTATATCCATGGAGTGTCATACTCCCGGCAGTGTATCTTAGCCCATGGTCTATCGTGCCTCAGAGATATCTCAAGAGTTTCTTGGCACCAACCCAGTGAATGTTATGATCAACCATGTGTTGACTCAAAGTGTTCACTGCACAACATACGTCCGAACAGGTGTTCATTAAGAACATCAGGGTCCCTATGAGTTGACGATACTCAGTAGGATGGGCCTAGCGACGCTGCTACTCAACTTCTTGAAGTTGAGTTCCATGGACTTACAGTCCATCATACCAGAAACTTCATAATGTATTTTCCTTGAGAAAGGAAAATCTCGCTGTGTCTCCTCGCTTAGACCTTCAAAGCCTAGTCATTCGCCCTGGGTCCTTCATCTCGCCAGTTGAGCCTCTCGTACCCATGAATGAGAGGGTCAACACCTGTCGTGAAGAGGTCATCCACATATATCTCATCCACATACAGCACCAGAATGAGAGGTTTTCCCTTGACAACCTTGAAGTAAGGGTTCGGATCAGCATTACTTCGAGTGAAGCCTAGCTTCATCAAGTAGCTATCTATCCTCTTGTACCAATCTCGGGGTGCTTGTTTCAGCCCATAGAGGGCTTTCTTCAACCTGCAGACATGGGTGTCCCGATCCTGGACTTCCAACCCCAAAGGTTGCTCCACATATATCTCTTCCTTTATCACACCATGCAGAAAAATGCGGTCTTCACATCATCCGATGAAGACTCCATCCTTGCGTAGCAGCAAGGACTATAATAGATTGAATGGTGCATATCGCCGCCAAGTGCAAATATGTGCCATCATGTAGTCTATACTCTTCTCACAGCAAATCTAATATTGCCTTTGAACTTTTCGCACTTCCCATCGCATCCATGCCATTGTAGAGCCATTTCAAGGTGACAACTGCTTTGTCGTATGGTCTTGGAACCACATCCCAGACATCATTCTTCATAATGGACTCATACTCTTCATGCATAGCATCCTTTGATGCTTTACGACTTCCTCAAAGGATCCAAGCTTCAATAGTACTCATGGCTGCTAGATACCCTGGTATTTATATGGCTTCTTGGTTTTCCTTCGGAATTTCCCCCTCTGAAGCCATATGTCCCTGAGCCATGAGGATCTTCTTTCGTTGAACAAAGGTATCCACTTAGGAGCATATACAAATATATCTCCCTCTTAATGTCAGCTTCTCTCGAGAGAGAAGACATCTATTTTGAATGAGGGCATCCCAGACACCAACTTGGAAAAGGGACTTGATCTCCCACAGTCAAATCCATCCAACAGACTTTGCTGATCATGATTCAAGATTCCAACCATGTGACCAAAAACTGCATAAACTTCTCAGTTCACATTTTAAGTTTACCTTAACGCTCCAATGTAAGACTGATACAGTCACATGCTTGCTGCTACATAGGTGTCTATCTATGTCACTGTCATACAGGGGGAACATATCAACAAGCCTCAGCGTGTGTTAGAAGTCCTTTCAGCCACTACCTGTTATTCTGAGTAGCTTCTCCAAACAGCCTTCTAAGACCGCAACTTACAAAACTAGGTATCCAATCTACCTTGGTTTATCCTGCACTTGAGGCATTGCACCTTGATTTGCTTCCAGATCTGCCCATTTCTGGTTATTTCAGCAGACTGCTCCTAGGGCTGTCAGAATTTGCCTAGCTCAATGACTTACATCTATGCCCATTTCGTCAACAATCTGACCACTACATAGAATTTCCCCAAGGACTTCTGCAGTCAACCCTTAAAACATCCAGCTCCAAACATGGGTGTCTGTCTATGTCACTGTCATAATGACAGTGACATAGAATCACAGATTTAAAACTATCACATTCATCACGGCTTGCTGAATATGAACTTCACTTACATCTCTTGGACTCTTGTCCTTGATGTACCAGGCAGGGTTCTCTTCTTCCTATACCTGCAAAGAGTGCTGCTGGTTCAATACTTCTGCCTTAGCTGCTCACAAGGTCCTTCAGCTTTCTAACAGTCCCTTAGCTTGCTTACTATACTTGCCAATACAAGGATATCTCCAGCTTACGGTTTACAAGAAACCACCATTGTTTTACATCGCACTGTAAAATACAACAAATCACACTCTAGCATGCAGATACATTCATCAACACTCAACCGCACTCCAGTAAGAGGGTATGTGCCAAAATATTCTTGGACTTTGCATCAAATCAGGCTGTTTGTTTCTTAAGATTGTCTCCAAAAGTCTTCAGACAATCCCAGCTCCAAATATGATGCCCAAACCACTGTAAAATGTCACTTCTTTGGGTTAACTTGAGATTTAGCCCTTCAATGCCATAATTAGACCATAACGAATTTAAAATCACAACCCAAGAACTCTTCAATCATGTGCAAACGGAGCTTCAGTGTGTCGCTGTATCAGCTTTCCCTGTCACTGAGCTTTTACGAGTTGACCAAATTGATACACTGTTCTAAATATAACAAATCACAAGTTTTGCTTCTTACAGACCCTGATCTGTGTTGACACTCTGACAGAATATGCAATCATCATCTAATTTAGAACTTCTAACCATTAAAATTGTACTTACGTCGCAGAAGGTCAGAATCTGACCAGCAAGAAGCGAGTGTCCAATTTCAAATACTTCCTTTAAAGAAACCGTAAGCAACAAATTCAATTACTATGCCTTGTCGTTGCAAGCATTCCCCCTAGACAGAGGCAACAACATCCGCCAATGGTGAACTTTCTTCTGCACGGATTCCTCAGAAAGAATACCTATGAAAATAACAAAATCTCGGCCCAACCAAAATCACCACGTGTTCATCTTGCATACAAGTCAATACATAAACCTGTGATCAGCAGCAATCCTCTGTCGATTTTGCTCTCGAATAATGACAATATGGATGTCTCTGCTACAGGTGAACACGTGTCGCCACTAACTCGGATTCTCTGATGTTGCCTTGAACACACAGCCACAACCAATCGCATACCGTTATCGCACTTGGTGTGGGCAGCCACGATCCTCTTCCTGCACAATTGTTCACTTTTCCGAAAATATTGTCCAGATTGATCGCACTTTCGTTTTCTATATTACGTCAGAGATATCTGCGTGTTATTTTTGTATCACGTTAGAGATATCCGCTTCACCTTTCTGTATTGCATCCGAGATATACGCTTTACCTTCCGGTATTACGTCAGAGATATACTTTTTCTTTTCTATCCGCAATTTCTGTTGACTTGAATAGATCCGCTATTTTTCTTGTCCAAATGGCCGCAGAAGTGAAAGGTTTTAAATCATTTGTGATGTCCCTTCCCGATCGTTTGATTTGATGGACAAATAAACCAATCTTTCCGATTTCAAATGTACCTGCGGTGACAGCCGAGTCGATTTGGTGTTGGTGGCCACTACATTTTGCGAGCAGACTGTGGATAATTTTAAGAACCCTAAATTTATATATATATAAAATAGGCGAATCCCCATGATACATAGGAAAAATGGAAGGCGATTTTATTAATAATATAATATGTATATATAATTTTTTGGCGAATCTCTCACGAGATTATATTATCCTATAAAATCATGGTGAATCACCAGTACAAATGGCGAATCACTACTACAAAATGGTGAATCATTGTCTAGTGGAGTTCGGAGTGTTGGTTCCAATGAAGATATGGTAATTGAACCAGGAGTAGAAGGAAGAGAACCACTGAGACCAAGCATGGCACATGGTGACTCGTGAGGGAAGTAGTTCTCGTGTAGTTTGGAAAATGCATTCTTCTAGTTCTGCTAAGCGCAGTGTTGTTTGTCATGCTACTACTAGCACTGATATTGATGTTGGAGAGGAGTTTGAGGAAAGGTAGCAGTGGTGGAGAATTACAAAGAGTACCCCATGATGGGCTCCATTTTTCCCTTTGGTATTTGTGCCTGTAAGACCTTCTGTCCATTGAACCAAAAATTATCCATTCAACCAACAATCAACTTGACTGAGTTGATTAGGTACGAGTCAACTTAGACTAATCTTCAAAACTATGATTTGCACTATCCCATATTTATCACACTAATGCTACACAACATTGTGCATTTGCACCTAACTCTCAATAATTCTTTTCCAAGAAAAATCTATAATAAGAAAAATATTTTACTATATTCTAAAGGGTGAAGATGTCGAAATCATGCCACAAAGTGAAAGGAAATAAAATATCTTTCCTCAAACCACCAAATATATAAAGAAAACAATAATGATTATAATAATAGAACTAGATCTATCGATCTATCGATATATGCATGATATGAGAACCATAATCATTCAAGAGACTAATTTCAAACTCAACAAAATCCTCTAAACAAGCAACAAACAAACCACTAAAATTTTCAAAGATATCAAGGCTAGACATTAACACAATTTCATGTACTTGAATAAGCCCATTGTTGCTAAGCGTTAGACTTCTTAAATTAGTTCTTTATCATTTAATACTATGACACTATCTATGTGAAAAGAAATAGGTCCCAACTTCATCAAATCTGATTTCATTTCCAATCAAAGATCAAAACTAGCTTCGTTTCCAATACCAATATAAAATCACACATTTTCCAAATATCAATAATTATTTTCCAAGAAAATATAAAACTCGAAACTCAGCAAAATTCCCCAAACACAAGCAACACATATACCATTAAAATTTTCTAAGATGTCAAAGCTAGACATCAAGGTAGTTTCATGTACTTGAATGAGCCCATTGATGCTTTGCATTAGTCTTGTTAAATTAGTTATTTATCATTTAATACTAGTCAAAATAGATTGGTAAAATATTCTTTTCAATATTCTTCCAATCTATTTTACCCAACAAGGGTAGAGTTTAGCATCAAGATTGTTTCAAAAGATTTTGCTAAAAATCTATCATTATGAAGTTGTTCAAATAATAGAACATATTTATAAAATATAATCACCTTTTATTCAAGTTCAATATATTGAGTGAGTCCTAGAAAAAAAATAACTTTCTAGACCATTGTCTATGTCAAGTATAAGAATTTAAAATAATGTTCAAGGGTTAATAATCTTTTATAAAAAATAAAATACACTTAAAAACTTAAGGGTAAACAATTTTAAATTGAGAGTCTTTTGTAATTATTCACTTTGAAGAAAATAGATTTGGATATTTCCAATAAACATTCTCTTTTATACGAAGGTATATTATCAAAAATCATTCAATATTAAATATAATATATATACTTTTTGTAATTTCTACATTTTTCATATTATTAATAAAAAAATTTATGTTAGAATAATATTATTCACTTAAGGTTTTAATTTTTAAGAGTTTTTTTAAATAATCGTATCTCAATATGGTTGTCATATACTCTTGGTGCTCTAAATAAGACAACGTTGTTATCATATACTCTTGGTGCTCTAAATAAGACAAGCCAGGCAGGCAACACACCTGCGAACACCTTATGTATACTTGCTTGCTTGAGGCTCATCAAATTCTCTTGATATTGGATTTCCATTATTTGCTTTGATCCTCCACCCATCTTAACAGAATTGGTCCTCAACCAGACAACTCATGGCAGTAACATCAAAATTAACACCTTATGTATACCTGCTTGCTTGAGACTCATCAAATTCTCTTAATATTGGATTTCCATTATTTGCTTTGATCCTCCACCCATCTTGACAGAATTGGTCCTCAACCAGACAACTCATGGCAGTAACATCAAAATTACAGACTTGGTGTTAAGTTAAACTGCGTATGATAACGAGGATGATCCATGATGACTTTGGAGAGTTGCTGGAGCCAGCAAATTTCTCTAACAACCATTGGTAGTAACATCAAAATTACAGACGCAGCGGGTGCAGATCCTTCGTATTAGTTAAACTGCATATGATCACGAGGATGATCCATCATTATTTTGGGGACTTCTATGAGCCAAAAACTTCTCTGACAAGCATCTAGACAAGTTTACAGCGTCTTCCATTACATAACCATGCCAAATACGAAGATGGATAAAATGACATGCATAGTTAAAATGGATTTAAATTGGTTTAATTATTAATTATAATTT
Source organism: Pinus albicaulis (assembly GCA_034641835.2). Classification (NCBI taxonomy): domain Eukaryota; kingdom Viridiplantae; phylum Streptophyta; class Pinopsida; order Pinales; family Pinaceae; genus Pinus; species Pinus albicaulis. The sequence goes on from JAXQQM020074218.1 coordinate 7,491, forward strand.
TAAAAATAATTATCCATTTTATGTTTTTTATTTTATTTTGGTTTTATTTTTAATTTTATATAATTTGAGAAGTTAATAAAATTATAATTATTAATTATTTAATGATTTTGACCTAATTAATATGTTAAATATTACATCTCTACTATACTGATACTGGGATGGAGAGCACCTCTCTCACAATTCTTGTTTGGAAAAAGGAAAGTCTGGCATTCAATTCAGCCAATCGTCCATCTTATACTGGTACTGGGCTGGAGAGCACCTCTCACGCAATTCTTGTTTGGAAAAAGGAAAGTCTGGCATTCAATTCAGCCAATCGTGCATCTTAATATACCTGGTTATCCTCAAGACACCTAAAGTTGTCAGAGTCCAAATGCATAGGGGTATATGCTCGAAGACGAAAGTCCACAAAGAATTCTTTCAGGGTTTTCTTGACACTGTTGACACTGATTTTTTCTGCAGTAGAGACACCAAGTTTTTGGGGATGGGAGAAATGTATTGGCACATGCAATTTTTTCACTATGACAGTGAAGGAGAGTCAGCAGAAGGTGGTCCTCAACAGACGGAGTAAATTGGAGGAGATAATAATAAATAATCACAAAGTGATCAGCTTATCATTAAGATTGCGAAGCTGGTATTGAAAAGAGTAGTCATTGTATAGATATCAGGAAGTCTCAGACTTTTTATATGCTTGTCAGACCTGTTTTCTATGAGAACAGGGTCGTAACTCCTTTCTATTTATTAACAATAGATCTAGATCAATTACACAAGAAATATTCAACACAGAAAAGCAAAAAATATTGGTGCTAGACAACCCCTATACAAAGCTCCTTTCAAAAAGCTACAACGATAGCTAAGAGCAGGTGCAACATGATTCACCTACAAATATGTGACTACCCAGTAACTAAACATAATGCATGACCAAGCATGTACATTCATACAGGTCTGGGAGAAATTCTGGCAGGACTATGATTTCATAGTGCACCTAGTTTGAACAAAACCGGCTTAGAGGATTTTTCATGAACTGTAGTAACCCATTCAATATCATGGTAAAATAGGCCAGAGGCTTTTTATGAGATGTGATAACCCATTACACATAATGAAGAAAATAGGCTAGGCTTTTGACGAGCTGTAGTATCCCACCGTTTCACATCATTCAAAATGATCATGGCCGCTTATTAATTCAGAGTCCGAAGGCCCTCTGAAGTTTTAAAGCAAAGTGCAATGACAGCCCCTCCACTGGAAGGTGTTCTCGATAAAACAATTATAAGCCAAAATTTTGTTATCCATCAAAGCAATCATTAAAAGTCAACAGAAACCTATCCTCTTTCGAAATACACCCACATAATCAGATGAAACTGTTGCAAGAATATCAATTTAAGAATTGGAATGCAAAAGCTGACATGTTGTGCAAGGATGAACAAAAGAATCCGAAACTTCCTGAGTGCACCTTCCCTGTTATGCATTCCATTATTTCTTGATTTCTACTCTCAGGTGTCAACACTGTAAGTAAAATGCTGAAATTGCAAAATAAATTTAGTTTATTGATTCAGACATGTACCATACCACTATTGGGTCTGTGCAACATTCTTACACATCTCCCACCATGTGGTCGATAAATATTTTGGCTCTGTTAAGTGGGAACTGCAATCATACATCTCTCATTATGTTGCAAGAAAAGTTTTGATTTTGTAAATGACTAAAGAAATATCTCTTTAACACTCCAAATTAACTTTTACAAAATAAATCTGTATCTATATTTCGTGAGATGAGCAGAATTTTCAAAGTTTAAAGATGCTACATTTCAAATCATATTCACCATAATAAGAATTTAAGCTGGCACTACAATCAGTGGATTGGACTTTCCTAAGATCAAATTCTCGGGTTCCCTAATACCAATATCGTTGCATTGCATATCCATTTTCAAATCTGAAAGACCTCAAGAATCAAAACCATTTCTGCTCGGCTATTCTGAAAAATAAATCCATTTACTCCATACAATAATATATCCATTGGTTCTGTTGGATATTTAAGCGAGCACAAACTAGCTTCATGACAAATGCTATTTAAGAATCCATCATTTTCAAAATCCAATTATAACTGCAAAAGAAATTGGCAACTCGAGCTTGTTAACTGTAGTTGTGGCAAATCAAGCCAAAAACCACCCCTTCCCACTTTGGTAATCACTTACAAGAAATGAAAGATTTATTGATTTGCTTAAAAAAGTATTTCATCTAGTAATAGCATGAACCTTATAAACAGGATAAAATTCCATTTGGAATGGATTGAAAGAACAATATTCAGATAAATGACATCCAACAATTAGCTTCAAAGAAATGCAATGTCTTTGATCCATAATTGGCCATGAAAATGACCACTGAGTATTCATTCAGAAATTTTCCAATTCAGACAGGAAAATGCATGTAAACAAAACAAAACTGTTCCAAATGCAACCAATATATTCTTGGCACCACTTAAAGCCTCGGCTATTGAAATAGCACACTGTATGGTCTCTCCCAAATACCCTTGATGTTCTACCTGCTGTATGGATGATACCTTCCACTACCTCAGCTACCACCATAACTTCCAGAACCTCCACCTGAATTGTAGCCTGCATAGCCCCCTCCACTGGAATATCCTCCATAGCCCATTCCTCCACTGCTGTTGTATGTTGAGGATTGAACAACATGTGCACTTCAATAAAACCTTATACAATCCACCTTGATAGGGGCATCCTCAAAAGATCTCATATTATCCGACTACATTATCCTAGTTAGTAAATGATATATACAAGTTTTGTTTCTTAAAAAACATTAATTGGCATGGTATCTAATATGACATTGTGTTGATTCTCATAGTCACATAGCATTGTATATTTGCATGGTTTTGTACACTAGTCATGAAAATTGATTGTTGTTCTAAATTACGCCTTGCTACTGCATAAACATTCTGGCAGATTGTTAACACCTTCTTGTCTAGGAAGAATTGAAATTTAATCACCTGGGATGCTTGGATCATTAAAGATAATCTCCAGGCCAAGTATGTTAGTTTATTTTGAGTCAAATTCCCTTGCTCTGGTACAGAGTTTGTAGGCATTATAGGAAAAAGAATTCTTTTCCTATACTTTGCTGCTAAAATGAAGAATCATCTTCCAATGTCTCATTTAATTTTTATGGGAGTGGGCTTGCATTAGTTTTCCATTCCATGGGGAAAAATTTACATAGTGGATTGCATAGTAAACATACTAGAAATAAAAGAGAATTGATGATATCAAAATTAGGGTAACAAATAATTAATTCAAGCAAAACAAATATAAAGGATAGAAAAATACATGTAGAAAGTTGTGAATGATGGACTGTACCAAGTTCCCCACCTATGCAACACAATTTACTACTTCTACTTTGTAGTACCCCATGGAGAATAAATTATGGAATGAAGGTGTGACTACTCTGCCTTATCTGATTTTTTTAAAGGGAAAACTTGTGAATTTGAATGCTAGATTGTTTATTATTACATTGTGATGGTTGCATTTCCAAATGGCTCCACTGTTTAGTGATCATGGTAGCAGTTTTCTCATTTCCAGTGGTGCATTGTACTATTGCTCCATTTTTCTCTCTGGTGATAGTTAAAGAGCCTTTCGCATGTCCAAAAGGCATCTGTGTGTGTTGAAAACAACCAACATTTGAGCCTTCCACATTATGATCTTCAGATGTAACACAAACACCATTCATAAAACCTCTCTTTTTTGAGGTTAACCCTTCTTTAACTCCCATTGAACTTGAGCTACAATATATGATGTCCTCTGGTTGCTTTGAATGGCAGATTTCATGGGAATCGACATGACCCGGGCCATGGGACGTGTTCCTATGTCTGCAAAAACTGAATTCATGTCCCTTTCTAGAGTCATCAGAATCACTTGAGCAATTCTCATTGTTAGTATGACAACAATGCAGTCCATGGCAGGACTTCCTATCTATTGGAAAGTGGTGACAGTATCTGTGTTTGTGTACCCTAGTGTTGCTCGTATGAATGTACCTAAGAGAACTGCTTGTTAAATTTTCCTTACATATTTGTTCTTCTGTTTTCTCCACGATGGAGAGAGGGCACCTGAACATGAACTTAGAGTTCATCCAAAAGGGGCCATCTGAACCATAACCTGATTCTAAGCTACTACTTTTAGAATATGGGCTCTCACTTCTCTTACTCTTCATTCCAGACAGCTTTTCTTCCTTGTAATTACTAGTATCTGAACTGTTTGGCCTGTATCTACTGCAGCTTCTCTGGTAGCTACCACGCTTATGTGACATTCTTCCATCAATTCTTGCACAAACATCACAGCTACTTGTGTGACTGCATTGTTTACAAGTATTGACTATATACGTGGTCCTCCTTGCTGTCTCTGATTTCTCATGCGCTTTCTTTTTGCATTTGCACCTTCTACATGAAAGGCATGTTCCAGCATCCATTCTTGAAAAATATCCACAGAAAACATATGCATCACCATACACAAAAAAGATGTATATCCTCAATAATTTCGTCACAGGGTGCAATCCAGAGGTGTCAATCCAATGTGAAAACAGAGCAACACCAATAAAAAAAGCACTAATTAAACCCCAACTGAGATGGCAAAAAAAAAAAACAAATTCAATCATAAAAGCAAATAAAATCGAGAATGCAAGGTCACCCAATAAAATAAATCTTCCTACTTATTTCCAGGAATTTTTCTCAACAGTATTCAATGCCTGTGTTATACAAAAGTCAGCTGAGTGTTCCATTGTCTAGACAATCCCAAAACCCATTAATGGGTGCAAAAAGGTGTGGAGATATATTATACATCCATGGGCTTTACATATCACAAACAGAAACATATAATGTAACAGAGACTCACATGAATGATGGAAATTGGTATAATTTGCATGCAAACCTTTGGTTTATTCAAAATGGAGTCCGGTTGACGAAAGAAAACCCGAAAGGGCTAGAAGAAGAGAATGATTTATACAGATACATACACTGGTATACCTGATGAGTGAAAGGGTTTTATGTAAAGGCCCGCCCAATATTGTGAAATGCCAATACCCAACATCAGCAACAGAGTCCCCAGACGCAGGAGATAAGCTTACAACATCTTTTCGAAAGCCCGTAGCCGCTGTTCCTGTTTCAAATCCAGAGAAACCGAGCAAGTAGGCTGTGGCGAGTGTTATCTCCCACAACACCATTTCCTCGAAGTGTATCTCCATTCTCTGCTATATACGAACTATGGG
>JAXQQM020058325.1:0-234812 GCA_034641835.2 Pinus albicaulis
TAGAATGAAAAATGAAAAGAGAGTCACATATAGGGAAGAGGTTGTAGCCTCCACATCTGATATTAAGATTGATAACCTTGTTATAACCATGGAGAGGATGATAGAGAGAATCAACCTAAATGAGAGATCTTTCCCCAGAGAAAACCAAGCAGCTCCTCGGAATAGAAACCAGAACCAAAACCAAAACTTTAGGAGAAACCCCTTTCAAATAAGACAGAGGGAAAAAAGAGGACTTGACCAGTAGATTAGGCCACCTTTCCAAGAAAATTATGATGATGAGGACGAGGGGGTGATTGAAGAGCCAGAAGAGAGTCAAATTAATCTAATGGGAGTTAATGATGAGGATATTGTTTTCCTCACTGAGGAAGAGCAAGGAATATTTTCCCCAACTCAAATTGAAGAAGAATGCCAAGAATTTGAGGACTATAAACAAGGATTTGAAAATGCTATCATGGAGGTACATTGTTCTGTAACCAGCTCCAAAAAGAGAAGAAAAGAGATATGAACGCCTTAGAAATAAGCCACTTCGAGGGGGCAACCTCCAATACATTACATAAATGAACAATTCTTGGATGATTCAATTTACAAAACCTCCTTTCTATATATAGGAGTTCATGGGGCCATAATGTAATCCTAGTGGGCCACAATGTAATCCTAGCTGACCTAACAATAATAATTTAAGGGCACAATAATAACAAAATGGGAGTTACAAGGGTACAATAATAACAATAAAGGGGTTACACTAACAACAATAAGGTACTATACTAGTAATATAGGGACCTAACATGCCCCTCTCCTTCAAAAAAGCATTGTCCTCAACGCTTGAGTAGCTCTGGGTGCTTCTGTATAAAATTCTCATCCTCCCATGTAGAATCTTCAGTGGGTAAGTTCTTCCACTTGATGAGATACTCTGAAATTGATCGATTCCGTAATTTTCGAGTTCTTGTTTCCGTGACCGCTTCAGGTTCCAATATTATTTTTCCTTCCTCATCAAGTTCCAGCAATATTGTTTGAACTGGAAGATTTTCACCTATAACCTTCTTTAAGCATGAAACATGGAAAACTGGATGTACTCGCGAAGAAGCAGGAAGCTCCAATTTGTATGCCATAGTGCCAATCTTTTGCAACACCTTGTAAGGACCACAGTATTTTGGCGATAATTTATTATCCTTCTTAGCTTGCTTGAGGGACATTTTTTTATATGGTTGTAGCCATAAAAATACCCAATCTCCTACATCAAAACTTCTCTCGCTGCGATGTTGATCTGCCTGTTGTTTCATTCGATTTTGTGCCAAATTCAGGTTATCCTTTAAGAGTTGGAGAACTTCTTGCTGATGCTCGATGTGATCTTCGACTGCTTGAACCTTCGAATTTTCCCTTAAAGATGATGTAATCGATGGTGGATGATATCCATAAAGTGCCATAAATGGGGTCATTTTTGCTGCAGGATGGAAGGAAGTGTTATACCACCATTCAGCGAGAGGTAACCACTTGACCCATTGTGTTTGTTTATCAGATACAAAACAACGAAGATATCCTTCCAAACATTTATTTACTATCTCAGCTTGACCATCAGATTGAGGATGATAAGAAGAGCTATGAGCTAATTGAGTACCTAAACAAGAAAATAACTCCGTCCAAAAATTTCCAGTAAAAATGGGATCTCTGTCGCTCACAATAACCCTTGGGCTTCCATGTAGCTTTTGAATTATGTCCATAAATGTAGTAGCAACCGTACTTGCTTTAAATGGATGAGATAATGCACAAAAGTGTGCATACTTGGTAAGTCTATCAACTACCACCATGATGACACTCTTTCCTTCGGACTTAGGTAAACTTGTGATAAAAACCATTGAAATCTCCTCCCAACGTTGACTTGGAATGGATAAAGGTTATAGAAGTCCCGGGGTCTTAATTGTCTCAACTTTATTCTGCTGGCAAACCAAACATTCCGCCACAAACTTTTGAATATCAGATTTAAGGCCATCCCAAAAAAATTCTTTCTTCACCCTGTGGTAAGTTTTTAAAAATTTTGAGTGTCCTCCTAAAGGAGAAGTGTGCAATTCCAGAAGAATCTTTTGTTTTAGTTGGGAATTCTTACAAAGATATAAGCGATCTTTGTACCATAAGGTATCATTTTTCCAACTAAATGTATCAGATGTACTAGGATCTTGCTGCAACTTTTGAATGAGTGTCCATACATCTTTGTCCTTCTTCCATTCATCTCTTGCCTCGGTTATCCAATCTGGTTGGATAATAGAAATGGCACAAAGCAATGCTTCCACCTCTTCATTCTTTCTTGAGAGTGCATCTGCAACAACATTAAGCTTTCCCTTTTTGTAGATTATTTCAAAGTCATAACCCAACATCTTTGTGACCCATTTTTGTTGCTCTTCCGAAGATAGTCTTTGTTCCAAAAAGTGTTTAAGACTATCATGATCAGTTTTTACCTTGAAGTGTCTTCCCATTAGGTAAGTTCGCCATTTCTTTAGTGCATGCAATATTGTTAACATTTCCTTCTCATAAATAGGTTTCTGTAAATACTTTCCTTTGATTGGACGACTTTCAAAAGCAATGGGTCTTCCTTCCTGCATTAAAACCGCACCAATTCCATTTCCTGAGGCATCACATTCCACAATAAAGGTTTTTGTGAAGTCCGGCGTAGCTAAGACTGGTGCTAGGCACATTGCCTCTTTAAGACGTTCAAAGGCCTTAGTTGCTTCAGGAGTCCATGAAAATGCATCTTTCTTCAATAATGTTGTTAGAGGTGCTGCTATTCTCCCATAATTCTTAACAAACTTGCGTTAATACCCTGTTAACCCGAGAAATCCTCGCAACTGCTTTATGGTTGTGGGAACTTTCCATTCCTTAATGGCTTTAATTTTGTTAGGGTCCACTTTAACACCCTCGTGAGATACAATATGACCCAGATATTCCACCTCTTGTACTCCAAAGAAACATTTGGACTTTTTTGCATATAATTGTTTCTCTTGCAATAGTTTGAGCACCCTGTCAACATGTTCAACATGATCCTTCCAAGACCTGCTGTAGATTAGTATATCATCAAAAAATACTAGCACAAATTTTCTAAGGAAGGGTTTGAAAATGGAATTCATCAACCCTTGAAATGTAGAAGGTGCATTGGTAAGGTCAAAAGGCATGACCAAAAATTCATAATGACCCTCATGAGTTCGAAATGTTGTTTTTGGAATATCTTCAGTCTTCATTCTAATTTGATGATATCCTTAACGAAGATCCAACTTGGTAAAATAAATTGCTCCATGTAATTCATCCAATAATTCATCAATCACAGGAATGGGAAATTTGTCTTTAATGGTGAGCTTATTGAGCTCCCTATAATTCGGACACATTCGCCATGATCCATCCTTCTTTTGTACCAATACTACAGGAGCAGAGAAAGAACTTTGACTAGGTTGAATTATACCCGCCTCTAACATTTCTGCAATCATACGTTCAATTTCGCTCTTTTGGACGTAAGGATATCTATAAGGTCTGATGTTTGGAGGAACACTTCCTGGAATCAAATGAATAGCATGATCATGATCACGAATAGGTGGGAGTCCTTTGGGAGTTTCAAACACCTTGGAATGATTGTCCAAGACTTGTTGGAGATCTGCAGAAATAGATGATTTTGATGTCGTAACTTCTAGTGAGCATAATTGTGCAATTACGCCTCGTTGTTCTTTCTTTAGAAGCTTTGTCATGACATTAGAGCTTATTATCCTTCCCGGCTTCCCTTCAATACCCCGTAATTCGACTTCCTTTCCTTCTGAAAAAAATTTCAAGAAAATTTCTTGAAAATGAAAAGCTACCGTCCCCAAAGATTGTAACCACTGTACTCCTAGTACAACATCAGCACCTCCCATAGGAATGGAAAGCATTGGACTAGTCAATACATATTCCCCCATGGTTAGCTTGATATTATGGCATTTTCCAGAGCAATTTATAGTTCCTCCATTTGCAACCATCACTTGACATTCGGGTGCTGGGTATAGGAAACAATTTAATTCCTTGGCTACCTTATAATGAATAAAATTATGGGTGCTACCTGAATCAATCAACACTATTATCCTTTTCTTCTTTATATGTCCTTCTATCTTGAGAGTTTGAGGAGTGGTAATTCCTGCCAGTGCATTACACGATATGGTCGGATTCATTTCTTCCTCTTCTAGGGGTGGTTCCTGGTGTATATCCTCCTCTTGTTCATTTTCTTCTTCTTCTTCACAATCTATGTAAAATAATTTCTTCTCAGCACACTTATGACCTTTAGTGTATTTGCTATCACAACTGTAGCAAAGCCCTTTTGCTCTTTTTTTTTCCAATTGTTGTGGTGTCAACCTTGTAGGTTGTGGAAATCTAGGCGTAGCAACACTTCCTTCTTTATAGAATTGAGTGGTAGGCTTCCTTGTCGCCATAATTTTACATTCAACTTTTCTTGCCAACCTGAATGCCTTCTCCAATGAATCAGGTTCCAAAACGCGAACTTCATGTTGGATGTTATCCTTTAAAGTGCCTAGGAAGAGATCAATCCTGTGTTCCTCTGTAAGATCAGTTACCCTTATATTCAATTTTTGGAAGTCCTCAATGTGCTGCCCCACTAAACCCTTTTGTTCTAGATTTATCAATTGGGTAAAGAAGGTGTTGCTCTTTGTATCCTCATAATGTGCTATCATTTCCTCCGTAAAAATTGACCAAGTGACAATTTTTTTACGGGAGCAAAGCCATCGATACCATACAAATGTATTTTGTTCTAAATGCAAAGTTGCAATGCGTACCTTTTGTGTGTTTTGCACATTATGGAGATCAAAATATTGCTCCATTTGTAGTATCCATGTTACAGGATCCTTTCCATCAAACTTCCTTATGTCCATTTTTGGAATATGGTGGTTCTTACCGCCAACATTAGAGTTTATGAAATCACGATTAACATTTATTTTGTTCTCATCATGAGGTTCTTCTAATATATTTTCGCCATTAGGAATCATTTCTGGTTTTAAACTTGTCATCAAGCCTTCCATGTATGCTTTTAGATCATTCTTCATGTTTTCCATGTTGTCTTTCATGTCATCCATCTTAGCTTCCATGCCCATTTCCATGCCATCCATCTTAGCTTCCAAACCATTCATCTTAGCTTCCACGCCTTTCTTCAAACCATCCATCTTAGTTTCCACGCCTTTCTTCAAAACTTCCATTTAATTTTTTGTTGTTCTTTGCGAGAGCGAAATTTGTTGCATTTGCTCTTGTAATTTTGACATGTCATGTTGCCATTCTTCATCTTCATGAGTAATAGTAGAGCCTTCTAAAGGCTTAATGGGTGTTGAATTCTTTTTAGGGGCCATTTCAGACTCAAATATTGATATCTATTCTACAATAGGCCCTTGCAATCAATTCAACTTGATTCTTCAAACAAGACTTATGCAATTCGGAAAAAAAAATACACACCTTTTACTAGCTTTGAGGAGCTCGAAATTGAAATTGTATTATCTCTGTGATTGCAGATCTTCAATATCTGAAATTCAGCACTGAAGTAGCCCTCTGAATTCTCTTTTGAATGCCACAGGTCTGACCTGAGTTTGATTCTCCAAGACAAAGTTGTGTCCAATCTCCCACAATGACCTAATTATGGACTGGTTCAGTAGAGCGAACTTGTACGACTTGCCACGTGTCACTTTTTCATCCTTTGTCTCTGAAATTGATATCCAAGAAACTACAGTCTGTTTAATTGCAACCACTTTTTACGGCACTCCAATCCGATGCCCAGAGAGAGAGTTATTGAAATTTTCCCACGATCACCTCTTTGAGATGAAATTCAGGAGCCTGAAAAAGCACTACCTTCCACAGATCATATCTCCAAGAATATTGCGAACCAATTTCTGAAATTTTTTGAAAAAATTCCTCAGGATTTTAGCTTCGCACCATATGAATTTCAGATTCTGAACCTTCGTAGAAACTTTTTTATAGCGCAAATGCCACGATAACCTGTTTAGGAGCCTGAAAAAATACCTAACTTCCACAGATCATATCTCCAAAAATATTGCGAACCAAGCTCTGAAATTTTTAGACAAACTTCCTCAAGATTTCAGCTTCGTACCCTAAAAATTTCAGCTTCTGAAGCTTCGTACAAAAAAAGTTATAGCGAAAATTCCACGATGACCTGTTTGGAGGACGAGGGGGTGATTGAAGAGCCAGAAGAGAGTCAAATTAATCTAATGGGAGTTAATGATGAGGATATTGTTTTCCTCACTGAGGAAGAGCAAGGCATATTTTCCCCAACTCAAATTGAAGAAGAATGCCAAGAATTTGAGGACTATAAACAAGGATTTGAAAATGCTATCATGGAGGTACATAGACAATATGACCTCAAGAGTAAGAAATCCCAGGACATTCCCAAGAGAAAGAATTCTGAAAATTCTGCTAGAAAGATCCCTGAAATTGATACTAAAAAGACAACAGAAAGTTCAAATAAAATGGTTAAAGGTTTTGACAAAAATAAAAATAAAAACAGTCTAGAAATCAACACTAGTAAATCAACCATCAACCCTAACAAAATTGATTCAGCTGATGTTACTAATGCAAATCAACAATCTGAAGTTGCTACAAAAACAATATCTGATAAAAATGATATCTGATAAAAATTATTCAAATCTGCCCAAAACATAGACACCTTTTAGTATTGAGAATGAAATTTCCAAGATAAAGATTTCCATACCTCTCACTGAATTGGTAGGTAAAGATGTATATAGATCCCAAGTTTTGAAAGCATTAAACATAGGAGAAAATAATGACACTGTGAATTTAAATGATGGCAAACCTGAACTTTTGTTTGGACCAGAAGTAGAAGGTAAATTCCAAGAGGGAGGTGTGTCCCCATCTTATGTAAGTTTGAATATTCATGATAAATTCCTCCATAATGCCATGTTAGATTCAAGAGCATCTCATAGCCTCATGCCAAAGGTAATTATGGAGAGACTTGGCCTTGAGATAACTAGACCATACAAAGACTTGTACTCTTTTGACTCCATTAGAGTTAAATGTCTAGGCCTAATCAAATATCTTTGTGTTACTTTAGCACAGATAATAGCCAAAAGTATAGTAATGGACATTGTGGTGGCTGATATTCCCCCTAAATATGGCATGCTTCTATCACGCTCATGGGGAGCCAAGTTTCAAGGCACCCTCCAAATGGATATGACCTATGCTATCATACCAGTCTTTAGTCAACCAAGAAGATTGTATAGGGAGACTCATATGAAATACATGGTAAGTAGTCAAGAAAAGCCTAATAACTCCACTCTGTACTCTATCCACTCAAACCTTGATTCATTTATCCTTTACAATGATGAAAACATTAATGAACAAGTAGCAGTAAATGAACAAATAGCTGAAAGAGAAAAAGAAAAGGAAGATCAGTCAGACCAAATAAAAAATGAGCAATACAAGCCTGAACCTGAACCTCTTTGGAGCATGAGTTTTGATGGCTCTTGTGGCAAGACTGAATCAGGAGCAGGTGTTTGGGTACACAACACAAAGAACAACCACATAGAGGGTCACTCTTACAAACTGAACTTTCAATGTACAAATAATATAGCAGAATATGAGGCACTCCTTTTAGGATTACAATTACTGAAGAAATTACAAGCCAAAGGGATCTTTGTTCATGGGGATTTTGAGCTAGTCATTAGGCAAATTAAGGGAGAATATTCAGCTAAGCATCCTAGATTAAGAGCATACAAGAATGTTGCCCACTCCTAAAAACATTCAATGAATATGACCTTGCCTCTATCCCAAGAAATCAAAATATCCTTGCCAATGGAATAGCATTTGTAGCCAACACTTGTCAACTACCTTATGCTAATAAAAAATACACAGTAAAGGTTAAATACAGACCAGTAGTTCGTGATAATATGAAATATTGGCAAGTTTTTGAAGATGAACAACAGATTGAATATTTCTTGCAATCTAAAAATGAGTTTGAAATTCAAAATTCAAACTTAGATCATGAAGAGGATTGCTCTATTGAGGAACAAACATACAAGAAGGATCCCCCTCATAATGCTGATATAAATCTGTTAGCAAAGAAAGACCTACAGAGGACAGAAATGTGTGAAGATTCTGAAAAATAAGGGTTTGAAGTGCTACAGTTCAGAGATAATACCTTGCCAAGAGGACTTGTCCCTCTGGAAGAACTTTTTGATTTTAATGATGTTGCTAGAAAGCCAAAAATAGAATCCATTGAAGAAAATGTAAAGGAGTGCAATCTGGGCAGTGAGTAAGAGCCCAAGATGGTAAAGCTATCAAAGACACTGCTAGCACCTATAAAGCAAAAATACATTGAGTTATTCAAAGAATTTACTGATGTGTTTTTCTGGATTTATGAAGACTTGAAGTCATATAATATCCAGCACAAGATTCCGCTCAAGGAAAGCCAGAAGCCCTTTAAACAAAAATTGTGCCAATAAATCTTGTTCAAATGCCACTAGTGTAGAAAGAGATAAAGAAAATGTATGATGTTGGGATAAAAATCCCACTCAGGTACTCAAAATGGGTTTCAAATCTTGTATCTGTGAGGAAGAAGATGTTAGGATATTCTGACACATAATAAATAGTTAAGAATAACTTAGTCTAGTGTAGAGTTAGGTAAAGTGTGTTTCTTTACAATGTACATTTGTAACTTATAATCCGATGGTCATGATTTGTAGTGATCCGAAAGTTATCTCTCTCCTTGGTATTAACGACACTTGATCCTTGGCTTAACACCCGATTAGTCCATGATCTCTATTTAAAGAGCATGGACGGTCATTTGTCCGGTAACCGTTTATGAGAGAAACATATGTAACTTTTCTTTTTATATTAATAAATTGCCTGAAGTAGCTGTGTTGGCTTAGGCCGTGGACTGTTTCCCTCTTCGAGGGTTTTAACCACGTGATTATACTGGTGTACTGATTTGTGATATGTTTGTGAGCGGTGACCTTTGGTTCTTGATCTAAGGAACTTACCCTGTAAATTCCTAAATGGTATCATAGCTATTTTGAGGGCTGCATCCATTGTTGATCAAAATCCAAAGCCGGTTTGACTGCATAGGAATGCCGTTTTGTAGATCTACTATTTCTAAACATTTTTGGGGTTGGAGAGCTACTCTGTTGTGTCCGGAGCGTCTGTTATAGTGAGGAAAGCCTTTCGTTTCATGCGAAAAGGTTTCTAGCTGCCCAAGTTATGACAGTTTAGATCTGGAGGTATAAAGCATCTGTTTTGCAGTTATATTTGTTAATAGTTCTTCTTATTTCAGTTTTTAGGTTTTATTTATTTGCCAGATCTATAACCTCTTCTCTATGTATGCTCTTTGCTCTACGCTGCGTTTGATCTCGGAAAATCAGAAATAGGAAAAGGGATTTTTTTTGCTACGTATGATCTTTCCCCGTGTCTTTGTGCGATCTCAGAAAACTAGAAATATTGAAAAATCGGTAGTTGCCAGTAAGGCTAACCAAAAATCTAACATTCTGTTGTAAGGCTTGCATTTCTTTTTTTTTTTTTGCTCGGTTTTTGTTTTTTTTTGTGTAGGAAAAGGCACGCACACCAAAGAGTAAAAAAAAAAACCCTTCCTCCTTTCAAACAATAGCAAAATCCTTTTACTATCTCACTTGGTGAGGAGTTAGTTTATGAGAATAGAGGTCTTGGTTTCAAATCTCTTTCTCAAGCTTATTTTTGTAAAATTTTTTGTTAAAGGGGCGGGATTTTTTTTTTTAAGTTGAACTTCATCACCAAATTTCAAACCGTTCCTATAACTATTTAGCATCTACAACTCTGTTTTTTCAAAAGGCATAACTTCTTCATTCGAAAGCCGTTTCTCGAGCTATTTTTTATTTTTAAATGGCCTAATTTTTCGAGATCTTTCCATTAGAGCAATTAGTTTCATCTTTTCTCAGCTTCAGTTTTTTTTTAAATGGAAAGTGCATGCCTGATTATTCTTAACAACGCCAATTATTTCCAATGGCTACCTCACATGGTAGATATACTTAGAAGTAAAGGGCTTTATAGAATAGCCACAAGGCTAGAAAATAAACCTTATGATGATGATAAATTCGCTAAATGGGAAAATAAACAAGATCAAGCACAAGGGTTGATAGGAATGTCCATTGCTCAATATCTTCGATTTCATATCCTTGACATTGAAACCCCTCATGAAGCCCTAGACAAGCTAAATACTGTCTTTGGCATTCAAAATCAAATCAGGGCCCATCATCTTGAAAATGATTTGCTTACTTTGGACCCCAATAATTTCTCCACTATTGAAGATTTTTTGTCCAAATTCAAGACCCTTAGAGTTCTTTCAGAAGGTTGTAAGGTCAAAAAGGAAGATGGTAGCCTCATCTATTGCATTCTTACTAAGCTTGGCCCTGCATACTCTGTATTTGTTTCCGCCTTCCATTCCACTAGAGAAGCCATAATTTCTTCAGGAACCACCTACAAGAACCCATCTTTTGATGCCTTTTTTGATTATTTGATAAGAGAACAAGAAAAAATCTTACACCTTGGTCTTATCACTTCTGTAAATGCTTCTAAGAAAGCCTTAGCAACCCAACAACAATCATATCAAAAGAATCCCAAGAAGCAGTATCCTAAAAAGTATGGTCCGAAACCAAACAAGGGTCCTAAGCAATTTCAGCTGCAAACTAAAAAAGCAACTCACCAAAATGATAAGGAAAATAAAAACAAAGGGAAGAAGACAGATATACATTGCAAATTTTGCAATCGTGATGGCCATATAGAGTCCAAATGTTTTAAGAAGATGGAAACCTTAGAAGCAGCAAAGAAGAAGCACAACATCAATTTGGAGCACTCTTCACCTTCATCTTCATGAATGGCACTTTTTGCTTGTGGTTGTCAAGCATCAAGATCTGGTTATGCATTAAATGTATCTTCCTCTTCTCATTCTCATGAGTGGCTCATTAATTCTGGAGCTTCTTATCACATGGCCAAAACTAAAGCCATGTTTTCTTCTTTAAATTATTGTAACACCAAACATATTTATGTTGGTGATGATAGATCTCTTCGTGTTGTATGATCTAGAACCATTCATCTCGATAATGGTCAGTTTAATGATGTACTACGTGTTCCTACCTTGTCATGCAACCTTCTCTCTGTTTATCAAATAACTTATTCAAGTGAAGGGAAAATAGTAGAATTCTCACCTCATGATGTTGTAATCAAGGACCTCAAAGATCCTAAACATATTTTAGCTACTGGCATTGCTGATGATTCCACAAGGTTGTATAAGTTTGACAACTTTGGGTCATCATGTCTTCCCTCCGTTTTTGTTGCTCATAATGATGATGTGAGCAAACTTGGGCATGAGTGATTTGGTCACTTAAACTATCGCTCTCTTCAAACTCTATGTAAGGAAAATATGGTGATGGGCCTTCCTATGGTATCTTGCCGAGATGGTGTTTGCTGCAGATGTGTACTCGGAAAACATCATCGGGATAGTTTTGACAAACGTGCCAATTGACACGCTTCAGCCCCTTTGCAGCTTGTGCACAGTGATTTATGTGGTCCACTTCCTGCTGTTTCTTTCTCTAGTTGCAAGTACTTCTTAACTTTCATTGATGATTTTTCCAGATGCACTTGGGTATACTTCTTAAAACTCAAGAGTGAAGTTTTTAACATGTTATTGGCCTTTAAGGCCTTTGTTGAGAAACAATCTGGACATCAAATTCTTAAGTTAAGATTAGACAATGGAGGAGAATATGTTAACAACAAATTTATCAACTCTGCACTGAGCATGGCATTCAATTGCAACATACCATTCCATATACTCCACAACAAAATGGTTCAGCCGAAAGGAAGAATCACACCTTAAAAGAAATGGCTAATTGTATGCTTCAATCTAAAGGACTTGGTCTCAATTTTTGGGTAAAAGCCATTAACTGTGCAAATTACATAGTAAATCACACTCCTACTAAGGTTTTAAAGAATATAACTCCACAAGAAGCTTGGAGCTCAATTAAACCAGATGTAAGTCACTTTCGTGTTTTTGGAAGTGATGCTTGGGCCCATATTCCAGATGCGAAACATAAGAGTGAAAAATGCATTTTTGTTGGATATTCTGAAGATGTCAAAGGATATAGACTTCTTCAACCAAAATCCAAAAATATAATCATTAGAAGAGATGTAAAATTTGATGAAAATATAATGGCCTGCGAGCCTAGTTTGGCGGCTGTGCCACCTTTGAGCCTGATTCGTCATATGTGCCACCTCTCTCTCTCTCTTCTATTTTTAATAGCATTCCTTCTAGTTCAGGTGATGATAGCGAGGATGACAATCCTCCTCCACCTCTTGAAATTGTTCCTTTTACTCCACCGCTTTTAATATGGGTCTGCTCTACTTGGGATGCAGTAGGTTCTCTTGCAGGTGACCCTTCCGATCGATGACGTACACGTTCTTAGTTCGAAAGAGCCTCTTCCTTATTGGCTCAAGTTCCAAAAAATCCTGATCTAGAAACCTTTGAAGAAGCCTCCGGTCATCCAGATTGGGATGAAGCCATGAATAAAGAATATCGTTCCTTATTGGCGAATGATACTTGAGATCTTGTTCCTCTTCCAAAAGGAAGAAAACTTATCAGATGCGGATGGGTTTACAAAACAAAGTTTGGACTAGATGAAAAAGTGGATAGACATAAAGCTCGTCTTGTCACTAAAGGATTTTCACAAGTTGAAGACATTGACTATACTGAAACCTTCTCCCCTGTTGCCAAAATGAATTCTATCCGCCTTGTTCTTTCCTTTGCTGGCTCCTTTAAATGGGAAGTTGATTGAATGGATGTTAAATCTACCTTCTTACATGGAGATTTACATGAAGAAATCTACATGGAACAACCCCCTGACTTTATCCAAAACGACTCTAGCCTTGTTTTTCGCCTTAGGAAGTCTCTCTATGGTCTCAAACAAGCTCCTCGGGATTGATATGCCAAAATGGATATATTTCTATTAGATAATGTCTTTTCTAGGTGTCATTCTGACAACACTGTCTACATCAAGAAAGTGGGTAATTCCTTCACCATCCTTGTTCTTTATGTTGATGATTTTATCCTTACTGGTAGTGATCCAAACCATATAAGCCATGTGCAGTCTAGCCTCAAAAAGAAGTTTGAAATGACAAACTTAGGACACTTGCATTATTTCCTTGGTCTTCAAGTCTTACAATCCAAGGAAGGCATTAACCTCTCTCAGTCCAAGTATGCCTGTGATATTCTACACCACTTTCACATGGAAGACTATAAGCCCGCCCCTTCTCCCTTTCAGTCTGGAGTCAAGCATTCAGTCACTTGTACTACCTCTGAAGTTGATGCTACCTTATACCGTCAACTTGTTGGTAAATTTCTATATCTAACCCATACCCGTCCTGACCTTTCCTTTGCCATTGGTCTTGTTGCTTGGTTTATGCACCAACCTCATGAAAGTCACTAGAAATCAACTAAAATAATACTTTGATATATTCGTGGTACAGTTCAATTCGGGATTCATTACAATGCAAGAGCATCTCCATTGTTGATTGGTTTCACTTATTCTAATTGGGTTGGTGACCCTGATGATCGAAAGTCTACTGCAGGATATGTGTTCACTCTTGGTTCAGGACCTATTACATGGTCTTGTAAGAAACAAAGTGTCATATCTCTTTCTTCAGCAGAAGCAGAGTATCGTGGTGCAGTTGAAGCCAGCAAGGAAGCCATGTGGCTTCGTCAGATCCTGTCTGAATTTGGTCTCCATTAGCAGCATCCAACTACACTTTAGTGTGATAATCAGAGTGCCATTCAGCTATGTAAAGATCCAGTTCAGCATCAGCATATGAAACACATTGAACTCCACATACACTTCATCAGAAAGCTCATTCATGATCATGTTCTTGAAGTGCAGTACTGTCCAACCAATGATCAAGTAGCTGATATCTTTACAAAGGCTCTCACAGAAGCAAAGTTTACCAAACTTCAATCCATGCTTGGAGTTCAGGAAAGTTGTCATTAAGGGGGGATAGGCTCTAATGCCTCCTTTCTTCTCCTATTGTGTCACTTTTTTAAATCCTTCAATCCTATTCCAATTTGTTCTTAAGGGGGGATGTTATAATATTTCGACACATAGGAAATAGGCTCCTTTTGTGTCACCTTTGTAAATCCTTCAATCCTATCCCAAGTTGTTTATAAGGGGGGATGTTAGGATATTCCGACACATAGGAAATAGTTAAGAATAACTTGGTCTAGTGTAGAGTTAGGTAAAGTGTGTTTCTTTACCATGTACATTTGTAACTTATAATCTGACGGTCACAATTTGTAGTGATCCGATGGTTATCTCTCTCCTTAGTATTAACAACACTTGATCCGTGGCTTAACACCCGATTGGTCCATGATCTCTATTTAAAGAGCATGGAGGGTCATTTTTCGAGTAATCGTTTATAAGAGAAACATATGTAACTTTTCTTTTTATATTAATAAATTGCTTGAAGTGGCCGCGTTGGCTCAGGCCATGGACTGTTTCCCTCTTCGAGGGTTTTAGCCATGTGATTAAACTGGTGTACTGATTTGTGATCTGTTTGTGAGCGGTGACCTTTGGTTCTTGATCTAAGGAACTTACCCTGTAAATTCCTGCAGAAGACAGGAGAGATTAGACTCTATATTGACTTCAGGAATCTAAATAAAGCATCCCTAAAAGACAACTACCCTTTACCAAAAATGGACCACATATTGCAAAGTGTAGTAGACTCCAAAAGGATCTCCCTGCTAGATGGCTTTTCAGGGTACAATCAGGTGCTGGTACATCCATATGATCAACACAAAACAACTTTCACTACACCTTGGGGCACCTTTATATATGTAAAAATGCCTTTTGGGTTAATGAATTCTGGAGCCACTTTTCAAAGAGCAATGGATATTTCTTTCTCAGAAGAAATAGGTTTCTTCATTATGATATATCTTGATGATATCACGGTCTATTCAAAAACTAATGAAGAACATCTAGCTCATTTTAGAAAGGTCTTTGAGAAATGCAGAACGTACGGTCTGTCTTTGAATCCCAAGAAATCCTTATTTGGCCTCCAAGAAGGAAAGCTTCTAGGACACAACATATCTGAAGAAGGGATCAAGATTGACCCTAATATGATTGACGGAATATTGCAAATCAGTCACCCAAGAAATATCAAAGAGCTGCAATCTTTCATTGGGAAGATAAATTTTTTAAGAAGGTTTATACCAAACTTTGCAGAACTCCTGAGGAACATCAACATGTGTAGAAATTTTAATACCCACCCTGGTTTTCAGTTTCTCCTTATTTCTCCCATAAAATTAAATGCCCATTCCCATAGCCATACATTCAACAAGCTGGAAAAAATAATTATTTTCTGAAAACATTAATTGTGGAAATTTCACAATGCTGAAATGCAAAAATAAAAACTCAAAATAAATCAGCCACACATAGAATTTTTACACTCTGATTTTTGGTCAACTTGACCCTAGAAAAACCCCCTACAACTCTTGGGAAACCAGTTCAAAAGCTCTTCTTATTTGTGATAAACTTTTACAGTGAGATAGAAATTACAGAAAAAATTTCAGCAACTTAACAAATGTACTTATCTCGATTTTCGTGCTTATACACCACCTTGGAAAATGTGTCAAACAGTGAACTAACAAAACAGAAATTTTAAAGCATTTAAAACAGCATTAATTGTTGACTGCCTTTCTCGATTTTTGTGCCCATCTATATAGTCGTACTGTTGTACGAACTGTATGGAATACACAACAACACCTCCTCGATTTTTGTGCGTCCTTTTGCCTCGAAAATGGTGTTGAAGCTGCTGTACGAATTTCCTTGAAATCTGTGCCATCAAACAGCAGTGTCTCTCCTCGATTTCATGCCCAGAATATGCCTAGAAAATTGTGCTAAAGCTGCTGTACAGATTTATTGAAAACTATTCCTCCTTCCTCGAAAAATGTGCCACACTCCTGCTGTACAGATTTCTGCCTTGGGAACCATGCCTTTTTGCTGTTGTACGGATTTGCTGAAGTCTCTAGCCCTTCTCCTCCTCACTGCTCAGAAATTTCTCCTTTGCTTTCTCTACTCCTCTCTCAATCTGCTCATGAAAGAATGAGTGACCTTTTCCCTCCTTTTCCTTCTTTAACCTAACCCTAAGTGACTTTTGGAGAATCCCTAAATCCAATGGCTGAAATAGTTTTAGATCTAGGGCTGAGATTAAATGCTCATTTAAATCTCACTTTCTATTTTTTAATTCACCGCACTTTAATAAAGACCCACTTAGTCATTTATTTCCAAAGTCACTTTTCACTTTCTAATTTCACATTGACTTTATTAAAGTCACTTTAAAATTAGACTTCAGTAACTTTATCACTTAAAATTACTTTTAAATTAGATTTGACTAAGTCACTTTAGGAGAAAAATTAAATTCTTTTGGACACTTTTCCCTAGGCCAAAGATCAAAGCCTTAGGGAACCACCTGTCCTCTGGTAACCAAATTTCAACACCCCCTCTTACCGAGGAAGGTATTCCTCACCACACCCATCTTGCCTCTGAATTAGACATGCTTGCCCCGTGATAAGGCTTTGGTAAGAATATCTGCAACTTGCTCATTAGTCGAAATATACTCAAGCTTCACAGCTCGCTTCTGAACATAGTCTCTGATGAAATGATATTTGATGCCGATATGCTTTGACCTGTCATGAAATACTGGATTCTCCGTGAGTTTAATGCAACTCTGATTATCACAGTATATCACTGAAGGTCTCAATGGCTAACCAAATAAGCCAAACAACATCTTGCGAAGCCAAATGGCCTCACAACTAGCTAGACTAGCTGCTAGGTACTCTTCTTCCACTGAACTCAATGCTATTGACTGTTGCTTTCGGCTGAACCACGACACCACTGCCGAACCCAACCCAAAACAACACCCTGAAGTGATCTTCCTATTAGAAGCACAACCTGCCCAATCAGAATCAGTGTAACTTTCCAATCTCACTCCATCCCCCTGCCTATAATCCAGACCATAATCCATTGTCCCCTGCAAGTACCGCAAAATGTGTTTTGCAGCAACCCAGTGCACCCTCCTGGGCTCACACATGAACTGGCTCATCGTGTTGACTTCAAAACATATATATGGTCTAGTGTTCACCAAATACATCGAGGAACCAATCAGCTGTCTATACAATGTGGGATCCACCAACTCAGAATTTGAAGCATGAAGATTCTTCTAGTTGGTGATCATCAGTGTCGACATGGGTCTACAATCCTCCATGTGGAATCTACCAAGGATGTCCATAATATACTTCCCCTGCCCCAAGAAGAAATGCCCCTCCTACTGCCACACCTCCAAACCCAAAAAGTAATGCATCAAGCCAATGTCCTTCATCTCAAACTTTGATGCAAGATCTCTCTTGCAGTGCTCTATGAGTCTCTCTGCACCCGTAATGACCAAGTCATCCACATACAACACCAAAATGAGAGGCTCCGCACCTATCACAATAAAGTAAAGGTTCGGATTTGCATCACTCTTTGTGAAACCCATCTCCTGCAAGTATGTATCTATCCTGGAGTACCAAGCTCTGGGAGCTTGCTTCAGGCCATAAAAGGCCTTATTTAGTCTGCACATATGGGACTCCTTCCCATGCACCTCAAAGCCCTGTGGCTGCTCAATGAACACCTCCTCCTGTATGAAGCCATTGAGAAATGCGGTCTTCACATCCATCTGGTGGATCTTCCAACCCATCTCTGCTGTTATTGATATTATGGAGCGAACCAAAGTATATCGAGCCATGGGAGTGAAGGTCTCCTCATAATCTACTTCCTCTACCCGGGATAACCCTCTAGCCACAAGCCTTGCCTTGAATTTCTCGATGCTACCATCTACAACATGATTTACCTTGTAAAGCCATCTAGAAGTAACCACAGATTTTCCCTCAGGGCTCGGCACCACCTCCCAAACATCATTCTTCATGATAGAAGAATAATCCTCCTGCATGGCCTCTCTCCAAACCTACTGGCTAGCTGCTTCCTCATAGCTAGATGGCTCAAAGTCAATGATGTTGGCAACCATTACCATATAGCTACAAAACCTATCAGGTGGTCTGCTCTCTCTGATTGGCCTCTTAGACCCAGCAACAAATGTGGCCTCTCTCAAGGTATCCTGAAGCCACTTGGGCTTCCTCTTCCCTGAGCACACTTCTACCACAGGAGAATGAAACTCCTCCTCCTCATCATCAGGAGCCTGAACTCCTGACTGTCTGTCTGTTGTGCTCTTACCTGAACCTGAACCTATAGAAGCTGAAGTACCATGAGAACTGTCCATCAGTGGACTCCCTAGTAAATTGCTCTGTGGATTGCTCTGCATGTTGCCCGAAGCATCACCACTCTGACTCTGTGAGCCACTGCTCACTAATGGACCTGACACCGTAATCGATGTACCTCCAGATCCTCCTAATCCCTGCCCATTGGATCGTTGCGACTGATTCAGTTGCTCCTGAGGGTCTGGCTGATCTAGATACTTTAACTCCCGTGACCTCCTGAAAGCCCTGTCCTCCTCAAACTTCACATCCCACTTGACAAAAACTCTCCTCTATGCGGGAATATAAATTTGAAAGGCTTTCGAGGTCTCATTGTAGCCCACAAAGATACCTTTCTCTACGGTGGGCTCTAGTTTGGTCCTCTTCTGCTTGGGTACTTAGGAGTATGCAATACACCCAAAGATATGAAAATGACCAATATCAGGCTTCTTCCCAGAAAAAGCCTCCTCTGAAGTCACATGCCCTAAGGCACAATGCAGACTCTTGTTCTGCAAATATATAGCAGTGTTACAGGCCTTTGCCCACAAAAACAATGGTAACCCCTGATCATGTAGCATGGCTTTGGCAGCCCCTCCAATGGATCTGTTCTTCCTCTCTGCAACCTCGTTCTACTGGGGGTTGTAAGGAACAGTGAACTCCCTCCTAATGTCTGCCTCTACACAATAATCAACAAACTCACCAAGGGTGTACTCTCCTCCATTGTCCGACCTCAGGGACATGATATTTCGACCCGTCTGATTCTCCACAAGAGCTCTAAACTCCTGAAACCGCTTGAAGACCTCACTCTTGGTCTTCAGGAAATAAATCCAGGTCCTCCTAGAGTGATCATCAATGAATAATACATAATACTCATATCCACTCAAGGAAACATGAGACATCCGACCGCTCACATCGGAATGAATCAAATCAAGTATCCCAATCGATCTGCTGTCACTACTGGGAAAAGGGGATTTGGCAAACTTGCCCATAGCATATCCTCTGCATGTATCAAAGTGATCAGTACTAAAATTTGGCACACCTGTAGTGATCTCCCGCAATGTCCTCAAGGCTCCATGATACATGTGCCCCATCCTACGGTGCCAAATCTCACACAACTCTGAACTGCTAGCTCTGTTGTTGGTACTACTACTCAATGCCAAAAGGGGCTGAAATGAAAACTTGTACACCTTTGCATGGAGTACACCAATCACTTTAGCTGAATCAGTTGGAGCGCCCCTGGGATATATCAACACCTGTCCTCTCCTAAACAATATCTCATATCCTCTGTCCTCCAATGCTGAGATGGATATGAGGTTCTTCCTCATCCCTGGCACATATAAAACATCCGACACCTTCAAGGGAGGTTTGGGTTCCCTATCAAATGTCAATGTCCCCACACTGACTGCTCTAACAATGTTGTCATCTCCGAGTACTACCTCAATATTAGTGCCACTCTCTGAAAGCTCTGAGAAGTACTCACGAACTCCTATCATATGACGTGAAGCCCCACTGTCAACATACCAGATACCTGAAGATGCTCCGCTAGTGGAGGGAAAAGCACACTCCCTCTCAACCTCCGTGGCAGGTGATCCTACACTAGTGGACTCACAAGCAATGAAACCAAATTCCCAGTCAAAGCTATCCATAAAGTCCTTTATCACTACTGATGCTGCCATGCTCTGGTTCTTCCCCTTCTTCTTCTTCTCCGAACACACGACTGCATAGTGTCCCATCCTCTGAAAATTCCAACACTTCACCTTGGAATATTCCTTTTGCGTGTTCCCCTGTTTACCTTTACCTTTGCCTTGGCCCCCACCACTACTTGTGGAAGCTTGCTTCTTTCCCTTGCCTTTCTTTCCTCCTGCCAACAGTGATACACCCTCATCCTGCTCAACCAGTTTGGCTGCCCCAACCTGGCTCTTTCTGGTTTCTGTCTGTATGCAATAATCCCAGAACCTCTCCCAAGAGGGAAGGGTCTCACGTGCACAAAACCCATCAGCAAAGTTCAGCCATGAACTGGGAAGGCCATTCACTGCAATCTGCACCAACTCAGTGGGCGGAATGACCTCTCCAACTGCTACCAATGCATCTCTCACATTAGTAATCTTTGTGAGATATCCAGCTGCACTATCAGTCTTACCCATCTTAATGGTCTTCAGCTTCTCCCTTATGACCATTTTCCTGTTCTCATTGGTACTCTGGTAGAGATTGGTCAATGTTGTCCACATCTCATGAGCATATCTCTTTCCTCTCACATGATGAATGCAATGGTCTTTGATTCCATCTAGAATCAGTCTCTTACCCTTGTTATTCTTTTTATTAAAGGTTTCCAACTGAACAACATCAGTAGGCACATTAACAG
This sequence comes from Pinus albicaulis, assembly GCA_034641835.2. NCBI lineage: Eukaryota > Viridiplantae > Streptophyta > Pinopsida > Pinales > Pinaceae > Pinus > Pinus albicaulis. The sequence goes on from JAXQQM020058325.1 coordinate 20,697, forward strand.
GGTTCGGTGCGGTATGCACCATGATATCCTAGACTTCTGCCTCCTCAAAGATGTTCTGCATTCTCTCCTTCCATACACTGTAGTTACTATGCCCATCCAACCTATCCTCCACCCTCAAGCCCAAAGACATGTTTGCTATCTTAATAAACTGAAAATAACACTGTTGTAGTAAAGGTACTGTTTTTTGTGTGAAAAACAACTTGTTTTTTTTTCTTTTTTGTTCTCCCAAACTGCACTTTTCAGCAAAATAGCTCTGATACCATGTATAAATTTTAATACCAACCCCGGTTTTCAGTTTCTCCTTATTTCTCCCATAAATTTAAATGCCTATTCCCATAGCCATACATTCAACAAGCTGGAAAAAATAAATATTTTCTGAAAACACTAATTCTGGAAATTTCACAATGCTGAAATGCAGAAATAAAAACTCAGAAAATAAATCAACCACACACAGAATTTTGACACGCTGATTTTTGGTCAACTTGACCATGGAAAAACCCCCTACAACTCTTGGGGAAAACCAGTTCGAAAGCTCTTCTTATTTTTGATAAACTTTTATAGTGAGACAGAAATTACAGCAAAAATTCTAGCAACTTAACTAATGTACTTATCTCGATTTTCGTGCTTATACACTGCCTTGGAAAACGTGTCGAATAGTAAACTAACAAAACATAAATTTTACAGCATTTAAAACAACATTAAATGCTGACTGCCTTTCTCAAATTTTGTGCCCAGCTGTACGGACTGTATGGAATACACAACAACACCTCCTCGATTTATGTGCCTCTTTTTGCCTCGAAAATAGTGTTGAAGCTACTGTATGGATTTCCTCGAAATTTGTGCCACCAAACAATAGTCTCTCTCCTCGATTTTCGTGCCCAGAATCTGCCCATAAAAATCTGTTGAATCTGCTGTACGGATTTCTTGAAAACTGTGCCTCCTTCCCTGAAAAATGTGCCACACTCCTGTTATACGGATTTCTACCTTGGGAACCGTGCCTCTTTGCTGCTATATGGATTTGCTGAAGTCTCTAGCTGCTGCCCTCCTTCTCCTCACTGCTCAGAAAGTTCTCCTTTGCTTTCTCTCCTCCTCTCTCAATCTGCTCATGAAAGAATGAATGACCTTTTCCCTCATTATCCTCCTTTAACCTAACCCTAAGTGACTTTTGGGGAATCCCTAAATCCAATGGCTGAAATAGCTTTACATCTAGGGCTGAGATTAAATGCTCATTTAAATCTCACTTTCTATTTTTTAATTCACCCCACTTTAATAAAGACCCACTTAGTCATTTATTTCAAAAGTCACTTTTCCTTTCTAATTTTACATTGACTTTATTAAAGTCACTTTAAAATTAGACTTTAGTAACTTTATCACTTAAAGTCACTTTTAAATTAGATTTGACTTTATAACTTTATAAAGTCACTTTAGGAGAAAAATTAAATTATTTTGGACACTTTTCCCTAGGCCAAAGATCAAAGCCTTAGGGAACCACCTGTCCTCCGGTAACCAAATTTCAACAACATGCTCAAAAGAGAGTCAGGAGTTAAGTGGACCAAGGAAGCAAAGCAGTCTTTTGATCTAGTGAAGCAAGCAGTTTCACAAGCACCTGTTCTGATCAGCCCTGACTTCACCAAATATTTCTTTATATTTTCTTTTGCATCAGAACACACAGTTGTTATTGTATTACTGCAGAAAAATACAAAGGGACAGGAGCAGCCCATAGAATTCTTCAGCCAAGCTTTAAGAGATGCACCTTTGAAATATAATATCATGGAAAAGCAGGCTTTTTCTTTAATCAAAGTAGTAAATGATTTCAGAGTCCACATTCTGCATTCACACATCATTGCATTTGTGCCCCATACAGTGGTTAAAGACATCCTAACATAAGATCCTGATGGAAAAAGAGGCAAATGGATTGTTGTCATCTTGGAATATGATTTAGAAATCAAACCCACCAAATTAATCAAAGGACAAGGATTGGCTAAACTTATGGATGAAACAAATTTTCAAGCACTAGACACCAATATGATTCACTCACTAGATGAACAAGAGGATCTGGCGACTCCAGCTATTGAGGAAGCATTCCTAAATTCTCCCTGGTATGCAAATATACTGTATGTGCTTTTTAACTTAAATGCTCCTCTTGGTTTTTCCAAAACAAAGGCCAGATTCTTGAAACTAAAAGCTGTAAATTTCTGCATTCTGAAAAAGCTTTTATACTGGAAAAATTCTGGTGGTGTATTGCTTAAATGTTTGCCTAAAGAAGATGCAGATAGGATTATGCATGAATTTCATGAAGGAGATTGTTGAGGCCACCTATATTGGAAAACCACTGTTAATAATATCCTTAGGGTTGGATTCTATTGGCCTATCCTTTTCCAAGACATCCACAAAATGGTAGTTACCTGTCATAAATGCCAAATTTTTTAGGGAAAAAGAGAGTTGCTACCTTTGCCATTACAACCAATCTTTGTTGAAGCTCCTTTCCAACAATGGGGTCTAGATTTTATTGGAGAAATAAACCATTCCTCCTTTTCCCAGCATAAATGGATCCTTACTGTAACTGACTATTTTATTAGATGGATAGAAGTCCTTCCTTCCAAGACTGCCACTGACTCAGTAATTATCAGATTTCTTGAAACCAACATTCTATCTAGATTTGGCTGTCCTAGAAAAATCATTACTGATAACACTACAGCCTTTAAATCCAAGAAAATGGTGGATTTCAACCACATATCACATTAGTTTGGGGCATTCCACAACTTATTACTCTCAAGGTAATGGGTTGGATGAATCCTCAAATAACAGTTTGGTGAACATCATTAAGAAGTTGCTGGAGGAAAATAAGAAATCATGGCACAACAAATTGGTACATGCACTATGAGCAGACGGGCTGACAAAGAAGAAATCAATTGATATGTCACCCTATCAGCTAGTCTATGGAATGGATGCAGTCTTCCCAACAACCTTGGGAGCGCCAGTAATGAAGCTTATTCAAGAAGTACAGTTTGAAGAGAATGATATACAGAGAAGAGTAAACCAAACCATTCAGCTACAGCAGTCCAGAGATGGAGTATATAACAAAACACAGTTGGTACAAGAAAATATTTGACAAAAGGACCAAAGAAAATGATTTTAACATTGGAGACAAAGTGCTGAAGTGGGATTCTAGAAGAGAAGACAAAGGCAAGCATGGAAAGTTTGATAATCTATGGAAAGGACCATACATTATTCATTTTGGAAGGGGAAATAATTCTTTTTTCTTACAAGAAATAAATGGAACAAAGTTGTTTGGAGGTCCTGTCAATGGTGGGATGCTGAAGCATTATTTCAGTTAGAAATCTCAGTTTGAATTTTCTTCATTGTATATAACATTGCCTAAGCAAATTTCAAACAAAAAACTGGACTAGGTTGAGGCCCAAAGCAAAGGCCATGAGCCTAGTTTGATAAAACAAAAAAAGAAAGGAAGAAAAAGAAGAAAAGAGGGAAGATGAAAAGAAAAAGGTAAGCCCCATACCAAAAAATGAATGTCTCTAGAAGTGTTGCAAGTCAAAATGCCACTACTTTTAAGAAGGTTTTGTTCAATCACACGTCTAAACAAGATTGTACAAATTTTGAATTTTTGCTGATAAATTAGAAAATGAATATTTTCCAAAATGTTTAATCTTAGCTTATCAATAGGTAGGTAGAAAATGACATTGGTTCAAAACCCTAATCTGAACCAATAGGAAAAGTAAGGGATAGGTGATAAATGAGAGATTCAAAACCGAAGCCTTTTAGTTTAGTTTACCTATGCAAAGAATATTGTATGTAGCTTGTCCAAAAAATGCCACAATGCATGATGATCAAACTGCTTAATCTTGATTCATTCATGTTTTAAATTTCATTTTGATAGTTAGTGAATGAAGATCTGGCCAAACTGTTTAATCTTGGCAGATCAATAGGTAAGTAGATAATAAAGGAGCTCATCAGTTTAATATGAGCCTTTGGAAGTTATAAGGTTGAAAATAGATAGTTTTCTTTCAAAAGAAAAAATGATGTCAAGGTTTGCAAGTCTAAATGCACCCCAAAAGGAAGAAAAAAAGCTAGAGTAAATGATGGGTAGGCAGAATCAGTTTCACTAAGAATGGGTTTCAGTTTTAAAGGTCACAGTCACAAAGGTTGCAGCAAATCAGGCAACTGGTCTACAAAGTTCTTGACACTTCCTAAAGGAGCTGCCCTCCCCACTAGAGCCACTGTTAGACTCCTGTATTTTTACAGTATCACAAGATGACTACCTATTCCTTATATTTTTTATGCTGAAAATAATATTCCCTGACTATCATTTATTTTCAGAAATCTCACTGCCTTCATGATTTTCTATTTAAACTCTCCATTACCTTTCATGTTACCTTTTCTGACACTCCCATGCTCTGAAATCCCATTTCTACTCCTAAAACCCCATTCCCATTGCTAAAACCTTTTTCCCCTTCACTCATCCCCCTTCTTTCATTGAAAAACAATGTAAAACCCACTTTTACATTATTTTTAAATAAATTGTACCCTATCGGGTCCTATTTTAAATAGACCTTGTTTATTTAGAAAAAAAAGCCCAACCCCTTTTTTATATTAAAGCCTTTGCTTTAATAAACTTACCCCCCGCTTTAATATAACCCTAGCCTCACCTTATATTAAACGCCTCCGCTTTGTTATATCCCTGGCCCCGCACTATATTAAAAAACCCCATTTAAATATTTAAAACATCCGTCTTCACGTAAAACCCGAACCACTTGTCAAATCAACTTGTAATCGGCCCATCGCCTAACCATTGTCCGATCCCCGCCATCTAATCCAATGGCCCTTGCACCTATTCACAAACCAAAACCCTCGTTGTTTAAAACCTTCGGAGGGTTGCGAAATTGGTGGTTTTGCAACCATCCCATCCACCACGCGATGCCCCTCTACTTCATTGCATCCCCTTAAAATAAACTGCCTAACCGCTTTTGGATATGCGATAAACCATAAAACTGCCTCCCTGCGCGTAATAAAATCCACCCTCTGCTTCCATTTCAAAACACTTGCCCCCCCGCGCCTATGAGATAGACCTATTCGCCTTGCACGATGCGATCAATCACCATTGCTCGCCATCCCTGCGAACCTGTGTTTTAAATTAACAATTGTTTGGTTTGTGCAGGTGATTAGCGCGCCAACAAATGGCATAAACAAACTGTGGGTTCTAGTTCCAAAGAATTTTTTTAATCTAGGCTCTCTGAATTTCGATTTGGAAGCCTTATTCTACAAAGGAGTATGAGCAGAAGAATAAACAAAAGAAACAATCGAGCAGAAAGGGAGACAGTCATGATTATCAAGGATCATACCTTTACTCCAAGGTCAACAAGGTTTATTTAGAATAGAGGACAGTGAAGAGTAATAGAAGAACACAATGCAATCAAGGATAAAGATAAAAGGCTGTAAGGAGATATACAGATAAGGGAAATTTTTAAGTTTAAAGACAAATCAGAGGACAAATCAACGAAGAAGGCAAAACCAGATGTCGAGATAGCATTTACTACTTCTCAAAACACATAGGCCACCTGCAGCTTAAATTTGATTTAATGAAAGCCACCAAAGTCAAATATTTCAGTCAGAGATATTTTAGCATCAATTTAGAAGTTATTGTAAAAGTTAATTCTACAGGCAGTTGGTCATAGATATTTTAAAAGTTAGCTCAGGAGTTAATTTGAGAGTTATTATTACAATAAGTTTGTCAGAGATATTTTTGGCTTGGGCCTTGCATGGTCTCAATTGTCAAACTTCATTTACTCTGTAGTAAATACAGTCTGTCACCCTAGATTAGAGAAACCTCCTCAATTGCAGTTAAATATTGCATGTATTTTTATTCTCATGAGGGGTTGGTTATTGGTTTTTTGGTTGGACTTTGTTTAGACTCTAGATTGCAAATATCATCACAATGGAGCACTGTAACTGTTTTTGAGCTGGACATCAGTAATACAAGCACTTTCACAGGATCCTTGAGCTATGTTAATGGTGATGTTATCCCTCTTTTGTTAATGTTTTTACTCTATTTTTCCATACTGTACATCAATCTCCCTGATAGCAGAACATAGATTTTAGATTAAGATATATGATGCATGAGCACCTTAATTATGTTTGTTACTGTTATCTCAATGTTTTCCTCTGCAAAGTATAGCTAGAGAATTCTTAACTGCTCTTTAGATTTACTTAGCTGTTATCTTAAGGTTTACTTTTGAAGTTTAACTAAAGAATTCTTAACTGCTCTTTAGTTTCTCTGAAACTGTTATCTTGAGGTCTTTCTTATGAAGTTGAGTTAAAGAATTCTTAATTGCTTTTTACCTCCAGTGAACTGTTACCTTGAATGTTTTCCTCTAAAGACCTGAATGCAGAATTCAGAGACTATTTGCTCTGCTTTTATGTTGAAGTATAGTTAAAGAATTCTGACCTTATTTTTAGCTTTACTGAACTCACTATCATCTCATATTCATCTTGCCACAGAGATCCATTTGGTATAGTTAGCTTGCACTATGAAAACCCTTGAAAAGTTGATGTACACTTGAACCCTTTTATGATTCCATATCCCAATGGATTAAGCTTCCCACAATCTATCTATCCAACCAAGAAAACAATCAAAACAAACAAACCCAATATTTATAACTAGCCTAAAATTAGAAAATATAATCATAAAGCTAAATTAGTAAATCATAAGTACAGAGAGAGCCCTCTCTGAGCCCAGGAAGGCTTGGTCCTAGACTCCAAAGTGGTTTGATGTTGTTCTCTGCCATTTTTTCTTACCAATCTTACAAATTACAGGGAGCTAACAACACCTCTTGGATCATGATCTTGCTACGGGTGCCCAAGATCAGTAGTAGCAGGCTGGAGGAGTTTTTGTTGGTGCAAAGGAGTGTTGGAGTGATAGATGCAGTAGTTAGCAGCGCCAAAATCTGACCAACGCAGTACAGAGTGGCACAACGTAGAGCAGTAGCAGTGCAGTGCTTCAAAGAGACAGCGTGGGACTAGTAGCAGTCATAGTTTCACCATTGATATGCATCCTCAATACTTGTTCAGATTTTTGGATGTTTTTCAATTGCTTCTCTCCAAAACTAAGTTGTAGTGCAGAGATAACAGTGGCAGTGCTAGTAGTAGATGCAACATTTGAGAGGGATGGTGGCAGGGTCAGGAGCATCGCATTGGTTGGTGGAAAACATGGCAGACATCAACATAACAGAGGGATATGCTTCAGAGTCAGAGTAGTGTGCATCATGGCATATTTTCTAGAGCACATTCCTCGCTAAGAGGGAGTGTTGACTTGAGGTATCATCGAATGTGATCTAAGTCTCAAACTTTTTGGAGAGGCTTACACACTTGTATTCCAGATAACCCAGAAATTGTTTGGGGAAATTCCACCCAAATTGTATTTTATTAAGCAAAATAATTATTTAAAAGTGACCCTAAGTATAAACTTAGGAAAATAAAATAATTAAAGTGAATTAATAGAATATGGGTGTGAATGTTCTAGAAAAAGCAAATCAATTCAAAATTAATCTTAGCCATTGATTCAAGATCTAATCTCGACCGTTGAAGTTGTGAGAATTTCTGAATGTTACTTCATGCAAAACTCTATTGTTAGATCTGGTTATGCCCCTCCTACTTAATTAAGTTATTAGACTGAAAATTCAGATTAATATTGAAGCAAAACACATAATAGACTTTCACCAATTCAGATCTAGAAAAATTACATGCACACATAGACAAAGTGACACAAGTATTTTCTGGACAATAGTCCCCGGAAAAACCCAATGTAGGAAAACTGGTTTGCTGGCTGCTGGAGGGTTTTATTATTAAGAGTTTTCTGAATACAGCAAATCTCGGTTCCAGATCTGGAAAACCTGATAGAGAAAATATAGATCGACATCTCACATGTTGTTTTGTAGCCAAAATATTGACTGATCCACACCCTCAAACGGGATTTATAGGACTCGGCCAAATCTTGACCCTAGAAACCCCATCACTGCCCCTGAGTCCCCTGTGTCAGACTCTACAACCTTTGTGTCCCTCTGCGCTAGCCTGGAGAGGGTTGTGTAACCCCAGAATGGGTGACGCAAACCCTACGCTGCCCCTGAGGGTCTCTGCGTAATCCCTGAGGGTCTCCTGCTGCCCAAGGCTGCCCCGGGAGAGACTGCGCAGCTGAAGCTGCCCCTGCGCTGCGCAGCTGCTGTCCTCTCTACTGCTGCTGCCTCTACTTCTCTTCGCTGCCTCTGGAAGCTGCTTTCTGCCTCTTGTTGATTCTAGGCACTCGGATCATACCATTCCCTTTTCCTAAACTCCCATCTATTTAAACTTTTCTGAGAATTCTTAGCAAAACCTGCCCTAAAATCTCAGCTTAGCTTCAGTGCTCTGCCTCTATCTATCTTTACAAATGACTCCAAGCCTTTCCTTTATACTTTTCTCGTTGGGAAACCAACGACTATGATCAGATCTTGAATCAATGGTTGAGCTTAAAAGAAAGCTTGATCTGTGTGACTTAAGACAATATCATCACATGTTTAATTTAATTAACTTTAATTATTTAATTTTCCTAAGTTTAGACTTAGGAAATACATTAAAATAATTAATTAATTAAATATTTCCCAAACCAGATGAAATTTACCAAATCCCTTTTTGGGTCTTGTAGATCAGGTGTACTCTAGCCCCTCCACAAATTTTGGGAGCTAAAGCACATCCGATGCTACCCCAATACACAAAATCTCAACAGAAGTCTCAACGAGAAGACTATAAAGAAGGCTTGAAGGTCATTTGGAAAAACACTCCGAGAGATCAAGAAATCGAATTTTCTGAAGGAGCAATGCTTAGAAGAAAACTTTGATCGGGAGATTCTCACGTAGTTGAGGGGTAGAGACAGTTTTGGTCGGAGAATATTCTCCGAGGCCAATAATACTCAAAAAAGAAGAAGAGAAAGACGTAGAGTAGGTAGCGCAGTGCCTAGAGAGGGTGATGCAACACCTAGAGAGGGTGACGTAGGGCCATGAAGGTCACACACAGAGGCAGCGCAACATTCCTGAGTAAAAGTCTGAGATTTTGCTGGGAGATCGGGATTATGAGTTGGGAAGGCTGGAATCAAGTTTCCTACGAGCAGATCGATCTAGCAGAGGAGGTGACACAGTCCTTTAGAGGTCCCCACACAGGCCTATGCAAGTACTGCACAGAGGGTGCAGGGGTTTTGTCATTTTAGCTACTGGATCAACCAGGACTTGCAGAGTGAGGTAATCTCACAATTTCTCTTCTGCCAAGTGATATTCTCTGTATTGGATTACTAGCAAGGCATCCAGAGCTTGTATTCATATATAAATGATGCTTAATATTAAAACCCTCATAGTTGTTGCACTGGTTTTCCCACATTACGTTTTTCCAAAACAACAGTGTCCTTTATGATATTATTTTCTTTTGTTCAGTTTCTTGTTTCTGCACATTAATTTAATTAAGTGAAATTTTGTAATAGCCCTGTTTAGGGCAGCCTCCCTGTTGAGGGTCTGGTGGGCCCTGACACGCTGTCGGGGTCTGCGTAATTGGGGGACTGCGCGAGGGTCCCCGTCCCGAGATGCTCCGGTGGGCCTTAAGACCCCACCCTTAACACCCTTGGATGCTGCCCTCACTAACAATTCGAGCTTTTGGTGTAGTGGTTGGATCAACGTGGTATTAGAGCCGAGGTCTCGAGGTCGAGACTCGCGGAGCATGGTGGGCTATAATATCCGGGGCGGGAGGTCTGTAAAATTCCCATTTTTGGTATCACCCCTGACAGGGCTAGGAGGGACTTCCAGAGTTAGGAGCAGACAGGTCACATGTACAGATTGGTGCTATCAGTGGGCTCAAGAGCTTTTCGGAGGAGTTTTGAGGAGTTTTCATGGTGTTCGGGGGCATTCGCTTGATATACTCCATCATCCGAGCAGTTTGGCTTTTACTCCGATGCATTCCGATAACTTTCGGAATTTTGAGTTATTTATGGGCTTAACTCAACTAATTATGCTCAAGGTGGCATTCCGAGAGGAATACATGATGGAACACCTTAGTGTAATAGCTCATTGGAACCAGGACGAGGAGACCTACACGATGGGACAGTTAGACACAGATTTCAGTGACCGGAGAAGGTGTGGTAGTTTATTTACCCTTTTCTGCATTAAAAAGGAATATTTTATAATATTTAATAAAAGGGAAAAGTGCTCCATGAATAAAATAATAATAAAATAATGCTCTAGAAGGCTCCAAGGGATCTATAAAAGAAAGGGAGGAGGCCATTGGGAGACATCTTTGGAGTAGATCATTTTCTTGTGTATGAGAGGTTTGAGAACGTGGATTCTCTACTTCAGCCGTAGCCCCAGGACGGAAACCCTCGGGTGAGTTGTGAGTGTTGGACGAAAACCCAACTCTCTTTGAGGAGATTTCATTCAGAAGTTTCACAGAGCTTTAGTGATATTGGAGTGAGGATCATTCAGATCTTCAACGGGAGCTTCAGTGGATTCAGTGGTAGCTGTTGCTGAGGGGAGAGGGCAGCAGTCAGTTTTGGAGGCCATTGCCGTGTAGCAGTGCAGCAGATTTTCTTGAGGCCAGTTGTATTTCATTTATCTCAGCTATCTTTTATTTCAGCTTGTAACCCCAGTGATAATATAATAAAGCTGAGTTATATTCCTGCATTATGGTGTTATGGATTTGCATGTACTTGTATGTTTAATTTTACATGGCAATCTTCTATAAGTAAATGTTGATTTTGCAGCATTTTGTGGAGTTTATCTATCTATCTGCATTTTTAGTAAAAATATCCCATCCGAGATATTACAGTGGTATCGGAGCACTGATCTTGGCTCAACCTTGGGTTATCTTGAAAAGCCAAGTCCAGGTTCATTGCAGATGAACTTCGTGGAAAGATTACAATCGAGGGTTTGACTAAGATTGTGGAAAACGTCTTAGTAGAAGCCATATGAAATTGTTGCACAAAATTCATTAATCGAAAGTCAAGTGGAGCTGTTAAGGGGTCGAATTTTATACTTCTGAAGACCGTTTTCAAAATAATATTTCAAAAGGCCTAGCCAACAACAGAGTCGTATTTCAATAGGACCAAATAATAAAATCTCCAACCCAGAATTCCACATATCCTTGTTGTGAATACCCACTGCTACCAAGTCGAGATTCTCTCTACGACTGAGCAACATTGTGTGCATATCGTTGGCAATGGAGGGTGTTGGTATGAGTCGATTTGCTTCACGGTGGTAAACGCAATCACTCTGCGTGAATAACGTAGCCGGTACTCCATTACCCACACGGCATCAGCTAGCCAATGTGCTCCGTCCAGGTCTCATCCTACGGCGAAATTTCCTTAAGGCACGATGAAATTCAAGGTGGCAGTATGAACCCGATGTGTATTTTTATTAATCGTGGCGCCGTTCCTTGTTCCACATGCACGAGAATCGCCTGGATGTGTCCACCTCGTATTGATTGAGCAATCATAGACTGAGGTTTGATCTGGAGCTTCGAACCGTCGATTATTGCTCTGAGCCAGACGGGTTCCTACGTGGGATATCGAGCAAGACTGTCGCAAAGAATTTATTTTATCACGAAGTTTAACTGGGGTCTAATCCCTAAAACGAGAATTATTATAGGGGAACATTGTAGTGGCAAGCAAGCCGCATCTATTCTCGAGCCATCATCCAAAAAGGTGTCGTGAAGGTTGGGAAGCAGCAACAGGGTCGACGGACGACAAATTGGAAAATGGTAGCATGGGGTATCACGTGGAAAAGGGCCAAATTAAAGATTAATACAGGAGGTCGAGCTTCGGACAGCAGTGTCACAATTATAGTAAGAGCTGATCGCTATTGTTTCAAAAGTTCGCATTGTTCTGTGGGACCAGAATTTCAAGCTCCAAACAAAATTATAAATTGCAGGGCCGACCTTGTATTCAGTAGCAATTCAAACAGTGACTGCCGGCAAAACAGAATCGGATCGTTGCCCGGGCATGTATACAGAAATGTGCATTAGTTTGTCAGCGGATTTCTCTGTGAAAACGATTGGCTCAAATTCAAGTTTGCTGGAGGAGCTGCGTTCTGGGAGGACGTTGCTAGAGGGAAAGCCGATATTAATTTACGGGAGCCGCCACAGTCAATACATAAACTAGAGTCAATATACATTCGTTGGTCGAAACATTTTGTGGAATCTCAAGTTCCGTGTCAAATTTCAGCAGCGCGTGATTTTGTGGGGCCGTGAAATTTTATTAAGGGACCATGTTCATGATACCATTATCTTGGCGGGGCAAATTATTTTATTAAGGGGGCCCAACATAACTATTTCACAATCGAAGACTTGTTGGGTTGCATTATGGTGGTGTAGCAGATCAATCTTTTATCAAAAATTCCGCGCTGTCGCAGATCTGTTCAACTTTGTTTATAAGGGACTAAATCATTGGAAATCTACAGCAGTGTTATTGAAGAGGACAAAGCTATTAAAGTCTGATATTGTGCGTATATTCTGGACTGGATTGAAGGTTGCAGCAGGAGACACCCGCCTATCTACTGAAGAGCGCTTTGCTGTTCTATTTACCAGGTTCTATCATTCTTATCTGCTCACTGTATATTCATTTCTAAATGATGGGGAAGAAAAAAAAATAAACTGTCTATGTTGATGTTAAATATATATTGCATGCTTATTTCTAGGTCTATTGGGAATATGTTCTGTCCTCAAAATAGAATGATGATAGAACCCCTACAGCATGCTTGCTAACTGTTTAACATTACTTACCAAAGAAATTATGCCAAGTACACTCAGAAAGACAGTGACTACTTCATTGGATAAACCATGGAGGGATTTCTAAACAGATTGATGAAAATAAAAACAGAAGTTGGTTCCTTGAACCACCGTGCATCAGAAGACCAGAAAACAAAACAGAACAGTAGACCCTTCTCCAAGAAGGTACATAATTTGCTCCAACAAAGGCATCCAAGGAATTTGCAAAAGGAGGAAGAAGTGGGAAATTGGCTTTCTACACTTGGGATGAACTTGAAGAGTGGAAGATCAGAAAATGACTTTCCCATGTTGGAGGAACTAGAATCCTATCTTCCAAAGGTAGAGCAATCAGATTGGAGTTTAAATTGGGCTTTGGAGCCATCTATGTTTACATTGGTACAAGCCAGATTCTTGGAACATCCAAGTGAGAGAGTCCAACTTATAGTCGCCTCTTGTTTCAGTGACATTTTGAGGATCACAACACCCTTCCCTCCCTACAATGATGATATTATGAGAAGAATTTTCAGATTGATAGTAGGAACCTTTCGGGATTTGGACAACTGTGCAGGCTCTACATTTAGGAGGAAGCTTAAGGTTTTAGAAGTCATGGCCATGACCCGGACTCATGAGATCATGTTTGACCTTGAGTGTGATGGCTTGATTCTGCAGATGTTCCAATGCTTCTTCAGCATTAGGAGACATCATTTTGACACAGCCATAGTGCAGATGCAGTCCATCCTGTCGTCATGTATGGGAATCCGTGAAGCCATTGGCCGGGAGTTGTAGACTAGTTTGCTGAGCATTTGGAGGAGAGAGCAGTTGGTCTCACCTGCTGCATATGAGCTAGCCCAAGGACTAGTTGAGCAGAACATTGAGTTTCTCAGGAGACAGTTGACCAGGGAGGAACGACTCCAGTTTGGTAGGTCAGGCAGCAGAAATGAGCTGAGGAGGAAGGGACTTTGCTTCATTTGCAAAGAACCTTGGGGGCCTGATCACTCATGTTTGAGAGATGTAGATGAGGTGGCAGAGCTAGAGCAGGTAGACATTCCTTCTGTATGCCAGGGTGAGGGCTCTTCTTCAGATGAGTCCATGGGATCAGTTGAGGATGCTTCCGTGGAGTGAGAGCAGTCATGCAGAGATGATGACAGTAGACCGGAGCTGTATTCCAGTGTGCAGGGTGAGCAGTCAGGGGATTGTATAGGAGATACTCTGGGTGATGAGTCCCTTGTGATGATTCAGTCAGAGCAGCATATGATGGAGCCTGAGTTAGCAAAGGAGGATATTATTCACATCAGGCATGATATTCCTTTGGGGGAGATCCAAATGGGCGCCCACATTGAGCCTATGATGGATATGCGGCTAACATTGGGGTCAACCTTTGAGGAGGAGCAGTTAGATGCACAGACACCAAGTACAGTGACGGCAGTTGCAGATCCATATCCTCTAGAGATGATGGGGGTCGATGGGATAGTTCTGCAGGAAGCTAGGGGACAGCAGGAGTTTTACATTCCCGATGAGAGGGATGAGTTGTTGGAGATGGTGGAGCATCCATCTTTCGGTCGACACATCGATGAGGTACAGATAGATGTACATACAGTCGGCCGAGCTGCAGTACTGTCAGTGAGTAGTACTCTCTAGGAGTACATCGATGGGGCTTGCAGCATGTCTTGCCCACTTTGGCCCACTATAGAGAGAGGGGCTTCCTTCTACAGGCAGTTTCCATTGGTAGACAGGGTAGAGCAGTGGGAGTTGATTACAAGCTGGCGACAACACCCTGGGCATGTTCCATGTGTAGTTGTTGCTACATTGGATTCTTCTTCCAGGATGGACTGGCGGGAGATCATGAGTTGGTACCCTCTTGATGGTACGGTATTTTTCATGGGGAGCACATCAGAGCAGGGGCCCTTAGACATAGTAGATGTTACAGATTCCAGTTGGCAGGAGGGCACCGGTTGTCGTTACTTCAAGACTCCTTCCCGATTTCAGGAGAGTAGGATCAGCATGGGATTGAGTCAGGACTTGGATTGGAGAGAGGTGATGAGTTGGTATGCATTTGGTGGGGCAGCATATGCAGTTACAGGTACAGCACAGCAGGAGCCCGGGAGCATTGATGCTTGTTGGTGGTCTTCATCTCTGAGAGCATCAGCTATAGCCAGAGACAGTGCGCAGCCTGAGCCGTGGGACTTGGGCGATGATTGGCCATGGTGGCATTGGGATCCCGGGGGATTGTTTGTTGACTGGGATAGAGAGAGATAAGTTTGGGATCCCGGCATTGAGGGATCTGTTCCAAGAGGTTTGACACAGGTGCATAGCAGCACCCAGAGGTTGGTATGGGATCCAGGCATTGGGTCTGAGATGCGGCGGGCCAACAAAGTGGCCCACATATTTCGATTGCTTGAGGGCAAGCAAATCTTGGGGCGGGAGGTCTGTAATATTCCCATTTTTGGTATCACCCCTGACAGGGCTAGGAGGGACTTCCAGAGTTAGGAGCAGACAGGTCACATGTACAGATTGGTGCTATCAGTGGGCTCAGGAGCTTTTCAGAGGAGTTTTGAGGAGTTTTCATGGTGTTCGGAGGCATTCGCTTGATATACTCCATCATCCGAGCAGTTTGGCTTTTACTCCGATGCATTTCGATAACTTTCGGAATTTTGAGTTATTTATGGGCTTAACTCAGCTAATTATGCTCAAGGTGGCATTCCGGGAGGAATACATGATGGAACACCTTAGTGTAATAGCTCATTGGAACCAGGACAAGGAGACCTACACGATGGGACAGTTAGACACAGATTTCAGTGACCGGAGAAGGTGTGGTAGCTGATTTACCCTTTTCTGCATTAAAAAGGAATATTTTATAATATTTTAATAAAAGGGCAAAGTGCTCCATGAATAAAATAATAATAAAATAATGCTCTAGAAGGCTCCAAGGGATCTATAAAAGAAAGGCAGGAGGCCATTGGGAGACATCTTTGGAGTAGATCATTTTCTTGTGTATGAGAGGTTTGAGAACGTGGATTCTCTACTTCAGCCATAGCCCCAGGACGGAAACCCTCGAGTGAGTTGTGAGTGTTGGACGAAAACCCAACTCTCTTTGAGGAGATTTCATTCAGAAGTTTCACAGAGCTTCAGTGATATTGGAGTGAGGATCATTCAGATCTTCAACAGGAGCTTCAGTGGATTCAGTGGTAGTTGTTGCCGAGGGGAGAGGGCAGCAGTCGGTTTTGGAGGCCATTGCCGTGTAGTAGTGCAGCAAATTTTCTTGAGGCCAGTTGTATTTCATTTATCTCAGCTATCTTTTATTTCAGCTTGTAACCCCAGTGATAATATAATAAAGCTGAGTTATATTCTTGCATTACGGTGTTATGGATTTGCATGTACTTGTATGCTTAATTTTACATGGCAATCTTCTGTAAGTAAATGTTGATTTTGCAGCATTTTGTGGAGTTTATCTATCTATCTGCATTTTTAGTAAAAATGTCCCATCCGGGATATTACAGATCCGGGATATTACAAATTTGCTTCAGTAATTGCTTCAGTATTTACAAAAGAAATCCATAAATAACTTGTTAATGAAATTTACAAGTAGGTGAAGTATATTCAGCTGGTTGAAGTAGGATGTGAAAATTTCTTAATCTAAGAAACTCTATTGCAATATCTTGATTTAATTCTCCTACTTGAATTAAGTTACAATTTAATTTCTGAAATATTCAGTAAATTAGCGAAGTAAATACAATTAGTAGCCTACACATACAGATCAAATACTGAATAACATGCTCATAGACAAAGTGACACATAGATTTTCTGACAAATGTCCCCTGAAAAACCCAATGCGGGAAAATTGGTGTAGCTAGCTCTGGAGGGTTTTCATTATTATCCAGAATCTAAGTACAACAATCCTGGGCAAAAAAATTGGTTCACCCAATAGAGAAATAAAAACGACAGCAATAACTCTATCATTGGAGATAGAAAATATGACTGATTCTCTCCCTCAAACGGAATTTATAGAACTCGAGCCCTTTCTGGCCCACCAGAAATCTCAGCGCTGCTCTGAAGCCCTCTATGTCAGCCTTTGCGCTGCTCAGGAAGGGCCTCCATCACCCTTGAAAGGCTTACGTTGCCCCTGCGCTGCCCTAACTAGGCCTGCATTAGCCCTACATGGTTGTTGTTGCCTCTGCGCCACCCTGCTAGGCTCTGGCTGGACTGCGTAGCACCTGGCTGCCTTTGCGCTGGTCTGGAATGCTGCTTCTCTGCCTTCGTTGTACTCTTGGCCTGGGATCAAACCATCCCCTTTCCAATTTTTCCCCTCGCTGCAACTGAAACACTTCTGAAATTCTTAGCAAACCATGCCCTAGATTCTCAGCTTAGCTTCAGTGCTCCGCCAATGTGTGTGTTCTCCAACTGACCCCAAGCCCTTCTCTTATACTTTTCTCGTTGAAACATCAACGATCATGATCTAATCTCTAATCGATGGCTAAGATTAGAGGCTGCTTGATCTGCATCACTTAAGTCATTCTCATCACATGTTTAATTTAATTCACTTTAATCTTTTAATTTTTCGAAGTTAGACTTAGGGTCCTTAATTAAAAATATTAATTAATTAAATATATCTTAAACCTGATGGAATTTCTTCAAATGCTTTCTGGGTCTTAGAGATCTCATCTACTCCAGCTCTTCCACAAAATTTGGGAGCTAGAGCACATCCGATGCTACCCCAAAATCTCATCACTCCCTCTTAGCGAGGAATGTGCTCTAGCACTATACTTCACCCTGAAGTACTGCTTTGATCTATGCCATTGGTCTCCGTGTTGATGCTTGGTCCACTGCATGGCCACCCCTCATCACTGTGCTGCTGCTGCTCTCTATACTACTGCCCATGACTCTGCCACCGTCACTGCTACATCTGTACTGCAGCTCCCTCTCTAATTGCAACATCGTGCTGCCAATTGCTCCACTGCAGCTTAGTTGCTAAGAGTAAGCAACTGAAGGACCCCTGCCCAAATGACAGACAAGTCAGTCGGGCTGCATCTCATCATTGAAGCTCCATAGGCTGTTGCTCTACGCTGTCCACCTGAAGCCATTGTGCTACTACAACTCTGCACTACGTAAGCAATGAGCATGCCTCCTCTACACTACTGAAGTCCCATCAACACCTTTACATTGTTGCATCTCCGCTGCTACTTCCTTTGCACTGCGTTGCTCCCTCTACAACGTCCTAACCTCTACCTCTGCTTCATTCATGATATTTTCACCCACTGCTCCAGTCATTCCTTGCTACTGTCTTAAGGCTCCCGTAGCACAAACGTGATCCGAGAGTTGGTCTAATTAAGGATCCCACCACCACTCTATAGCTGCTCTACAAATCAATATCGCTCCACCTCCATGGTTCATGAGAACTCATGGCTACGTTATCGTAGGAGCCATCATCTGCTACCGTAGCCTTGGAACTAGAAGCTTCCTTGTCCTTCTTCCTTTGATGACAATTGTTGGCGAAGTGTCCAAGTTTGCCACATTGGAAACATTTGATCTTAGATAGATCACGCTTCTTTTTCCCTTGCTGCTTCTTAGATTCCAAGGTTGCATCTTCCTCTAACTCCTTCTTTACCTTACTTGAACCGGTGTTGGTCTACCTCTTGGTCATTTGGCGGATCTTCTCTTGTCAAAGGATAGTCCACATATCTTCCCAGTTTGGAAGGTCCACTCTGCCCAAAATGTTTTGGAAAAATGTTTCCCATTCCTCTATGATTGCATTTAGAGCATCCCTCACCATGACATCATCCTCCACCTTGACTCCCATGGCAGTCAGCTGATCTCGAATTGACTGCAACCTAAAGAGGAAAGGATCGATTTCCTCTCCCTTGGACATCATAAATAACCTCAGATGGTTCTCCAGAAGCATCTTTCTCTGGAAGAATTTCCCTTTATAAAGTGTGGTTAAAGCTTTCCACATCCCATTAGCTGTATTCTTCTCGTCTTTGTGTGGTACCACATGATATTTAACCCCGTCCATGATGAAGCACTTGGCATGTGTCACTGCTTCATTATGCTTCGCTAGGAGAAGAGCATCAGTTGGTGTAGCCAAGACTTTTTCTATATGCTCCCTCAAGTAGCATGCCTCGAGGACTGCCAGGATTCTGGCCTTCTAGATAGCAAAGTTGGACAAGCCGTCCAACCTATTCTAATCACGTAGTCTGTGTGTCGTCATTTGCTCAGATATCTGTCGGAACAGTTCTTCCTCTCCTCGCTTCTCAACGGAAGCTTGGATCTAGGGTCCTTGGCAAAAAAAACAAGGCACCCTCTGCTCCGTCTGACACTTGATTTCCTCCTTGGAAATCTTCCAAACACAACGAATCAACTCTCTTCGATCACCCTACGATCGATCCTCAGATTTCTTTTGGCAATGAAATCTATTGAGCAGTTGTTCTCCTCCCGCTCTTTGTCAACTTAGCTTAGGCACTATTCTGCGCCGGAAAAATCTCCACCCCACCAGCAACTGCTGAAGATATGAAGCTCTGCTTCCAGTCCACGGGAAATCTACACAACACTCAATATTGGATTGTGTCACCCCGGCTGGCCTCTACGTGAGCATATTGGCTCAATGCAGCCTATGCGCACCGCAGGTTGCTCCTGCGTCCCTCTGGATGGCATTGTGCTGTCTCTGCATCACCCAGTTGGGATTGCATCAGCCCCTGCGTGGCTCTTGCTGCCTCTGCATCCTTCTCGTGTTGCGCTGCTCTCTTCGGATTCTCTGCTGCTTCAGCTGCTCTCTGTAGCAGAAATTTATTTAGCTGATTTGTTGGACATCCAGCTTGATTTGCAATCGCTCTGATACCATGTGAAAATTTCTTAATATAAGAAACCCTATTGTAGTATCTTGATTTACTTCTCCTACTTGAAATAAGTTACAAGTTAATTTATGAAATATTCAGTGAATCAACGAAGTAAATAAAACTAGCAGCCTACACATACAGATCCAATACTGAATAACATGCTCATAGACAAAGTGACACACAGATTTTCTGGAAAAATATCCCCGGAAAAACCCAATGCTAGAAAACTGGTGCAACTAGCTCTGGAGGCTTTTCATTATTATGCAAAATCAAGTACAACAATTTTGGGCACCAAAACTAGTTACCTGACAGAGAAAAAAAAATGGCAGCAATGCCTCTATCCTCTGAGATAGAAAATATGGTTGATTCGCACCCTCAAACGAGATTTACAGAACTCAAGCCCTTTCTAGCCCACTAGAAATCCCAGCACTGCTCTGAAGCCCTCTACATTAGCCTGACTGGCCTACGTTCGCCTCTGCCATTCTCGGGAAGGGCCTGCATCACCCCTAAAGGGCTTATGCTGCCCTGACTGGGCCTATGTCTGCCTTGCGTGGCTCCTACTGCCTCTGCGTTGCCCCTGCTGGGCTGTAATATCCCGAAAGGGAAATAGACAGCAATACAAGTATACGAAAATATAGAAAATGCCAAAAATAGAACATAAAGCAAATACTCATAAAAATGCTGAGAATGCTAAGCCATTTTATTAATCTGAGAATATAATGAAATACAATAGATGATCAAAATGATAGCACCTATTCTTGCTCAAGGCAAGTGAAGAACTCTCTCAGAAAGACAGGAAATGGCTGCTATAAGAAACTGCGTCCCAGCTGCTGGAAAACTGCCGTAAAACTGCTGCTGCTGGAATGGACTGAAACTAGGGGCTGATCCCCTTCCGGAATGAGCTGAAAATCTGCAGACCACCTGAACTCACCACCCCGGACAAAACCCAGAAACCATATCGAAAATGGTCAGCCTCCGAAAATCACCACAGAAACCCTCCTCAAGGAATTACACTGTCCAGGAAGGCTCAGCGTAGATGCCAAAATATAAAAACTGAAACGGTGCCACAAACTCCTCAATAAACCTACTGCCGGCAATACTGATCCTCTCCTCTGAATACCAACTGAAACTCCTGCAGGAATTCCCCGCAACGGAACACCTCCAACTAGAACTGCGTCCTCTCTCCCAGGGACTGCGTAGTCACAAATAGAGCCCAGCTCCTCAGCAAACAACCAACCAAATCTCTTGCTAAAGACTGAAGGAAAAACCTTGCCCGAGCAGGCACTCGAAGTCCCTCGAAGTCCCCCGGCGCTAAGGGCGAGATCTTCGACTGGAGACACTCAACGCACTAAACAGTGCTGCAGACAGGCTAAACAGCCAGCGTGCTCAAGAAGACAAAACGTCTAGCTCCAATATCATCAACACAAGAATGCCTCAAATGAGGAGGCTCCTCCTCCTTTTATAGCATTGGTTTCGCTCCAAAACCAACGTAGTCTCTCTCTCCTCCACGTGGTGTGTGTCCCCCCTTGGCTCTCCCCTTAAGTTACAACGTTGTGCTACTAGGAAGGTGTTTTATTCCACTAAAGTGAGTTAGACCCCCTTTTACTCACTTTTTTTATTTATCTACAAACCACATATGGCAAAACAATACAAAGTCGAATATTCCAATTAGCTGTCGCTAATTAGGAATATTACAGTCCCCCCCGGCAAAATGTTGCTTGCCCTCAAGCAACTGAAGTGATGGATGCTGCAAAATCTGCTCGCTCTCCCAAGTGGCATCCTCATCCGGCAAAATTGCTTGTCCTCAAGCAACGCTTGAACAAGCCTCCTCTCTAGCTGATGCTCCCTACCGATACTGCAAAATGTGCCTGGGTCCCACTGAAACCTCTCTGACCTCTGCATCACCCTGATACGAAGGGATATCTCAATGCCAGGATCCCAAAGTGACCTCTCACAGTACCAGCCAACCAATAATCCTCCTGGATCCCATCGCCACCGTGGCCAATAATCGCACAAGTTCCACGGCTCGGACTGTGCACTGCCTCTGGCTATGACCAATGCTCTAAGAGGTGAAGACCACCAAAAAGCATCAATGCTCCCAGGCTCCTGCTGCGCTGTACCTGTAGCTGCATATGCTACCCCTCCAATTGCATACCAACTCATCACCTCTCTCCAATCCAAGTTGTGACTGAATCCCATGCTGATCCTGCTCTCCTGAAATCGGGATGGAGTGCTAAAGAAATGATGTCCTGTGCCACCTTGCCAGCTGGAATCTATAACCTCTGTTATGTCCAAGGGCCCCTGCTCGACTGTGCTCCCTACAAAGAATACCGTACCATCTAGAGGGTACCAACTCATGATCTCCCGCCAGTCCATCCTGGAAGAAGAATCCGATGTAGCAATAACAACGGCATATGGAACACGCCTGAAGTGTTGCCGCCAACCCGTAATCAACTCCCACTGCTCTGCCTTGTCTGCCAATGAGAGCTACCTGTAGAAGGAAACCACACATGTGCAATTTTCCAAGGTTGGCCAGAATATGCTGCAAGCTCCATCGATGTACTCCTGGAGAGTACTACTCACTCAAAGTACTGTAGCTCGATCGACTGTATGTACATCTATCTGTACCTCATCAATGTGTCGGCCAAAAGATGAATGCTCCACCATATCCAACAGCTCCTGCTATCTAATAGCCCCCTGCATAACAATCCCATCACCCTCCAACATCTCTAGAGGATATGGATCTGCAACTGTCGTCACTGTACTCAGTGTCAATGCATCTGACTGCTCCTCCTCAATGGCTGACCCCGCGGTTAGCCGCATATCCATCACCGACTCGATGTGAGCCTCCATCTGGATCTCCCTCAAAGGACCATCATGCATGATGTGCATAGCATCCTCCTCTACTGACTCAGGCTCCATCACATATAGCTCCGACTGGATCGTCACAAGTGTCTCATCGCCTAGGGCATCTCCCATAGAGTCCCCTGACTGCTCACCCTGTATATTGGAATGCAGCTCTGGTCTACTGTCTCCATCTCTGTGTGACTGCTCTCGCTCCCCAGAAGCGACCTCAACTGATCCTATGGACTCATATGAAGAAGAGTCCTCACTCTGGCATACAGGGGAAAGGTCCTCCTGTTCTACCTCCACCACCTCATCTGCAGTGAATATGCCATCCACCCTCTTGATGAAGTGTCGATACAATGTCTGGAGTCTAGACGCATGCTGGAATGCTATCTCTACGAAACCCAGTATCCTCTTCTCATGCATGATCTCAACATGCACTGAGGGAAGAATGATGCATGTCTCCCTCATGACCCGCTCCCAAAGCGTAGGCTCAGCAATGACTAATGTGCCACCACTGTAGAGGATTATCTCATCCCCTAAACTGTGGCTGTCAACTAGCGTACTGACCCAGTGCCACTGCTGAGAAGTCTCTCGCCTAGTGTGCTGAGGGCCATCCAAATACCTTGGGTGTGCCTCACGGACCTTGCTGCTCATGCCCAAAGTGCCAAAGGACAACAACAAAATCAGTTGTGCCCATGAGTGATGTAGAAGAGTGTCGGATGTGTGAGTCCCCACAGATACCATCAAGTATCGCTCCTCTGTCTCCTCATCGATCCTGGGTGAAATACCCCCAAAGGTAAGCCTCGTGTCCTTGTCTGTGAGTCTCCCTGGATGCAATACTCTAAGACCCTGCTGTGCCGCGCCATACGCCCTCGCAAGCCACCAGTCATCCAGGTACTCCTCAACATGCCACTGCACACTAAGACATACCCCTGAATACTGCTGGATACCCCATGCTACTGCTGTACCACCCTGTACCGTCTCGTGCCCTGACTGTGTCCAGGAATCTGTCACTCCCCGCGTGATCTCAATGTGGTGTAGGGCACTCCTACTCCACAATGCAGTCCCACACACTACGGTACACCACCATGTAGCTCCATGTCCACCAGTAGTCCACTGATCACTGCTAGAGGCTCCCACACATCTATGGATGTGATGTCCTAGAACTGTGCCTCTACATATCGGATTACCACCAATCGGTATCGTCATATTCCCCGTCGCATCACTATACCCGCCAACAAATGGATCATCACTGCAAATCCTCCTCGAGGGGTCCAAGAAGTGAATCTCCCTGTGCGTCAGTAGTGTTACCACCACTGCTCGGCTCCGCTGCATCCTCTGTGCCCCACACGAAGGTGAAGAATCCTTGGCCCCATACAAGGTGCCATCTGGTGGCCTGCCAATGCCACCTCCTTCGACAAGCTCCTGCCAAGGTGTGCTGACCACCCCGTGATCCCGTGTATGAATGTCATGCCAAGACAACCTAGGGAGTCTGCCCATAAACTGGTTGGCCACTGGAGCTGACCGAAACTGCACATGCTCTACTACTAGGCCAACTGTACTCTCCAAGACATAGTCAGCCGACCTGCCTGGGAAACGGTAGGTGATCCCACCTGGATCCCAATGCCAATCTGGGGTTCCTGTACTCCCCATGCATAGAAAATCCTGCTGAGCTACACTCGAATCCATCACTATCTCCATAGCCCGCTCCACCGAGTACCAACTCAAAATCTCTCGCCATCCAACCTCAACATGTGGATGTTGTACCCTGTGCAACTCTGATCGTCTCATACCGCTATCCAAGTCAACATATGAGATCTGACTAGGTGGCTCTGCCTCTCTCTCTCCAACGGGAAGAGATGACCCAACAACACTGTTAGTCCCATCCATGCATGCCTGAAGGGGAATGATCTGACGCTCCAACGTGCCCTCTGATTGTACCATCAGGGAATCCAGTCGTTCCCCAATGCGGACCAACTTGGCCGCCGACTTGGCACAAGTCACTCTCATACCCTCCAGCTCCTGGTCCTGTAACAAAATGGCCTCTCGTACTGACATGGCCTTCCCTCTCAAAACTCGAAGGTCCGTCCAAAGCCGATGATACCGCTGTCTGCGACCATCATCCAATACCTCTGTACCTGCTAGTGCCTCATCGAAGGTGGATACACCTCCTATCGCCTCACCCATCTGTCGTGTGCTGCTACCACCTGAAGACTCGGACACGACTCCGATCATCACCTCAATGGATGGCTCTACTGAGGTAGGCTCTACCTTCTCCACTACCACATCAACCGACATGGCCAAGGAGGTCTCCAATGAGGGTGAATCCTGTGTCACACTAGGTGTAACCTCGGACTCCCTGCAATCCTGTGTGTCCTCATCCTCCAAGTGCGAGGTAACCATTTTAATGGTTTTCCTCTCCGATACTCGGTCAAGCTGGAAAGAGGTATCCAACTTGTCCACCCAAGCTTTTTCTGAGCGCCTGGATGACCCGTCAAATGTCGGTAGATGGAATCTGTCCACTGTGTGCTGTAAGCCCCTATCATGTGACGTCCTCTCCGTGGAAAGTTGTGAGGTCTACTATCACGCCGGAGCTGAACATAATCTCTGAATGAGATAAGATCTCTGATCGCCGGCCCACGTGCCAGGTACTCTGCAATGTAGGCGTCCATCTGGTCAGGGACAGTCTCCGGCTCCCGCTGTGCTCCTGCCCCTATGTCTTCATCCAGAAAAGTGGGCATGGTAGGACGTGTGGGCGTATGTGATGCCATATGCTGAGTGGCATCAGGCTCCGGCAAATGGTGGGATGTGCCTGCTCCTTCACCAATCTGAAAACCCCTTGGGGTTTCCCGCTGCCTAACCTCCAGCGCAGTGGGTCTCTGTGACACATCCTGCATGTGTTGGAGGAGCGTATCTCTAAATCTCCTCTCATCATCATCACCTGCCATCGGCTCTTTCTGCTATATCTACAGTTCTTGAAACTCATGTTCGAGGCCATACTCACTGCAACTTCCGACCTCTCGATTTACCCACCGAAACTACTTCACTCAGGAATTTGGGAAGGTGATCCTTGCTCAAAACCCCGCTTCACCTGTACTCCCTACGAAGAATACCGTACTCATCTAGACGTGTACCAACTCATGATCTCCGCCATCCATCCCCGAAGAAGAACTTGGCTGTAGGAACACACCCATATGAACACGCTGGCATGTGTTAAGTAACCCGAATCAACTCCCCGACTGCTCGCCCGTCCGCTGCACGCCCGGAGAGCCGCCTCTCAGAAGGAAACCCTCTCTCTATAATAGGCCAGCAAGATATGCTGCAAGCTCCATCGATGTACTCCTGGAGAGTACTACTCACTGAAAGTACTGCAGCTCGATCGACTGTATGTACATCTATTTGTACCTCATCAATGTGTCGGCCAAAAGATGAATGCTCCACCATATCCAACAGCTCCTGCTATCTAATAGCCCCCTGCATAACAATCCCATCACCCTCCAACATCTCTAGAGGATATGGATCTGCAACTGCCGTCACTGTACTCAGTGTCAATGCATCTGACTGCTCCTCCTCAATGGCTGACCCCGCGGTTAGCCGCATATCCATCACCGACTCAATGTGAGCCTCCATCTGGCTCTCCCTCAAAGGACCATCATGCATGATGTGCATAGCATCCTCCTCTACTGACTCAGGCTCCATCACATATAGCTCTGACTGGATCGTCACAAGTGTCTCATCGCCTAGGGCATTTCCCATAGAGTCCCCTGACTGCTCACCCTGTATACTGGAATGCAGCTCTGGTCTACTGTCTCCATCTCTGTGTGACTGCTCTCGCTCCCCAGAAGCGACCTCAACTGATCCTATGGTCTCATATGAAGAAGAGTCCTCACTCTGGCATACAGGAGAAAGGCCCTCCTGTTCTACCTCCACCACCTCATCTGCAGTGAATATGCCATCCACCCTCTTGATGAAGTGTCGATACAATGTCTGGAGTCTAGACGCATGCTGGAATGCTATCTCTACGGAACCTAGTATCCTTTGCTCATGCATGATCTCAACATGCACTGAGGGAAGAATGATGCATGTCTCCCTCATGACCCGCTCCCCAAGCGTAGGCTCAACAATGACTAATGTGCCACCACTGCAGAGGATCATCTCATCCCCTACACTGTGGCTGTCAACTAGCGTACTGACCCAGTGCCATCGCTGAGAAGTCTCTCGCCTAGTGTGCTGGGGGCCATCCAAATGTCGTGGGTGTGCCTCACGGACCCTGCTGCTCATGCCCAAAGTGCCAAAGGACAACAACAAAATCAGTTGTGCCCATGAGTGATGTAGAAGAGTGTCGGATGTGTGAGTCCCCACAGATACCATCAAGTATCGCTCCTCTGTCTCTCCATCGATCCTGGGTGAACTACTCCCAAAGGTAAGCCCGATGTCCCTGTCCATGAGTCTCTCTGGAAGCAATGCTCTAAGACCCTGCTGTGCAGCACCGTATGCCCCCGCATACCACTGATCATCCATATACTCCTCAACATGCCACTGCACACTGAGGCATACCTCGGTATACTGCTGGATACCATGTGCTACTGCTGTAGCACCCTGTACCATCTCGTGCCCTGACTGTGTCTAGGAATCTGTCACTCCCCGCGTGCTCTCAATGTGGTGCAGGGCACTCCTACTCCACAATGCAGTCCCACACACTACGGTACACCACCATGTAGCTCCATGTCCACCAGTAGTCCACTGATCACTGCTAGAGGCTCCCACACATCCACGGATGTGATGTCCTAGAGCTGTGCCTCTACATATCGGACCACCACCAATCGGTATCGTCATGTCCACCGTCACATCACTATACCCGCCGACAAATGGATCATCACTGCAAATCCTCCTCGAGGGGTCCGAGAAGTGAATCTCCCTATGGGTCAGTAGTGTTACCACCACTGCTCGGCTCCGCTGCGTCCTCTGTGCCCCACACAAAGGTGAAGAATCCTCGGCCCCATACAAGGTGCCATCTGGTGGCCTGCCAACGCCACCTCCTCCGACAAGCTCCTGCCAAGGTGTGCCGACCACCCCGTGATCCCGTGTATGAATGTCATGCCAAGACAACCTAGGGAGTCTGCCCATAAACTGGTTGGCCACTGGAGCTAACCGAAACTGCACATGCTCTACTACTAGGCCAACTGTACTCTCCAAGACGTAGTCAGCCGACCTGCCTGGGAAACGATAGGTGATCCCACCTGGATCCCAATGCCAATCTGGGGTTCCTGTATTCCCCATGCATAGAAAATCCTGCTGAGCTACACTCGGATCCTTCACTATCTCCATAGCCCACTCCACCGAGTACCAACTCAGAATCTCTCGCCATCCAACCTCAACATGTGGATGTTGTACCCTGTGCAACTCTGATCGCCTCATACCGCCATCCAAGTCAACATATGAGATCTGACTAGGTGGCTCTGCCTCTCTCTCTCCAACGGGAAGAGATGACCCAACAACACTGCTAGTCCCATCCATGCATGCCTGAAGGGGAATGATCTGACACTCCAACGTGCCCTCTGATTGTACCATCAGGGAATCTAGTCGTTCCCCAATGCGGACCAACTTGGCCGCCGACTTGGCACAAGTCACTCTCATACCCTCCAACTCCTGGTCCTGCAACAAAATGGCCTCCCGTACTGACGTGGCCTTCTCTCTCAAAACTCGAAGGTCCGTCCGAAGCCGATGATACCGCTGTCTGTGACCGTCATCCAATACCTCTGTACCTGCTAGTGCCTCATCGAAGGTGGATACATCTCCTGACACTGCACCCATCTGTGTGCTGCTAACACCCAAAGACTCGGACGCGACTCCGGTCATCACCTCAATGGATGGCTCTACTGGGGTAGGCTCTACCTTCTCCACTACCACATCAACCGACACGGCCGAGGAGGTCTCCAATAAGGGCGAATCCTGTTTCACACTAGGTGTAACCTCGGACTCCCTGCAACCCTGTGTTCCCTCATCCTCCAAGTGCAAGGTAACCATTTTAATGGTTTCCCTCTCCGATACTCGGTCAAGCTGGAAAGAGGTATCCAACTTGTCCACCCAAGCTTTTCCTGAGCGCCTGGATGACCCGTCAAATGTCGGTAGATGGAATCTGTCCACTGTGCGCTGTAAGCTCCCATCATGTGAGCGCCTGTTCCCTCTGTGAAAGTTGTGAGGTCTACTATCACGCTGGAGCTGAACAAAGTCTCTGAACGAGAGAGCCTCCATGAATTCCTGCCCGTATGCCTGGTACTCTACAAAATAGTCACCCATGTGGCCCAGCTCCGACTCTCGCTGTGCTCTTGCCCCTATGTCTTCATCCAGAAAAGTGGGCATGGTAGGACGTGTGGGTGTATGTGATGCCATATGCTGAGTGGCATCATGCTCTGGCAAATGGTGGGATGTGCTCGATCTCTCACCAATCTGAAAACCCCTTGGGGTTTCCCACTGCCTAACCTCCAGCGCAGTGAGTCTCTGTGACAAATCCTGCATGTGTTGGAGCGCCTCTCTAAATCTCCTCTCATCATCATCACCTGCCATCGGCTCTTTCTGCTATGTGTCTACAGGCTCCTCAGAAACTGCACGGCTGCTGCAAAACCATACTGCTGCAAAACCATACTGCTGCTTAATTTCGACCGTCGATTTACCCACTGAAAACTACTCAGAAAATTCTAGGAATTTGGGAAGCTGATCCTTGCCCAAAACCCAGAAAAACCCAGAAAACATTTCTTCTAATTCCAACCTTCAAAATTTGACCCTTTATATTTTGGCCCTTTTTCCAATTTCGTTTTTTGGTACTGCAACTGCTATTGCTCTCCAAAATTCCAGCAAACCTCTGTATGATCTCTTTCCCAATGTCATAGACCACAGGCTGAGCCAGATCTATGCTCTGATACCACTGTAATATCCCGAATGGGAAAAAGACAGCAATACAAGCATACGACAATATAGAAAATGCCGGAAATAGAACATAAAGTAAGTACACATAAAAATACCAGAAATGCTAAGCCATTTTATTAATCTGAGAATATATATGGGTACAACAGATAATCAGAATAAATGCACCTATCCTTGCTCAAGGCAAGTGAAGAACCCTCTCAGAAAAACAGGAAATGGCTGCTACAAGAAACTGCATCCCAGCTGCTGGAAGAAACTGCCGTAAACTGCTGCTGCTGGAATGAACTGAAGCTAGGGGCTGATCCCCTTGCCGAAATGAGCTGAAAATCGGCAGACCACCTGAACTCACCACCCCGGACAAAACCTAGAAACCATATACAAAACGGACCACCTCCGAAAATCACCCCCAGAAACCCTCCTCCTAGAAAAACGTTGTCCCTCCAAGAACTGCGCAGACACCAACTGAAATAGACTGAAATGGGGCCACAACTCCTCAGGAAACTCACCAAATGATAAACGCTGAACCTCCACACCGAAATAGGCCTGAATCTCCTGCAGAAATCTCTACCACTGAACAGCTCCAACTCAAACTGCGTCCTCCCTCCAAGGACTGCGCAGTCACCCAATGAAGCTCAGCTCCTCAGCAAAACTCCCAAACAAAACACCCGCAAATCTCCTGCTAAAGACTGAAGAAAAACCTTGCCCGAGCAGGCACTCGAAGTCCCCCGGGGCCAAGGGTGAGATCTCCGACCGGAGACACTCCGTCGCACTAAACAGTGCTGCAGACCGACTAAACAGCCAGCGTGCTCGAGTAGACAAAAGTCTAGCTCAATATCATCAACAATATCAATAATGCCCAAATGAGATAGCTCTCCCTCCTTTTATAACGCTGGCCCTCCTCAAAACCCTACGTGGTCCCTCTCTCTCCCACGTGCTCCTCATGGGCCTGCGCAAAAGCTTCTAGAGGCTACGTGAGCCTCCTCTCATACGTGGTGTGGACCCCCAAGGCTCCCCCTTAAGTTATAACGTTGCATCCACTAGGGAAACACTTTATTTTATTTAAGTGAGTTAGCCCCCCTTTTCTCACTTTTATTTATTAATTAACTATAGGCGGCAAAACTATGCAAAAATCAAATATTCCAATTAGCGGTGCTAATTAGGAATATTACAATATGTGAGATGTGATGATGTCCAAATGAGGAGAATGTTTCTCCTATTTATACAATTCGATGAGGGGTGGAGACACATCTATTGGGGCTTCATAAGCCTACTTTAGACTTCTGGCTGACCTTGACAATTTGCACATGCGTGAGAATTAAATTCAAAATCACACTTCTGCTCATCCAAACAAGATAATCTTTAGATAAATCTCACACCTCTCGGAAAGAGGGATCCAATAAAAATATCATCTCCATCATATGAGCTGGCCAAGGTGGTGTTTTGCCCTAGTTTCCAATTTTAACGGCAAGAGAAGTGTGAGAGCAAGTGAAGAGGAAGAGCAAGGGAAGAGCTAGAGCAAGTGTGTAGGACAAGATTTAATCAAGAGAAGGAGATCTTCAAGCAAATAGCAAGAGCACTTCAGCTGCAAGTTGATCAAACATTGGTGACTTTATTCATTCTCATTCTCTCTCTCTCTCTCTCTGTACTCTGCTGAACAACTGAAGAAGTCTAAAAGAAAAAGAATCATTTGGGTTTTCCCCTTGTGGGTTTTGCCCTGGTCATTGGACCTAACTCTCAGTGTCTCATATTTGTGCATGGTTGTTCATATGATCCTTAAGTTTATGTTCTATCTACAATTAATGATCTGAAAAGTTGTGAAGAAGAAATCTGCATTCTAAGTAAGTGTAACAGCATAGTACATTCAGTTTTCTGCAAAGTACATTCAATTTTATGCAAAATATATTCAACTTTCTGCAAAGTGCATTCAGTTTTCTGCAAAATACATTCAGTTTTCTGCAAAGTACATTCAACTTTCTGCAAAGTACATTTAGTTCCATTCAGTTTTCTGCAAAGTACATTCAAGTTTCTGCAAGTAAATTCAGTTTTCTGCATAGAACTTTCAAGTTTCTGCAAAGAATTTTTAAATTTTTGCATAGAACTTTCATATTTTAACAGTTCCAGCTTAGATTAACAAGTGATTTGTTTATGAATAAGGGATTTTACAGTGGTATTAATAAACAAATCTGTTTACGGGTTTAATTTATTTGCTGTGATATTTTGTTTTGGCTATATTGGTTGAGTTGCTTGTCTAGAAAGAAGATAATTTTACATCTTTTTGCAATGTGTGAGCACATTTATCATTGCAAATATACCTTTAATCAAATTGATGCATGAGATTGTTGAACGACTTGGCTCATAGTGCTAATGTCTCACTGATTTTAGGGCTGTTTGAGAGTTTAATTGCTTGTTTTCTGCCGATGTAATGTCTCTTAGAAGCCTGAAATAACACACACTCTTAACACATAATTTGAGACACTCATATAAGCCTTCAAAAGATTAATAATATCACTGCTCGTGCATTTCTTAAACTGTTTACAAAGTGCTTGGATATTGCTGTTAGTACTTGAATATGTCATTGCTCAGAATGTTTTCATTGCACCTTGGATATCTGGTTTTGAATGACGTTAACCTGCTCTAATATACAGGCCTACAGCGGGTTAGTGTGCTAACATGCTTATGGAATAGTTCACTATTCAATTCCCTTAATTTCACATTCTGGAATGTGCTAAATTACACGATTTGATCACTGTTTTTGTGGTTAAAAACTGTCCAGATAATGCATTTATTCACATGTTATGAATGGTGATAAGATCATGATCATTGAATGAATCTTGAATGTCATAAGTATGTGTTGAATTCACATCTACTTCTGCTGTCCTCACTGTCTTGTATAACTGCAGTAAGCTTGGTAAATTTCATGGTTATTCATTGCATAACTCCTTGCTGTCCTAAAACAGGGTTAGAATTATTGCCATATTATCTCATGTTGGAATGGTCTCTTGATAATGATCACAAATCTTCAATGCTTATGAATGTGGTGAATAAATGATCTGATGCCTTACTTGTATGGACACATTTCATTATTTAATTGATTTCACACCTTGATAACATTGATGCCAGATGGTTAATTGAGCAAGTCCTATCTTTCAGTTTTCCAAACATAATTTCCTTTCATGAATAAACATGTTGGTCTAATTCAAAATGGGATGCCTTCCTCTTTCAGATTGAGTTGTGTAAAATCAGTAAAAGTCACCGTCAAGCCAAGTTAGAGAACTTCCTATCCTTATTCAATGACTCAGCTTAGCTTGACCTTTAGGGATCCCTCCCCTTGAATACCTTTCCTGTTGTCTAAAGAGTGGGGCAAGGCCATTGTTGTGATAGTGGGTGGCTTGCCTAAGAGTTGCCTCTTGGTTCTCCTGTTGGGGTTAGGATCTTTCCCTCTAGGAGAGATTTTGAGCTGTAACAGGACTCAACATTGAAATAAATATATTTCAATGCTATTTGACCATGACACTAAAGCCAATGCACTGTTACTTTGCTTAATAAAATAAGTACATAGATTGATCACAAACACATCTCTAGTTTATATTGTGAATTGGTGACAAGTAAACGTCTTTGTATATAAATTATAATGTTGATTACCTGGAAGAACTCATTATATGGGCTCTTCTAAGTACCATGAAATATGGTACATCTGAATTATAATTCTAGAAAACTTCATAAATTAGCTATGATTTCCATTTTTGAATGGTATAGTCTTCTGACATGAAAGACAATATTTATGTAGGCGAGCCTCTCATTTTTATTGAAGTTGCTCTTACGAGGGGCTTAAGCCAGTCAATACAGGTACCTTGTGTTTTATTTTGTTTGTTTATAATATATATTTCCTTCTTTTTCCCTTTTAAAAGTAAAATTCTATTATCAAAAACATTCTAGCTTCGAAAATTTTGAAATTTGTATTCACATTTGGTTGAAATGTAGGAAGTTCTTTGGGATGAACCACCTAACGCAGAAAGTGAAGCAACAACGGCGTTGTTTTACTCAATCTCATCAACTCAGGTGGCCTTCAAAAAAGATTTTTAACAAATGATTGATTGATAGGCATAACCTTAGTAGCTTCTAGAGGCATAAAGGAACTTCAATGAGCATCTTGTCTTGTGTTTTTGCACATTTGATTATCAAGTGCCCAGAAAATTAACTCAGAACATGGAATGCCTTTGTATGTTCCAAAATATTGGCTTTTATATTTTGTCTTTTAGTCTGTTTTTGTGTTTTAGTTACTCACATGTGGTTTATGGAATTAGTATATCATGATGATGTAGTTACTTCATTTGTGGGTCATGAGTTAAGTCACGAGGTCATTAGCATGAATATATAATTAAAAGTCCTAATTAGTTGGGTAAACAGATATGCACCCCTTCGTACATGTTATTAGGATCTCTACATAAGAGGCATCCCATTTTGAATTCTCACGATGAGTGGATGTAATATCTTTGTACAATGCACGCCATACCTCCATCTTTGTTGATTATGTGTATATAAGACTGAGTTGAAATAAGAGCTTAAATGACATCCGTAGTGTTTTCATTGTTTGTTTCAGAGAGAATGCATGCACATGATGTAATGCAATGGATTTTGGAACACTGTATTGCCCCTATCGAATTAATTCTTAAATAAAGCCAATAGCACTTAAATTTATGTCAGGAACATTTCGAAAAACAGTTTGCTTGTGAACAAGTTTACAAACAATTTGTAGTAGTACTTACCGTATAGCGAATGAAGATCCTGACTCAGTACAATATGCAACTTAAAAGCAGACATTACCAGCAATTTTATTAAGAGAAATCAAGGCAATTGAATGCGCAACCAATGAGAGAACCTGGAATCTGCTATTAACACAATCAGAGTGCAATATCTCAAGTTGCTGGAAGAGAGAATGTGACCACTGTAATGATAAACACTAGAAATGCACAATGTGGACAAGCAAAGACTGTGTTGTAGTACATTGCTATAAAGCACTCTCCTCATTTAGACCGCCGTAATGTTGAAAATGGATGCTATTGACGTCAAAGGATGTCCAAAAGAAGGAGAAGATTACATAGTCAAATAGTACATTCCGAGACATTTCTGACGTATATCACACACCTCCTAACTCCTCACAGTTGAGGAGATATGAATTTTTGATGTATATATATATATATATATCTTGCTAGCCCACAAGTCGGCCTAGACAGTGACAAGTCAACCCTGTTGTTGCCAGGATTGTACAGGCACCGCGACAATGCTCAGGATGGGGGCTGTCATTCTGATCCCCACCTACTCCATTCTAGATGTTTCCCAATGACAGGCTATGGGGTAGTCCCTATGAAATGAGGTGAAGGAGGATAAGCTGTGAACAAACTTGTTTGGGAGACACAGATGAGTGGCCTAGCCACTTGGTTGAAATTAAGCAAGATTATTGATTGGATTTAGATTTTCTATTATGAGACTAGTG
Organism: Pinus albicaulis; assembly: GCA_034641835.2. Taxonomy (NCBI): domain Eukaryota; kingdom Viridiplantae; phylum Streptophyta; class Pinopsida; order Pinales; family Pinaceae; genus Pinus; species Pinus albicaulis. The sequence goes on from JAXQQM020058325.1 coordinate 55,575, forward strand.
CCTTAATGTAGTCACAAATTCTTGCTTTCTATAAATTTGAACCAAATGACCGGATGGACACCCGCTGCTTGAATTCTTGACAAACCTAAATGATATGCAAGACCTAGGATCTATGTGAGATGCAATGATCTTGGTAAATTTTAATTAGATGCCTAATCTAAATGTAACATTTTCCCCAACTATTTTGAAAAACAATTGTCAAAGTAAGTTGTGAAATTGAAGCCAACGGGAAGTAGACAGTGACCTGATTAACGATACCCCCCCCCGTGTTGCACACACCCAGTGCCTCTGGCGCTGCAGAGACTGTGGCTCTAACGACTGCAATTACACCGTGTTAACCACTAGGAGAAATTGAATCTCTCAAGCTAGTGTGAAAAGGGTTGCCCTATATCTCTATCAACCTAGCTTATGCTAGGACGTAAATTATTAATGCAAGCTAGATCTAGAATGCTAAATGCAAGATGATAAGTGAGGCTATCTTGAATTAAGATTGTTTGAGTTTCTTAATTACTTAAGTTATGATTACTCTTTATGCCAATAGTACTTAACAACAATGGGAAAAACGATCTTAATACAAGACGAGTGCTTAACATTACAAGTGCAAAATTCAACTATAGGTCAATCCACAAGATGCTTAAGTAAATCAACTTACCCCCCAATGATTATCAACACCAGATATTATGCCAATTCAAACATAGAAGCCCAAGATAACTCTATCAATAAAATTAACTTCAGATTTTGAGTGCAAAGTCAGACAACCTTTAAGACCAAGATGAGATAAGCCAATTTCAGATTTATGACAGTCTATATCAACAATAATAATTCAGAAATTTCAGATTTTATTAGCGTTATGACAACAATGAGGAAACCACTTTAAATCATGAAATTTTGCTCAACCATGAAACATTAAAATTTCCAATGACCAGTAAATGTAAATTAACTTGTTTAGGCCACTTTATGATGAAGTATTCAATGATATTTCAGATCTGATATATTTATAACAACAATAAATAGATCACAGACCAGCAAACTAATGAGACCCAAAACAGTGCCCAAGATGTCCAAAAATAGTAAAATATCACCAAAACTTGAAAATTGATTTTTAGGGCTATTTAGAGGATATGATTCATAAATTTCCGATCTGATCTATTTATTACAACAGTAAACATATGATAGATCAACAACCCAACAATGCTTAAGACAATCCCCAATATATTCAAAAATAGTAAAATTTTGCTGGAAATTGAAATTCAAAACTTGGCCCTCTTTAAGTATTTGATTCAGAAAATTTTGCAGGCTTGATTCAACAATTTACGCAGAAAATTCCAGCGACCAAAAATTTAAATCTAGGTCAAATCCAAGATGCCCAAGTGGCCAAAACTCATGAAAATTAATATTTTACAATTTAAAGTGATTTTGACCGTTAAATATGTGATTTTAGGGCTTAATTGTTGTTGATTTGACTGCTGTAATAAAACTAAAGTAAAACAAGGGTTTATAGGTCAAACCCTAGGCCCAAGGCCTTGTAGAAACACTTGCCCAAGTGACCAAAATTTTGGATGAAGATACCACTTGAAAATCAGAATTTTTGAGCCTCAAAACTTGAAAAACCACCAAGTATTTAGCCTTAAAAATTTCAGATAAGAGTTTAGGGCAGATCAGGGCAAACGAGGCCAAGAAAAGACAAAACAAGGCCAAGGAAAGGCAATTTGTGGGGATAAAAGGGTTGAAATGATAGATCAAGGGATGCAATGGTATGAGGAAGCCAAAAACAGAAAACCCGTGTCCCGATTTTTTTTTTTTCTTTCCGATATGAATTTTTCTGTCAAATCTTCAGTAAATGTCCTTGCAAAATTGTCTAGAGACTAGATTTTACCATCAAGGGTCTAGATCTAGCTTTTCTCTCACTTGATCCCTTGATCCAACCTGCAAAATTGAAAATAAAAACACCCAAACCCCATATATATACAAAATAGATCTAAAATCCCAAGCCAAGTTAGAAAAATAATTTACACTTACAATTACAAAATTATCTTACAAATTGTACATGGGTTTTAAAATAAAATTTGAGAAAATAAATTTTACAAATTTTTTTCTTGAAAGAATGCCTAAAACGCTTCAGAAAAATTATTGCTCACTATAGCCCTAGTGAAGATTTAATCCATCATATAAAAACTAAGAATCCAATCAAGATGATCCTTGCTCACTTTCTGTGAACTTGGAGACCAAGGACTGAATACTTGCAAACACTATGTATTATCTCAAAATATATCAAGTAAAACACCACATAGGAAACCCGTAGTCAATACATACCATAGATCAACGAACAAAAACACCTCGAGTTGTAGTAGAAAAAATAGTTCCCAATGGGACAATAATTTACAAAATGCTTCAACAACAATTCTGGCTAGAGATCAAGTGTAGAAATTTGACAACCCAACCCCGGTTTTCAGTTTCTCCTTATTTCACCCATAAAGTTAAATGCCCATTCCCATAGCCATACATTCAACAAGCTGGAAAAATAAATATTTTCTGAAAACATAAATTCTGGAAATTTCACAGTGCTGAAATGCAGAAATAAAAACTCAGAAAAATAAATCAGCCACACACAGAATTTTGACACGCTGATTTTTGGTCAACTTGACCCTGGAAAAACCCCCTACAACTCTTGGGGAAAACCAGTTCGAAAGCTCTTCTTATTTCTGAATTTGCTTTTACAGTGAGACAGAATTTACAGTAAAAATTCCAGTAACTTAATAAATGTACTTATCTCGATTTCCATGCTTATACCTCACCTTGGAAAATGTGTCGAATAGTAAACAATCAAAGAAATTTTTTTTACAGCATTAAGTGCTGAACGTCTTTCTCGATATTTGTGCCCATTTGTATGGTTGTATGGACTGTACAGAATGCACAACAAACCCTCCTCGATTTTCGTGCCTCCTTTTGCCTTGAAAACAGTGCTAAAGCTGTTGTACGGATTTCCTCGAAATATGTGCCACCAAACAACAATCTCTCTCGATTTTCGTGCCCAGAATCTGCCCAAAAAACTATGCTGAAGCTGTTGTATGGATTCCTTGAAAACTGTGCCTCCTTCCTCGAAAAATGTGTCACACTCCTGCTATACGGATTTCTGCCTTGGGAATCGTGCCTCTTTTCTGCTGTACGGATTTGCTAAAGTCTCTAGCTGCTACCCTCCTCCTCACTACTCAAAAATTTCTCCTTTGCTTTCTCTCCTCCTCTCTCAATCTGCTCATGAAAGAATGAATGACCTTTTCCCTCATTTTCCTCCTTTAACCTAACCCTAAGTGACTTTTGGGGAATCCCTAAATCTAATGGTTGAGATAGCTTTAGATCTAGGGCTGAGATTAAATGCTCATTTAAATCTCACTTTCTATTTTTTAATTCACCCCACTTTAATAAAGACCCACTTAGTCATTTATTTCCAAAGTCACTTTTCCTTTCTAATTTTACATTGACTTTATTAAAGTCACTTTAAAATTAGACTCTAGTAACTTTATCACTTAAAGTCACTTTTAAATTAGATTTGACTTTATAACTTTATAAAGTCACTTTAGGAGAAAAATTAAATTCTTTTGGACACTTTTCCCTAGGCCAAAGATCAAAGCCTTAGGGAACCACCTGTCCTCCAGTAACCAAATTTCAACACTCCCTCTTATCAAGGAAGGTGTTCCTCACCACACCCATCTTGTCTCTGAAGTAGACATGCTTGCCCCGTGGTAAGGCTTTGGTAAGAATATCTGCAACCTGCTTATCAGTGGGAATATACTCCAGCTTCACAAATCCATTCTGAACATAGTCTCTGATGAAGTGATATTTGATCCTGATATTCTTTGACCTTTGGTCTCTGTGAGTTTAATGCTACTCTGATTATCACAATATATTACTGAAGGTCTCAACGACTGACCAAATAAGCCAAATGACATCTTGTGAAGCCAGATGGCCTCACAACTAGCTAGATTGGCTGCCATGTACTCTGCTTCCACTGAACTCAATTCTATTGACTGCTGCTTTCGGCTGAACCACGACACCACTGCCGAACCCAACCCAAAACAACACCTGGAAGTGCTCTTCCTATCAGAAGCACAACCTGTCTAATCAGAATCAGTGTAACCTGCCAATCTCACTCCATCCCCCTGCTTGTAATCTAGACCATAATCCACTGTCCCCTGCAAGTACCGCAAAATGTGTTTTGTAGCAACCAGTGCACCCTCCTGGGCTCACACACGAACTGGCTCATCGTGTTGATTGCATAACATATATCTGGTCTGGTGTTGACCAAATACATCAAGGAACCAATCAGCTGTCTATACAATGTGGGATCCACCAACTCGGAATCTGAAGTGTGAAGCTTCTTCCAATTGGTGATCATCGGTGTTGACATGGGTCTACAATCCTCCATGTGGAATCTGCCAAGGATCTCCACAATATACTTCCCCTGCCCCAGGAAGAAATGCCCCTCCTCCTGCCACACCTCCAAACCTAAAAAGTAATGCATCAAGACAATTTCCTTCATCTCAAACTCTGACGCAAAATCTCTTTTGCAGTGCTCTATGAGTCTCTCTGCACTCGTAATGACCAAGTCATCCACATATAGCACCAGAATGAGAGGCTCCTCACCTATCACAATAAAGTAAAGGTTCAAATCTGCATCACTCTTTGTGAAACCCATCTCCTGCAAGTATGTATCTATCTTAGCGTACCAAGCTCTAGGAGCTTGCTTCAGGCTATAAAGGGCCTATTTCAGTCTGCACACATGGGACTCTATACCATGCATCTCAAAGCCCTGTGGCTGCTCAATGTACACCTCCTCCTGTATGAAGCCATTGAGAAATGCGGTCTTCACATCCATTTGGTGGATCTTCCAACCCATCTCTGCTGCTATCGATATGATGGAGCGAATCGAAGTATATCGAGCCACGAGAGTGAAGGTCTCCTCATAATCTACTCCCTCTACCTGGGAGAACCCTCTAGCCACAAACCTTGCTTTGAATTTCTCAATGCTGCCATCTGCAACATGCTTTACCTTGTAAAGCCATCTGGAAGTAACCATGGATTTGCCCTCAGGCCTCGGCACCACCTCCCAAACATCATTCTTCATGATAGAAGAATCCTCCTCCTGCATGGCCTCTCTCCAGACATGCTGGCTAGTTGCCTCCTCATAGCTAGAAGGCTCAGAGTCAATGATGTTGGCAACCATTGCCATATAGCTATAGAACCTATTAGGTGGTCTGCTCTCTCTGACTGGCCTCTTTGGTCAGCAACAGATGTGGCCTCTCTCAAGGTATCCTGAAGCCACTTGGGCTTCCTCTTCCTTGAGCACACTTCTCCCACTCGAGAATGAAACTCCTCCTCCTCATCATCAGGAGCCTGAATTCCTGATTGTCTGTCTGTTGTCCTCCTGCCTGAACCTAAACCTGTAGACGCTGAAGTACCATGTGAACTGTCCATTAGTGGACTCCCTAGTGAACTGCTCTACGGACTGCTCTGCATCCTGCTCGAAGCACCACCCCTCTGACTTTGTGAGCCACTGCTCATTGACGGACCTGACACTGTAATCAATGTACCTCCGGATCCTCCTGATCCCTGCCCACTGGATCCCTATGCCTGACTCAGTTGCTCCTGAGGGTCTGGCCGATCTAGATACTCTATCTCCCGTGACCTCCTAAAAGTCCTGTCCTCCTTGAACTTCACATCCCGCCTGACAACAACTCTCCTCTATGCGGGAATATAAATCCGAAATGCCTTCGAGGTCTCACTGTAGGTCACAAAGACACCCTTCTCTGCGGTGGGCTCTAGCTTGGTCCTCTTCTCCTTGGGTACATAGGAGTATGCAATACACCTAAAGATACGAAGATGACCAACATCAGGCTTCTTCCTAGAAAAAGCCTCCTCCGGAGTCACATGCCCCAAAACATGATGCAGACTCCTGTTCTGCAAATATATAGCAGTGTTGCAGGCCGCTGCCCACAAAAACAATGGTAACCCTTGATCATGTAACATGGCTTTGGTAGCCCCAACGATGGATCTGTTCTTCCTCTCGGTAACCCTGTTCTGCTGGGAGTTGTAAGGAACTGGGAACTCCCTCCTAATCCCTACCTCCGCACAATACTCAACAAACTCACCAAGGGTGTACTCTCCTCCATTGTCCGACCTCAGGGACTTGATTTTCCGACCTGTCTGAGTCTCCACAAGAGCTCTGAAATCTTAAAACCGCTTGAAGACCTCACTCTTGGTCTTCAAGAAATAAATCCAGGTCCTCCTAGAGTGATCATCAATGAATAAAACATAATACTCATATCCACTCAAGGAAACATGAGACATCCGACTGCTCACATCGGAATGAATCAAATCAAGTATCCCAGTTGATCTGCTGTCACTACTGGGAAAAGGGGATTTGGCAAACTTGCCCATAGCACATCCTCTGCATGTATCAAAGTGATCAGTACTGAAATCTGGCACACCTGTAGTGATCTCCCACAATGTCCTCAAGGCTCCATGATGCATGTGCCCCATCCTGCGGTGCCAAATTTCGCACAACTCTGAATTGATAGCTTTGCTGTCGGTACTACTGCTCAATGCCAAAAGGGGCTGAAATGCAAACTTGTACACCTTTGCATGGCTTACACCAATCACTCTAGCTGACTCAGCTGGAGCGCCCCTGGGATATATCAGCACCTGTCCTCTCCTGAACAATATCTAATATCCTCTGTCCTCCAATGCAGAGACAGATACGAGGTTCTTCCTCATCCCTGGCACATATAGAACATCTGACACCTTCAAGGGAGGTTTGGGTTCCCTATCAAATGTCAATGTCCCCACACCGACTGCTTTAACGACGCTGTCATCTCCAAGTACTACCTCTATATCAGTGCCACTCTCTGAAAACTCTGAGAAGTACTCACGGACTCCTGTCATATGACGTGAAGCCCCACTGTCAACATACCAGATACCTGAAGATGCTCTGCTAGTGGAGGGAAATGCACACTTCCTCTCAACCTCCGTGGCAGGTGATCCTCCATATTTCCCACTCTTTCTCAACCTCCGTGGTAGGTGATCCTCCACTAGTGGAATCACAACCAATGAACCCAAACTCCCGGTCAAAGCTATTCGTAAATTCCTCTATCTCCGCTGATGCTGCCATGCTCTAGTTCTTCCCCTTCTTCTTCTTCTTCTCCGGACACACAACTGCATAGTGTCCCATCTTCTGACAATTCCAACACTTCACCTTGTAAAAGTCCTTCTGCGTGTTACCTTTACCTTTGCCTTTGTCCCCACCAACACTTGTGGAAGCTTGCTTCTTTCCCTTGCCTTTCTTGTCTCTTGCTAACAGTGCTACATCCTCATCCTGCTCAACTGGTTTGGCTGCCCCAAGCTGGCTATTTCTGATTTCTGTCTGTATGCAATCATCCCAGAACCTCTCCCAAGTGGGAAGGGTCTCACGTGCACAAACCCCATCAGCAAAGTTCAGCCATGAACTGGGAAGGCCATTCACTGCAATCCGCACCAACTCAGTGGGTGGAATGACCTCTCCAACTGCTGCCAATGCATCTCTCACATTAGTAATCTTTGTGAGATATCCAGCTGCACTATCAGTCTTGCCCATCTTAATAGTCTTTAGTTTCTCCCTTAAGACCATTTTCTTGTTCTCATTGGTACTCTGGTAGAGATTGGTCAATGTTGTCCACATCTCATGAGCATATCTCTTTCCTCTCACATGAGGAATGCAATGGTCTTTGATTCTATCCAGAATCAATCTCTTACCCTTGTTATTCTTCTTATTAAATGCTGCCAACTAAACAACATCAGTAGGCACATTAACAGGGTTCTGTGCGGTATGCATCATGATATCCCAGACTTCTGCCTCCTCAAAGATGCTCTGCATTCTCTCATTCCATACACTGTAGTTACTATGCCCATCCAACCTATCCTCCACCCTCAAGCCCAAAGACGTGCTTGTTGGCCTAATAAGCTCAAAAAAACACTGCTGTAGTAAAGGCACTGTTTTCTGTGTGAAAAATCAACTCGCTGTAATTTTTCTTCTTGCTATCCCAAACTGCACTTTTCAGCAAAATACCTCTGATACCATGCAGAAATTTGACAACCCAACCCCGATTTTCAGTTTCTCCTTATTTCACCCATAAAGTTAAATGCCCATTCCCATAACCATACATTCAACAAACTGGAAAAATAAATATTTTCTGAAAACACAAATTTTGGAAATTTCACAGTGCTGAAATGTAGAAATAAAAACTCAGAAAAATAAATCAGCCACACACAAAATTTTGACACGATGATTTTTGGTCAACTTGACCCTGGAAAAACCCCCTGCAACTCTTAGGGAAAACCAGTTCAAAAACTCTTCTTATTTCTGAATTTGCTTTTACAGTGAGACAGAATTTACAACAAAAATTCTAGCAACTTAATAAATGTACTTATCTCGATTTCCGTGCTTATACCCCGCCTTGGAAAACATGCCGAACAGTAAACAATCAAAACAGAGATTTTTACAACATTTATTACAGCATTAAATGCTGAACGTCTTTCTCGATATTTGTGCCCAGTTGTACGACTGTACAGACTATACGGAATGCACAACAAACCCTCCTCGATTTTTATGCCTCCTGCCTTGAAAATAGTGCTGAAGCTGCTGTACATATTTCCTCAAAATCTACGCCACCAAACAACAATCTCTCTCCTCGATTTTCGTGCCCAGAATCTGCCCAGAAAACTGCGCTGAAGTTGCTGTACGGATTCCTTGAAAACTGTGCCTACTTCCTCGAAAAATGTGCCCCACTCCTGCTGTATGGATTTTTGCCTTGGGAACCGTGCTTCTTCGCTGCTGTACGGATTTGCTGAAGTCTCTCTCTGCTGCCCTCCTTCTCCTCACTGCTCAGAAATTTCTCCTGTGCTTTCTCTCCTCCTTTCTCAATCTGCTCATGAAAGAATGAATGACCTTTTCCTTCCTTCTCTTCCTTTAACCTAACCCTAAGTGACTTTTGGGGAATTCCTAAATCTAATGGCTGAGATAGTTTTAGATCTAGGGCTGAGATTAAATGCTCATTTAAATCTCACTTTCTATTTTTTAATTCACCCCACTTTAATAAAGACCCACTTAGTCATTTATTTCCAAAGTCACTTTTCCCTTTCTAATTTCACATTGACTTTATTAAAGTCACTTTAAAATTAGACTTTAGTAACTTTATCACTTAAAATCACTTTTAAATTAGATTTGACTTTATAACTTTATAAAGTCACTTTAGGAGAAAAATTAAATTCTTTTGGACACTTTTCCCTAGGCTAAAGATCAAAGCCTTAGGGAACCACCTGTCCTCCGGTAACCAAATTTCAACATCAAGATGGCTAGAGAGTCAAATTACTCTCTAATTTATAGATAAATCCTCCAAATGGAAAAATAACGACTAGTTTCTTTGATCCTTGTCAAAATAATCTTGGTCATTTATAAACAGTTCAAGATCTTTTAATCTTGGCCCTTGATTTTTTATTTTTGAGGAATTTTCGAATTTATCATTTTACTCCACATTAATTAGCTCAAAGTTAATTATTTTGAGCTAATTTCCTCAAAAATTTGACTTTGACTTAACCACCAAGACCCAAGGGTCCAATTTTTCTTGAAATATGCAATATTTCCTTGGTGGAAGACCTTTAAAATTTGATTCTTTTAAGACCCACGAATTTATCCATTAGGAGAATTATTTTCCTAGGACAATTTAAATTTGACTTTATTTAATTAATTTTCTGGCTTAAGATTTAATTTTATTTTGCCAGAAAAATGAATTAATTTACACGAGGGGATTTAATATTTTTCCAACCCTCTAATACATAATATTTTACATTTATAAGACTCAAAGAGGAATACACATTTGGATAGGCCCTCAAGACACATAACCCATCTGTGACACAATATGATCTAGTAAACCAAGTGATTTGTAATAAAATAATTAAGCCAACTAGCTTAAATTATTTCCAAACCACTTTTATATCAACTCGACTAAAACAGTAGGACTCACCTAAGATTTCGACAATACATTTCACCTTAGCTTTGGGGGTTTAAGCTGAAGGGGAAAAAACTCTTCTGACTAGCCATGTTTCAGGTAATCAGGGAAGTTAAAATTCCTCTTATTAAATTCGTCATCAAAATTATAGGCTTACTTAGGTTGTCACATAGAATCAAGGTCTTACTAGGATCATTTACATCATATAAGTTGCAGAATGGGGTGACCATGACACATGGACTGCTGGTAGGTGATCCATTCCTGTTGGAAAAAATTGCTGGTAGGTGATCCATTCCCGTTGGAAAAAATTGGCACTTCCGCTTCCTTGGAATTTTGACAATTTGAGTGCAACATTTGGCTCCATATGGGGACACGTTGCTTCCATGAAGTAACGTAAGAACCCCAGAATCCCGCATCCAATAAAATAGAAGTCCATCAAATGGATATCCATTCAACATCGAAATCATATGCGTATATAAAAATATATCGTTGGGACAAAAAAATCTACTGTAATAAATTGAAATATAAATGACATAATATAAATGTTGAAAGTAAAACTATCTATTTGCCATGTGTTGAGATTTTGGGTAGCAACGGGTATGCTCTAGCTTCGAAACATTGTGGAGGGGCTAGAACACATGAGATCTCCAAGACCCAGAAATAATTTGGAGAAATTCCACCCAAAGCCTAAGTTATTCCAATAATTAATTATTTTAATGGAGACCCTAAGTCTAACTTAGGGAAATTAAATAATTAAAGGGAATTAATTTAAAATGTGGGTGAGAATGTTCTAAGTGACAAGGATCAAGTCTTTTCTAATCTTAGCAGTTGATTAGAAATTAGATCACGATCGTTAATTGTTCAACGAGAAAAGTATTAAAGGAAGGCTTGGGGTTAGTTGGAGAACACACACATAGCGGTAGCACTTGAGCTAAGTCGAAATTCTAGGGCGTGGTTTGCTGAGAATTTTCGAGTGAGCTTGCATTGCAACGAGGAGCAGATAAGTAGAGGGATTTTTGAATCCGAGGCCAAGAATACAATTGAAAAGAGGCAGATCTGTATCAGAGAGGCAGCGCAGTCCAGGAAGGGTGACGCAGAGGCAGCGTAGGCCCAACAGGGGTGACGCAGAGCCAGCCAGGCTCACGCAGTGGCTGGTGCAGTCATAGGAGGGTGACACAGAGCAGGAAGGGCTGACGTAGAGCCAGAGGCTGCAACGCTGGGGTTTCAGTGAGCTAGAAAGGGCTTGTATTTAGCAGATCAGATAGAGTGACACAACCACACTGAAGGGTGACGCAGTGACTGCGTAGGCACCTGTGGGGTTCCTCATTCTCAGCTGATCAACCATATTTTCTGTCTCCGGAGATAGAGGTACATCTGTCGGGATTTCTCTGTTGGGCAAACCACTACTGGTGCCCTTGTTTGTATTCAGAATTCTGCATAATATTAAAACCCTCAAGAGCTGCTGCACCAGTTTTCCCGCATTGGGTTTTTCCGGGGACATTTGTAAACATTGTGTGTCCTTTGTCATGTGTGCTTAATTTTTCAGTACTTGCTCTGTATGTATGTGTAGGCTGTAGTAGTATTTACTTTGATGTTTTACTGAATAATTTAGAAAAATAACTTGTTAATTAAATCAAACAAGTAGGAGAAGTAAATCAGAATACTGCAGTAGGGTTTTTGTAATAAGGATTCAAAAATTTTACAACATGAAGTAAAAGGGAATAGGGTTAGAGATACTATACAAAACGATGCCCTATGGCATCCGATGTCATCAACATGGTGCATACTAAGCATCTGCTGATACTCTGACAAGTCTTTGGGTTGTGTTACCACTCAAACCAGTTGGAGACCTAAAAGGGATGCATAAGAAGGCAACTTCCAGGTCAAGGGCAACGATGGAGACTTAGCTCACTGTCACCACGTCTAAGACTCCTTGCTCTTTACAGACTTTCATCGATGGGAGGAGATCGGTAGTTAGGAATGTCACTTATAAGGTATAGATCAATGAATAGGTGTGAAGTGACCTTAGAAACCATTTCTCTAGGATAGAATGAAGAGAGGGACTTGCTTGCCTTTTAAGCAAGGGACTTGATCTTCTAGGGAGAGGGGATAAGAATTGGAGAGTTGAGGTAGAGGAATACGACCTATAAAGGAGGTTCTTGAACCCTAAAATCCTTTGGGAACTTGGATTCTCAAGTAGTCCTTGATAAATCAACTTTGATGAAGAATGGGACCACATGAGGCCAAGTGGACCCAGCGCAAGTTAGGGGATGGATTTTGGCAACCAATGATGCTTTTAACCTGGTCAAGGTGAGGGGAAAGGATCAAACAAGAATTTTCTTCCAAAGATGTCAAATTGATCCTACTAGGTTCTAGCCCTAGGAACACCTAGGCAAAACTTGATCCTAGAGCTAGGGCTTGGGGTATCTAGAGATTCCACTGTCAGAATTGTTTCAAATTCAGAGGAGAGTAAGGGTACCCACCAGCGCAGTTGTATCTAGAAGATCGAAGTTTTCCTGTGGCTAGTTTCCCAGGAAATTGATGCCCTAGGTGACATAATGGGGCTAGACCTAGGAAAAAAGGGAAAAAAGTGAAAAAGAGGGTTAAAATGATCATCCTTTTTGAGGGAACAGTTCCTGATTCACTTGGGGATATGGAGTCAAGGATAATAATGAAGAAGGATTTAGTTTCTTGTTCAAGGAGGCTCCAAAAGTCAACTTCGTCCAATGTTAGAGGAAAGAGAAGAAAAATGACTTTCCAACATTTATACTGCATACAAATGGTGCAAGCTTATCAAGATAACATCATCTCTAGGACATTTCATTCATCTAACAATGGCCCATACATAGAATAAGCTAAATAAACACATAATTCCACAGTTCATTCATGCAACAATTAGCCCTAATTATAACAAAGTTCAAATGCATGCAACAACGAAAAAAATAGCACAATTTTAGAGAGTATATCCAACGAGCAACACATTTGCAAATAAGAAGCTCCAACATAGAAATAGCCCAAATCCATACAGCAAAATTCATCCATCATCCAAAAATAATCCTCCAAGGAAAAATGCGAAGTTATCTAAAGATAGAGAGATCCCAAGTCAAGTGATGATACAAATGAATCCATCCAACTCCTATTTATATACTCATTAGGAGTTCGAATTACCTAATGGGCCTACATTAGCCCCTAAACATAAAATAATGTGCAAATTAACTAACTTTTGTTGACAAGCCAACCAAACTAGCTCACAAATGAACCAATAAGCTTCTTAAGAGGTCAAATAATAATCTATGCATGTCGTAAGGCCCTCCAAGAGGCCCGATAATGTCCATAAGTGCCATAATGATGAATAAGATCCTCAAAAGTGATGGACAAGGGGGTGGCCCCTTGTTCTCCAAACAATAAACCTGTGGTGCTCCTAGTGGGTGTGGGAGCACACTAATAACCTCATGGGTCTCCATATGAGTCGAAGATGGCTGTAGACCATCTGTAAGGGCTCAGATGATGGAATGAATGCTGCCATGTCATCGTACAAGTCCTGGGACACATGCCAAGTGTGTGGTGCACCTGTGGGGCTAGCTAGGCATAATGTACCAATTGCATCTTCCTCATCCAAAAGGTGGATCTCTAGTAGTCTCTAAACATCTCTGGGGGTCCATGGAGTGCTCTCTATTGCTGTGGAGGCCCATGGCTCTCTACACACACTATATATGTGCCAATGTAGCCCTCTCGAGTGTTAGGACCCTGTATAGGGAGACCAAACCCAAATGGACACCATATACAATCTTGCATAAGATCCAATGCTCCCCTAACCTTCCAGTATAACAAGTCATTAAAGTAATCAGGTAAAATAATTTACAAACCATGGACAACAAGTGGACACTTCATAATAGCATGCCCTTCCATAGTGGGCTTTGACATGTGCTAATGTCTCCAAGCTCCAAAGAGGGTTAGCCAAGTACTTTATTAGGTGGTTTCTATCTTTAGAGGGGTTAGTATGTCCAAGGTACATCCCTCAAATGGTGGTGGCATGTGACAAAGAGGTGAGATGGAATAGGGAATGAGAGGGGCAATCCTGGGTCACATATCACGGTATAAGGGTAGCTAGAAAAAGGGAAGCTTGTTGAGATTTTGAGGTGTTGGGGTAGCATCAGATATGCTCTAGCTACCAAACTTTGTGGAGAGACTAGAGTAAATGAGATCTCCAAGACCTAGAAAGCGATTTAAGAAATTCCATCCTGTTTAAGAGATATTTAATTAATTAATCTTTTTAATTAAGGACCCTAAGTCTAACTTAGGAAAATTAAAAAATTAAAGCTATTTACATTAAACATGTGATGAAAATGACTAAAGTCACACAGATCAAGCATATTCTAATCTTAGCTGTTGATTCAAGATTAGATCACGGTCGTTGATGTTTCAACGAGAAAAGTATAAGAAGGGGGCTTGGGGTCAGTTGCAGAACACACACACAGTGGTAGAGCACTGAAACTAAGCTGGAATTCTAGGGCGTGGTTTGCGAAGAATTTCAGAAGTGTTTCAGCTGTAGTGAGGGGCAGTATTGGCGAGAGGGTGTAGCAGCGGAATTCGTAGATTTGGTTACTGTAGCAGTGAGACTATATGCTTGTTGACTTTGATAGCAGAAATAGCTTTAATTATAAAAATACACAAGAGGTATTTATAATAATAATATTTTATTGATAAGATATGACATGATTGAATGATTACAATGAGGTCCCGCTTTTATACCTATGCAGGTACCTTTTCATGAACAGGCATGCCTTTTAGACATGCCTTTTCAGTTAACTAATCACTACTTAACATAATCTTAACTGATTATTTAGTAATTACATTTATTTCTATTTATTCTATTAATGACTATATTTATTACTTTAGTTATGAATTAGGTTCATAACATTGCCTCCTTCTTTGAAAAGCTTTGTCCTCAAAGCTTAACTTTTCGACACTTCCCTTTACTTGAATTTATCTGCTAAGCATGTCTTAAATCACTGGTACCTTCCTTGTGCTTTTCACGTCGTCCTAAATCCATGTTCTCATTTTGTTTTTTTTTTATCTTCTAATAATAACTTTTTTCCTTCCTTAAGACGTAAACTTGAATATATATATATTTAGTATTTAACTTCTTTATATATATAATTTATCTTCTCTTTTTTTTTTTCATTAATTTAATTAATTAAATAGTACTTTTAATTAATTAAATTAATAATTGTCTTTTTATAATATATATATATATATATATATATAATTATTATTTTTGATTAATTTAATTAATTAAACTGTAATTTTAATTAATTAAATTAATAATATATATACATATAATTAGTAATAATCGAATCTAACGAGGAAAGTCACACCGATTCGACACAACGCCAGTTCGATCCTTATGAACCTTAACACTTGTCATGAACAGTCGTCGGAACACATTACGTCCTTTGACCCTTGGACCGGCTACGATGCTTGGTGGTGGAGCAGATTTGAGCCTCGGCAGACATGGCGGAGGGCTTCAAAGCTTGCAGGGATTTTTTGTATTTCGGCTCGGATTGACGATGGGATGGGATTTCTGTATTTTGGCTCACGGAAAGGCACGGTTTCTGCGAATGGGAATAATGAAACATGTAAAATTTTGATTCCAGTGTGGAACAATGCAGGGAACAACCGTTTGAAGTATTTACGCCAGGATGCATTTCCTTATTCAAAAACAATGATCTTATGGCAACACAACTCAGTCTCCTAGTTAAATCCTCAATGGAGCTCATGTGCGGGATAACTGCAGCTAACAAGCTGTCCCGATAATTAAGGTGTGGACTTGCTTCCAATAAAATACACATACATCGAACAACAATTTGGTGCGAGGAAGAACCCTTTCCTAAAGTTATCAACTTCTGTAGACATGTCTGGTAACACTTTAGAAGGGCGGATTCATAATCACGCATTTTTTTTATTTCATTGGAAACTTTCATCTCCGGTTCCTTTTCTGTGGGAAGCCTCACCCGGTACCCTGGGATAATGTCCTTGAAAACGGCCACAGAAGAAAACAGTCTTCTTCCGAGCGGAACAAGCCACGTCGATCCCTTCGTCTGTAGTCCCAATAACATTAACACTTTTACCAAATTTTGGACTGAACTTGCCGGAACAACTGCATCACTGATAGAGAGCGTGAGCATGTCAGCACATGAAACAACGCCTGGACATGCAGCTTCTACATTGGTCTTCACATCTTCGATAACGTCGAATCCTCGCAAACCCAGATTTGTAAGCGCGTCTTTCTCTGCAGAGGGACCAGTAATCGATATGGGTCCATTACAGCCGTTTACGAAACAGTCATGAAAGAAGAGCCTCAGTAGCGCCGGTGCAGTGGCCTGGTCTGAAGCAACGGTTTGGTCTGGGTGTTCTGGATCAAGAATTCTAGATATTAGGGACCGAACATCAGCAGAGAACCAGTTTGGGCAAGAAAATCTACTGCATTGACCTTCTGTTTTGAAGTATTAATTTTCTCAACATTAGCACAAGCATTCCCAATATTTGGTTGGTCATCGACCTGATAAGTATCCATTTTTTTATCTGGTGATTCCACCTTCGATGTCGGAGAGCCTTGTTTGCATCGCGCCCCATCACATCTCCTGATATTCTGAAACACTGAATTCTGCCGAGAATCAACACTGATACAAGAATTTAATTTCTTAACTTTTATAGGAGATTTTTCTCTGGTTACCAGATTAATATATGATGAAGAAATGCAGGCTTGCAAGGTGAGAGTAACTCCAGCTAATGTTACGTGATCATTTTTGAGCCTATTCTCTTCTGATTTAATTATTTGTGTACTAACCATCTTTCCACTAGTCTGTACATATTTTCCTATACGAGAACATGTTTCGAGGTCCATCTTACAGCAATTGGGACAAAGAATACATTCTTTCTTCATAAATCCCAATTGCATGTTAAATAAATCTCCCTTCCTTAGCTTATATGTCAGGAAGGAGTCATCTTTCATAACAATTGTTTCCAATGGTAATGACTTTACTTCCTCGTTAATGTCCAGAGAAACACCAATGTTTTGGGCAGCAGAAGTTCCCTAAAATCCACCAGAATTGTCAAGGTAAGCTGGAGATCTCTGTGAGAAGACAGGTGTTACAGTGGTATCAGAGCTAGGTTAAGGAGCCATATTAAGGACAAGTTGAAGCAATGGCACACAACATTGTTTTACAAGCCTACGAACGTAGTTTACAAGCCTATGGACATAAACTACCACACTATGTGTCATTACGTGAAGATCCCAAAATCAAAATAATTGAGCAGATTAGAAAAGTTCAAGAAAAACTTCAGCAAGTAGAGAATTCTTGGGCAGAAATCACAAACGGTTGTAAAAAAATTTCTGCAGATCTTAAAAAAATTTCTCGTAATAGAGAAGAAAATCATGACAAACAAAAAGATGAAAAATGTTGTAAAAATGAGAAAGCAGTTAGTTATGATAAAGGGAAATCAAGTAAAACGTCCATGGAAAAGTCAACTAAATATATCCGCCCACCAATGGGTAATAAAAGTAAAAAGGAAGAGAATTGTTGGAAGTGTGGAGACAAATTTTTAGCAAAACATAAATGTACTTTTTATACAAGAAATGCCAACAATAGTAAAGAAAACAGATTTAATTCAAATGACAGCAAAAAGTTTGGAACAACCGTGAATAGTACTGTCAAAGATAAATCGGATCCAAAAAAGGGTCCGTTTAGCTCACCTGTAACGCCATTCCGTAAAGATGATCCGCTTAATCACTTTCTAACTGCATTGCCCAGAAAATATCACTCGGATTATGATTCAGATTCCTGGTCAAGCTCCAGTAGTGAGAAAACTATCAAAAGTTCTATGCTAGATGTAAAACCCAATACAATTAATAGTAGTTCTTGTGAAAAAGTAGTTTTAGGGGCCGAAGGCATCTCGGATCCAGCAGGAGACTCTACTTCTGTGCTACAGGAGGAAGGACTCTGCGGTTTTACAATGCGCATTTTACCCGAATTCTATGAAAAGTTTGGACAAAAGCAATTTCAGACGCCCACGTTCCAACAACCAGGGGGAACTCGAGACCTGAGGTCTGCTTCAGAACAGCAGTCCTTCGTAAATGAGAATATATTACACAGTCATGTAGTCAATCCTTCTGTAGGAAATAATAGTCTTCCTCACTGTCCCCTGCCAACAGAATTCTCAGGACCAGACCGGAACGTTGAAGGCAGTCAATTTCATGGTAGCGACATGCATGGAGATTATGAGTTTCCCTCTGCAGTGAGTGTGAAATCTCAGAACCAATTCGAAAATTCTTTACATATGGTTAGAGAAAAACAGCACCGGAACCATTTTAACGGGAACGGTAATGGTTTCCAAGGAGGGCAAGCAACGAACCAAAATTTTGTCAAGAATTGGGGTTTCGCTAATCTCTCCAACAACTTTAAGCGGAAATGCTTAGAGGGTGGGCATAGTCATGATCTCAAAAACCAATTACAAACTCATGAGACGAGAAAAAATGAAGAAATAAACCTAATATGTGAAACCGTTCCCACTCAGAGTTTGAGCCAGAAAGGTTTTAATGCTGTTGTTGTGGGAGTTGCAGGGAACGAGAATTGGGTTTCAAAGTTAGCAAAATATGATCCTGTGAGAAGACAGGTGTTACAGGTAAAGAGTTGTTGGTCTGCATTAAGTACCCAACGTAATTTGGAGGAGTCTACATGTCATATAATAGGAAACCAGGAAGTGATTTCGAGCAATGAAGATAAAAATGACAAATATAATCGACCTTTGCGCTCCGATACCACTGTAGCAGCGGAATTCGTAGATTTGGTTACTGTCGCAGTAAGACTATATGCTTGTTGACTTTGATAGCAGAAATAGCTTTAATTATAAAAATACACAAGAGGTATTTATAATAATAATATTTTATTGATAAGATATGACATGATTGAATGATTACAATGAGGTCCCGCTTTTATACCTATGCAGGTACCTTTTCATGAACAGGCATGCCTTTTAGACATGCCTTTTCAGTTAACTAATCACTACTTAACATAATCTTAACTGATTATTTAGTAATTACATTTATTTCTATTTATTCTATTAATGACTATATTTATTACTTTAGTTATGAATTAGGTTCATAACAGAGGGATGGTTTGATCCCAGGCCAAGAGTACAATGAGGGAAGAGAAGCAGCAAACCGAGGCAGTGCAAAGGCATCAGGAGCTACAGAGGCTTGACGCAGGCCCAGAAAGGGCAATGCAGGGGCAACAGGGGGCTAGCAGGGCTGACGCAGGCCCAGCTAGGGCAGCGTAACCCAGTCTGGGGTGACGCAGGCCCTTCCTGAGCAACGCAGGGGCTGACGCAAGCCATTAGGGTTGACGCAGAGGGCTTCAGAGCAGTGTTGGGGTTTCTGCAGACTGGAAAAGACTGAGTTCTGTAAATCTCGTTTGAGGTTGTGAATCAATCAGTTTTTCTGTCTCCAAAACAGAGGTATAGTTGCATATTTTATTTCTCTGTCGGGTTAACCAGTTTGGTGGCCAGATCTATTGTACTTATATTTTGCTTAATAATAAAAACCCTCTTGCAACCAGAAGACCGGTTTTCCCGCATTGGGTTTTTCCGGGGACAGTTGTCCAGAAAATCCTTGTGTTTCACTTTCTCATTGTGCATGTTATTAAGTTTAGATCTGTATGTGTAGGCTGTTAATGTATTTACTTCGATGTTAATGTTGAAGATTTCACATTAATAACTTAATGTAAGTAGGAGAAGTAAATTAGAAATTTAATAGTAGGGTTTCTGTTTGAGCATATTCAGAAAATTTCACATGGTATCAGAGCGATTGTAGATCTAACTGTATCTCCAGCAAGACGGCTAAAGAAATTTGTGTTGCAGAAAGCAGCAGAGAAAGCAGCAGCAACAGATAAGCCGGACTAGAGAAGGTAGCGCAACAACAGAAGGAAGCAAAGCCAAACAGAGGCAAGGGTGACACAGTCTCCACGCAGGCCCACTCACTTATTGCGTAGAGGCAGCGTAGAAGCTACGCTGAGACTGTCTGCTCATGCAGAGGCCAGCTAGGGTGACGCAGTCCAGAAGCTGATTGTTGTTCAGAGTGCCGGAATCTGAGCTGCAGACCTTCAGCAGTTGCTGGTGGGGTGAAAATTCTGTCGGTGTAGAATTTAGCCTAAGCTAAGTTGACAAAGAACGGGAGGAGAACAATGTCTTAGAAGATTTCTTGCCAAAGGGATTTGTAGATCAATCATAGGATCGAAGAGCGCTGATTCGTTTTATTTGGCAGACTTCCAAGAGAGGGAGCAGAGAGTGCCTGTCTCGCAAAGGACCCTAGATTCGAGTCTCTAGCATAGAGAGGAGGATTCATTCTGACAAAACTTCTGAGCAGATGGCGCCACATGGACTACGTGATCAGGATAGGTTGGACGATCTGTCCAACTTTGCAATCTGGAAGGCCAGAGTCCTGGTAGTCATGGAGGCATATGGCTTGAGGGAGCGTGGAAAGAAAGTCTTGGCTACACCGACCGATGCGAAGCTCCTGGAGAAGCACGAAGAAGTAGTGGGACATGCCAAGCGCTTCATTATGGACGGGGTCAAAGATCATGTGGTTCCACACATAGCCGAGAAGGTAACGATTCATGAGATGTGGGTAGCTCTAACCACATTTTATGAAGGTAGATCCGTCCAGAGAAAGATGCTTCTAGAGAATTAGCTGAGGTTATTCATGATGGCCAAGGGAGAGGAGATTGACCCTTTTCTATCCAGACTACATTCGATCCGGGATCAACTGACTGGCATGGGGGTCGAGGTAGACGACGATGTCATGGTGAGGACTGCTCTCAATGCAGTCATAGAGGACTGGGAAACTTTTGTCCAGTCTCTTGTGTAGAGCGAACCTTCCTAATTGGGACAACATTTGGGCTATCCTCCGACAACAGGAAATCCCTCGGATGACCAAAAGACAATACGACACTGCTTCGAGCAAAGTGAAGAAGAAAGAAGAGGAAGAGGCATCCTTGGCATCCAAGAGGCAGCAAAGGAGAAAGAAGCGTGATCTGTCGAAGATCAAGTGTCTCCAATGCGGCGAACTAGAACATTTCGCCAACAATTGTCCTCAGAAGAAAAAGGACAAAGAAGCTTCTAGCTCAAAGGATGTTGTAGTAGACGATGGATTCGAAGATGATGTAGCCATGAGCGCTCATGAACCACGAAAGTGGGGCGATCTTGATCTGTAGAGCAGCTACAGAGATTGGGCAGGATCCTTGAGTAGCCCAAGGATCACATACGAGCTACGGGAGCCTTAAGACGGTAGCGGGGCAAGTGGAGTAGTGGGTGCAGAGAATCACAGATGGAGCAGAGGCAGAGCTGGATGCTGAGAGGGAGTAGTGCAGTGCAGATGTAGCAGTAGTAGCGCAAAAAGGCTGATGTGACTTCAGCAGCGCAGAGCAGACTTACTTACATGGTGCAGAGCTGCAGCAACACAAAGGCTTCAGAAGGATAGCGCAGCACAACAGCACCGTAGGGGACTTCAGCGCAGAGGAGGTCTGCTTACAGAGTGTAGAGCTTCAGCAACGCATCAGCCTCTAGATGACAACATAGAGCAACAACTTATGGAGCTTCAATGATTAGATGCAGTGCAACTGACTTGTTTGTCAAAGATTGGGCAGGATCTTCAGTTGCTTACTCTCAGCAACTGAATTGCAATGCAACAGTTGTTATGTATAATTTATTAATTATTAGTTAAATATAGTTGTCTTAGGTTTATTAATGTGGAAGGGCATGATCATTGACACCGTAAGGCTGTATTTAAAGCCTTGGTGATTCTCACTTGTAATCATCTCATCTTTCATCAATAATAATATATACTTATTCAAGTTTACCAGAGTTTTTACACTCCATTGCAAGGTTGTGGGGAAGCTTCACCCCCCCCGGCCGGTTACCGCTCTCGAAACGCGCTCCCGAAAACGCTTCCTGAGGGGAGCGTTTTTGGGAGCGCGCTTCCGAGCCTGTAAAAATGCTCCCTACCTTTTCGGGAGCGTTTCAGGGATTGCTCGGGAGCGAATGCTCCCTGAGCGCTTATGATCCGAATGGAAAATGGCATCAACCCATGGTATTCATCTACCCATGTTATCCATCCACCCATGGAATTTACCCATGGTATTGTAAATGGCATCAACCCATGGTATTCATCCACCCATGATATTTATTCGCCCATGGTATTGTAAGTGACCCATGTTATGTATCCACCCATGGTATTCATCCACACATGGGATTTACCCATGGTATTGTAAGTGGTATCTACCCATGGTATCCACCTATGGTATTCTATCTCAAAAAAAGGCTATAAATAACAAGCCTCACTTTGTAAAAGGACAGATTGTCCACCACAATGTTGCTTCTAAAGTTATTCTCTGTTTTAATAAAACAAGTTTCATTGTGGTTTTATTTGTTGTGTTCTTTTTCTTTTTTCTGGCATTGTAATTTTGCAGATATTGTCAGATCCATTTCAAATTTTTTTAGATCTTGGGGGCCTCCCCCCAAGATCTGGATCAGTGGTATCAGATTCAGGTTACGAATCCATGGGAATGAGGGTTTGGAGCATATTTCAGTTTCAATTTTTTGCAGCAATCTTTAGCAAACTCCATGAATTTCTTGGGCGGCGAGTTTGAAGATCAGATCTGAAAATTTTGGTGAAAAATTTACAAAATCTAAGACCAGATCTGGATTCCTTGCAAAAAAATACCCAAATTAAAAAAAAAAACAGCCGAATTGGAGTTCGGATGAGGGAGATATCGCTAATTCGAAAACAATAATGTTGCATAAAATGTTCTGGTGACAATTCGTGGACAGCGACTCTCTTGTCATTTTTTGCAGTTTTAATTGTACAATTTCAGAGAAATGACTATATATCTGAACTCCCCTTGAAAAATCACCCAATTTCAAAAAAAAAATCGATTGAATCGGAGTCCGGATGTGGGAGTTATAGTTGATTTAAAATCAACTATTTTTTCAGAAATTTTGTGACGGCGAGATAGTTCCAGCGCGAATCTGAGAGTCTAGAGTCTCCAGATAGCGATTTCAAATACATGAGAAGATGCAGAATGATCATTCCATTTCCAAAAACAGGTTATAATAAATATTCCGAGTTATATTGACTGAGTTATGTTCATTTTAAATCCGGAGCAGCATTCGGAGCGGGTTCCCTTTGGAGATGTGCCCTCCCACCCCGCTTTAATAGGCACCTGCTTCACATTCATCAGTTTCAACATAGCAGCGTTCGGCTTGGGTTATTTGGAGACGTGCCCTCCCACCCCAAGCTATGTAGGCACCTGCTACTTCGTCAACAATCAGCATCACGGTTATGGGTCAACCGCAAAAAAATCCATTTCATCGAAGCCCATTTGCTAGGCCGCAGACTGTTAGTAACACAGTTGGTCACAAGCATTACAGGATATCTCTATCCTCGGATCTTCGTTTGTCATGGTTTTAGTTCATCCACAAACCCACACTTCATCGAAGTCCATTTGCTAGGCTGCACACTGTCAATATCACAGTTGGTCATAAGTATTACAGGGTATCTCTATCCTCGGATCTTCGTTCATCACGGTTATGGGTTAACTACACAAAACCCTTCTCTTCAGTGGCTCTTCATATTCAACAAAGGCTTCTCAGGAGGGAACTTCATGCAATGGAGACCATTGCTTCTTAAGGAGGGAGGAATGATCTGAATGGAAAATGGCATCAACCCATGGTATTCATCTACCCATGTTATCCATCCACCCATGGAATTTACCCATGGTATTGTAAATGGCATCAACCCATGGTATTCATCCACCCATGATATTTATTCGCCCATGGTATTGTAAGTGACTCATGGTATGTATCCACCCATGGTATTCATCCACACATGGGATTTACCCATGGTATTGTAAGTGGTATCTACCCATGGTATCCACCTATGGTATTCTATCTCAAAAAAAGACTATAAATAACAAGCCTCACTTTGTAAAAGGACAGATTGTCCACCACAATGTAGCTTCTAAAGTTATTTTCTGTTTTAATAAAACAAGTTTCGTTGTGGTTTTATTTGTTGTGTTCTTTCTCTTTTTTCTGGCATTGTAATTTTGCAAATATTGTCAGATCCATTTCAATTTTTTTAGATCTTGGGGGCCTCTCCCCAAGATCTAGATCAGATTCCGACATTAAAAAAACGCTTCGGGAGCGTTTTTTAAATGCCGGAAGCAGTCGAGCAGCGTTCGCTCTCGAACGCTCCCCGACAAAAGAAATGCTCCCCAGCGGCGTGAAAACAATTCCTTAAAATATTCGTTTTTTTTTTGGAGAGGGAGAGAGGAGGGTTGGGTAAATAAAAGCCCACCCTCCCCTCCTTTTGTGTTATTGTTTTAGTTGAGTGAGAGCAAGAGGAGAGAAGGAGAGCTTGTAGAGAAGGAGAGCTTGGAGCAAGAGTTGGAGAGCTTGGAGAGAAGGAGAGCTTGGAGAGAGCAAGGAGCAAGCTGCAAGAGAGCAAGAGGAGGATTGCAAGAAAGAGGTAGGTCTTCTAATCTAGTTTTGTATTTTCTAGGATGAATTTTTAAGTTGTTCAAATATGAAAACTTGATTTTTTTTTTGAATGTTGCATTTTATTATGTTGAAAACTTAAAAATTGAATTATTTTTTTCCTATGTTGCATTTCTTATTCTCATTTGGCATTTCTCCATTTTTTTTGCAGGCTAGAAACTTGAAACTTGAAACTTGAAACATCATGGCTATATGTCTAGGGATTTTCATCATGTTGGTTCCTTTCTTTGTAATAATGGTGTTGGAGAGTAGAAGAAAGAGGCACATTAGAGAAGAGGAGGACGAAGAAGTGGGTTATGGTGGTTTTGATGAAAATCCTGAAGAGGAGGAGGATTATGCAGAGGAGGAAGGGGGGAGTGGAGAACATGAGGCCACAGATACCCCAACTAGACAAGAACAAACTCAGACACCTTTGTGGAAATATGTTCAGAGGTAGGAAGGAGGGAAAGGTGGTGGAACCACTAAATTTCTTTGCCCCCATTGCAATAAAGAATACCATGGTTCATACACCCGTGCGAGAAGGCACCTTTGTGGGAAAATGCCAGGTAATGGAGACAAAAATCTAGGAATCAAAATTTGTGTTAGTGTGCCAGCAACAGAGAGAGAGAAATATAGAAAGGAAGAGGAGGCTGCCCTACAGAGATCTAAAAGATCTAGGGGTTTCATTGATTCTTATACACCATTAGGTGCATCACATCATGGACAAAGAAGTCCATCAACTTCCACCTATGGCAGTGGTTATGGAGGCAGTGGCACAACTGGATTAAGGCGTAGAACCATATCCGATTTCCTTGACGAAGGGTGTAGGAATGATGTGGATTCAAAAATTTTCCGGTTTCTATATGCATGTGGGGTGCCATTCAATGTTCTTCGCTCACCTTATTGGCATGAAATGGTTTCTGCCATTAATGATGCCCCCAAAGGATACAAGAGCCCTGGGTATGACAAGGCCAGAACCATGGGTCTTGATCATGAAAAAGCTAAAATAAACCATTCTTTGGCTAGAATGACAAATTCGTGGAATGAGCATGGGGTGTCCATTGTCTCTGATGGATGGACCAATGTAAAAGGAAAGCCATTGATAAGTGTTTTGGTTGTGTCGGTTAGTGGTGCAATCTTCCTGTCAGCATATGATTATTCAAACAAATTCAAGACCGGCATTAACATTGCAGAACCATTACTTGCAATAATTGAAAAGACTGGGCCATACAATGTCATACAAGTCATCACTGATAATGCTGCTAACTGTAAGGCAGCAGGAGCAATTATTGAGGATAAATACCCCAACATATTTTGGTCTGGGTGTTTGGTTTACACAATGAACCTTTTGATGCATGATATCATTAAAAACAAACAACCTCAATTCAAATGGCTTGGTGATTTGTACAAGAGAGGTAAAAAAATGATAAAATTTATTACAAATCATAGCAATACCCATGGGCTTTTCCGTACTCACTCCAAATTGGAGTTGTTGAAGATAGCAAAGACTAGATTTGCTAGCTATTACCTCACCTTCAGGCGCCTTTCGAAGGTAAGAGAGTCATTGGCTGCAATGGTATCAAGCCCACACTGGCAGGTATTAAAGGACAGGGCAGCGACAGTAATTGACAGGCAAGGTTTTGAACATGTGGAGGAGACCGCCCTTAACCCTTTGTTTTGGGCACGTGTGAGGGAAATTTTGAACTTCACCAAGCCTATTTATCACATGATTCGGTTTGCAGATACAGATAAACCAGTGATTGGGGAGGTTTATGAGCAGATGGATAGTATGTTGGGCGAAATAAAAGATGTTGTTAAGGATAATGATCCCAACTTGTATGCAATGATTCACGACTGTGTGTGTGCACGGTGGACTCAATGTTCCACTACATGCCTTGGCATATATCCTTATGCCAAAATACTACTCTCCATCTTGGTTGGGCCAACCTGCACCTGGAGGTGGGGTTAGGAACAAACCTCACACAGATCCAGAGGTACAACAGGGATACATGAAGGCATTAGACAAGTTGGTACCCGACAAGGAGGAGTGTGCTAGATTGCGCCTTGAATTAGACAAATACTTCAGTTGCACTGCTAACTTTGGTTCTTTCCATGCAATGGAAGACAACGACAGATTTGATGCTCTCACATGGTGGGAAGCATATGGCGGCATGGGACTTTTGCCAAAGTTGGCAAAAAAATTTCTCTCACAGGTTGTGAATACTTCTTCTGCAGAGAGGTGTTGGAGCAGCTACAGCTTCATACATAATGTGAGAAGAAACAAGTTGAATGAAAACCAAGCTAAAAGCTTGGTTTATGTGCATTACAACTTGAGGATGTTGAGCCATTACTGTGATCGGGCATATGAGGATCAATCATACAGAGTCTGGGACAACAACCCAGAGGATGATAATTTGGAGGACGACACGGTACATATGGAAGAATTGGAAGTAGAACTTTTTAGGGATGATGATGAAGCATCAGCAACACTGCCATACACAGGGCCAGTCCCACCATCCAGTAGCAGTGCGGGTGCCAGTGCGGGTGCCAGTGCCAGTTCTCGATATCCAACTATTGTTCCTTTGCAGATTCAGCCTCCACCTTCTAGTCATGGTCATGGACGTGGTACTCCTGAGAGTACTATAAGACCATCATTTCCTCGTGGCTCGCACAAATTAGACATTTCTCGTGGGCGTGGCAAGGGGACAGCCAATAGATAAAATAGATTTGTTGTTTACTAGTTTTTTCTGTTTTCTAGTAGTTTTTATCTTTTATAATTGTTGACAGTTGAATAGTTGAAACTTGACTCTTTCATATATTAAATGACAATTTAAGTTTGAAGTTTGAATTTGAAAGGTGAAACTTTGAAGTTGGCATTTATAAGTTTACAAGTCATTATGAATTATGAATATGATGCTTCATGAAAGTTATATGGTGATCAATGAATCGATGATGATAAATGTTATATATCAATGATGATAAATTTTATATATTGAATTTTGAAATCAATGAATCAATGATGATAAATGATATATATCAATGATGATAAATGTTATATATTGAAATTTGAAATCAATGAATCGATGATGATAAATGTTATATATCAATGATGATAAATGTATATTGAATTTTGAAATCAATGAATCAATGTTGATAAATGAATTATGATATATATCAATGATGATAAATGTTAGATATTGAAATTTGAAATCAATGATGATAAATGTTATATATTGAATTTTGAAAGAATGAAACCTTCAGATTGATGATTCGCGAGACTCAAGAGTCAATATGTTGTATGCTTCCAACTTGTGGGTGTGGTTGATGAAGATATAACTTCTAGATGATTGATGTTATAAGATTCAATCTATGTTTTTATGTTTTTTATGTCTAATTGATCATTCTACATGCTTTTGTTGACATATATGCATCAATATATATATATATATATATATATATATATAAACTCTCCCTGAAATGCTCCAGACTGGGAGCTTTTGAAAATGGCGCTCCCGCTCCCAAGCAACCATGTTCCATTGGTATCGGAGCAGTGGCTCTTCAGGATCTGTGTGATCATCAAAGAGATTAAGGAATTACAAAGAAAATTGCAGAATTGTTTAAAAAGCCGGGTGCTTGTGGGCAAGTGACATTTGTTTAAAAAAATTTTGCAGATTTTTTTCTTCCACTGTCATCATTTCCGTCCTCCCCTGCCTTCCACGCTTGCCATCCCTTCCTTCCCATTCCACACACTACCCTCACGGCCCTCACTCCCCATTCCTCACGCACTCACCCATCCCCACCCTCCGCTCACCCCATCACTCCCTTACCGCTTCCCCTTACGGTTCACCCCACACCCGCCCACCCCTCGTACTCACCACCCCACGATCCCCAACCCCGCTAAACCCCTCGACCCTCGCCCACTCACCTGCACACTTCCCCACTCGGCTTCCCCATTCCGTCCATCCCCACTGGCCTTCCCCACTTCGGCCCCCCCCACCTCGCGGCTTCCCCACTCCGCCCCGCACTCATCCGCCCACCCTCTCCCCGCCTTTCGGCTGCTCCACTCGCTCACCCTCTTCCCACAGTCTCCACCACCCCGTCTTCCTCACTTCCCGACCTCTCCTCTTGCCTCCCCGACACCTTCTCTCCCGCCTCCATTGCCCACCGCTCCTCCTGCCTCCCATTTCTCCTTCCGCCTCGGCCTCGACACCTTCCCTCCCGTCTCCACTGCCCACCGTTCCTTTCGCCTCCCGTTTCTCCTTCCACCTCGGCCCCGAGACCGCTTCTTTCCGCCTCCCCGTCTCCACCACTCCATCTCCCCCGCTCTCTCGCTCCTCTCCATTCCCATTTCTCTTCCATTGTTATCCTCATCCCTTGTGCCTGACGCCAAAACTGACTGCCCACCACACCATACCTGCTCCGCCCAAGAACGCTGCAACATAATCGTGTTCAAGGAATAAACCACTGATATGCCGCCAAATTCTGTGGTTGGTCATCTAGAGGTGTGACTTTTCGTGCCTGATCGACGGCTTTCTCGGGTTCAATATATAGATTCGTTTAAATATACGGTGAATGAGCCTGTTTAAAAGAAACATTACGACGTCAAAAAAAAAATTGGACTGATTCGTGTTCAATACATAGATTCGTTAATATACGGTGAACGTAGAAACATTCCGACGTCTGGACAGGTACTCTTTTAAACATTGAACGATTTTTTTTATATAGTCATAATTAAAATATATATATATATAATAAAAATTATTATTATTATTTAAAAAAAAAGGGAAAAAACTGGCAAAAAAATATTCACCACCGCATATGCGTTCAATGTCGCATCAATGTCGATGGCCGAATTCCAAAAAAAATTGTTGGATCTTGAGAAACAGATCAATAATAATTCCGAAGACTTCGGCAAAAGATTAGGCGATCTCGAGGGTACAGTTGCAGGACACTCCAACGACAGCAAAAAGCTTCAAGATACGACAAATCGAATAGAAAGACAAATTTGGCTAAATCATCACGAGGCCACAGAAAATCATATCCAAGCAATGCAAAAGCTAACAGAACTCTGTGACAAGATAAATCAGACACAACAACCAATATTCCCCAATATGGAACATAATCAACAAAGCAATTCAACAGATTCAGGAAACTCAGAAGAGCATCATGAAAAAACCGAGTCCCCACATCATCACGAAGATAGTAACGCAGATTCTCAAAATAAGCAGCTCTGGCATGCATTTGCTAATCAATACCCCTTTCTCGTCCCACCGTTAGCATATCATCGAAGATCAAAAATCGAGCTACCCAAGTTTGACGGTAATGAAAAAAATAGTGTTGCATGGCTTAATAAAGCCGAAGAATATTTTGAGATTTATGACATTAATAGTGATGACGAAAAAATTAAGCACGCTTCCATGAAAATGGAAGGAGAAGCATAGAATTGGTATATGTGGTGGAAAAAGACGACGCTTGCTATTAGTTGGACGAAATTTAAGGATGCATTCTTTAAAAGATTTCAAGGTATAAAAGAAAAGTTTTTTTCAACATTCATCAAATTACGCCAAAAAAGAGATGTGGATGAGTACACTTGAGAATGGGAGACCTTAGCGACACGAGTACCTGGATTGTCAGAATCTCGTTTAATCCAGTCTTTCATCTCAGGACTTAAAATCCATATACAAGAAGAGCTCGAACTTCACGACATTACATCAGTAGAACTAGCAAGGCAAAAAGAAAAAGCTGTTGAAAAGAAATTTGAAAGGTTATCGTGGTCAAAATCAGAAAGAGTATATTCGAGACAAAGATTTCCTCAATTTGAAAATATAGACAACACAAAATATGTCCCACCCCATCTTTGTGAAGAAGAAAAATCTAACATGGAAATACAAGGGATGAGAGAGGGCAAGTGCAAACGTTGCGGTGAAAAGTGGGACCCTAAGCCTAGGTGCGCTAAAGGAAACGAGACAAAGAATCTGTATAACTGTGAAGCAACTAATGACTCTAACAGTGATGAATCAGATGTAGCCACCCCAGAGTTCCCTCCAGAACTAGATGATGGAAGCATTACGCAAATGTCCTTATCAGCTATGACAGGTATATCACAACCTCACACACTAAAACTAAAAGGAAATATTAAGAAGAACAACGTAATGGTTCTCCTTGACACCGGCAGTACCCACAATTTTTTAGATTCGACCATGGCCAAAAGACTCAACATCTTTACGTTTCCCATGCCCAATAGGAAGGTAATGGTGGCCGATGGTAAGAAAATTGAGAAGGTAGGGAAATGCCATAAAATCAAATTGCAGATTCAAAATTTTAATTTAGAATCTCCATTCTACACAATGCCATTACAAGGAGTAGATGTGGTCTTAGGAATTCAATGGCTACAAACCTTAGGTACCTATTCTGCCAACCATCAGAAGCAGTTTATAAGCTTTAAATGGGAAGGGCAGAAGCACAAGTTGTATGGATTCCAAGCCCCAGAAAATCAAATCATATCATCACCTTAGATGATGAAGATGATTCAAAAAGGAGCGCCAGCCTCTATAGTACAATGTCATCAGTTAGAAATGTTATCTACAAAAAGGAAGCACGAAGAGTCACCAGAAGTACAAGGATTAGTTCAGAAACACGAAAAAGTATTCCAAAACCTACCAATAAAAATGCCTCCCACTAGGAAAATCGAACATACAATACAAGTCAAGGCAGGATCAGATCCTGTTAACATCAAGCCTTATCGCTACCCGCATCACCACAAAACAAAAATTGAGAAGATAATCCAAGACCTTTTAACAATGTGGGTTGTATCAAAAAGCAAGAGCCCGCCTCTCGGGAAACCCAAGCATTCGTCAACAATGTCCATCATGACGTATGCTTTGAGGACAAAACATCTTTAAGAGAGGGGCAATGTTATGTATAATTTATGTATAATTTATTAATTATTAGTTAAATATAGTTGTCTTAGGTTTATTAATGTGGAAGGGCATGATCAACAATCATGTCTCTTCGCCAAGGGACACCGTAAGGCTGTATTTAAAGCCTTGGTGATTCCCACTTGTAATCATCTCATCTTTTATCAATAATAATATATACTTATTCAAGTTTACCAGAGTTTTTACACTCCAACAGTTGACAACACGATGCAACAGATTGAGAGGGAGTTGCAGTACAGATGTAGCAGTGGCAGTGGCAGCGGCAGCGTTATGGGCAGCAGTACAGAAGAGCAGCATCAGTGCAATGATGAAGGGCAGTGGGCCAAGCATCAACGCAAAGACCCACACCAGAGATCAATGCAAAACTTCGGAGTGAAGTATTGTTGCTAGAGCACATTCCTCGCTAAGAGGGAGTGTTGAGATTTGAGGTGTTGGAGTAGCATCGAATGTGCTCTAGCTCTCAAAATTTGTTGAGGGACTAGAGTACATGAGATCTCCAAGACCCTGAAAGTGATTTAAGAAATTTCATCCTGTTTAAGAGATATTTAATTAATTAATCTTTTTAATTAAGGACCCTAAGTCTAACTCAGGAAAATGAAAAGATTAAATTTAATTAAATTAAACATGTGATGAAAATGACTTAAGTCACACGGATCAAGCATCTTCTAATCTTAGCCGTTGATTCAAGATTAGATCACGGCCATTGATGTTTCAACGGGAAAAGTATAAGAAAATGGCTTGGGGTCAGTTGGAGAACACACACACAGTGGCAGAGCACTGAAACTAAGCTGGAATTCTAGGGCGTGGTTTGCTAAGAATTTCAAAAGTGTTTCAGCTGCAGCGAGGGGTAGTATTGGCGAGATGGATGGTTTGATCCCAGGCCAAGATTACAACGAGGGTAGAGAAGCAGCAGACCGAGGCAACGCAGAGGCAGTAGCTACGTCGCTCAGCCAAGAGAACAATAGGGGCAGCGCAGAGGCATCAGGAGCTACGCAAGTTTGACACAGACCCAGAAAGGGCAGTGTAGGAGGCTAGCAGGGCTGACACAGGAGGCCAACAGGGCTGACGTAGGCCGAGCCAGGGCAGCGCAGGGGTAACGTAACCCAGTCTGGGGTGACGCAGGCCATTCCTGAGCAGTGCAGGGGCTAGCGCAGGCCATCAGGGCTGACGCAGAGGGCTTCAGAGCAGCGCTGGGGTTTCTGCAGACCAGAAAAGGCCGAGTTCTGTAAATCTTGTTTGAGGGTGTGAATCAGTCAATTTTTCTGTCTCCAGAAAAGAAGTATAGCTGCATATTTTATTTCTCTGTCGGGTTAGCCAGTTTGGTGCCCAAATCTGTTGTACTTAGATTCTGCTTAATAATAAAAACCCTCTAGCAGCCAAAAGACCGGTTTTCCCGCATTGGGTTTTTCTGAGGACAATTGTCCAGAAAATCCTTGTGTGTCACTTTGTCATTGTGCATGTTATTCAGTTTAGATTTGTATGTGTAGGCTGTTAATGTATTTACTTCGATGTTAATGCTAAAGATTTCACATTAATAACTTAATGTAAGTAGAAGTGTTGAACACCTAATCCTCTATGGGTAGGTGTGGAAGGTGAAGAGTCACAAAGGAGTCCAAGTGACCTTGGAAGATGAATCCAAGAGTCACACCATTGTATTATAAATGTACATCTATGGTAAATAATATGAATATCTCATACTTATTTTTCTATGTGTGTGTTTAGTTTCTTCATACACCATGTGTGTGTTTAACATGGTATCAGAGTTGATACATTCATAACCAGCTCAATCTTATGTGAGCCATTTTTTTTTTGTGGCTTGTGTAAACTTGCAAAAATCCTGTGCATTTTGCAACATTCAGAAATTTTTTGCAACATTCAGAAATCTTTTGCAGTATTCAGAAATTATTATGTTGGGTTCATTCAGAAGTCTGCAGGTTTTCTCACTGCTCCATGCTGTATTCAGTTTTTACTGCTCCTGGCATTTTGTTTTACCGCTCCTGCCATTCTGGAAAAAATTCAGAGTTTTTTACTGCAAATTCCGCAATTTTTTTGCACTTTCTGCCTACTTTTATTTTTGCACTGTGCAATCTCTGAATTTTGGAAATGATTGAGTTGGAGAGCTGCTGGAAAAATGTTGTCTGCTACTATACAAAGTGGGTCTCTGAAAAAAAAATAAAAATAAAAATTTCTGAGTTCTACTGAAAATTCTACTGTAAATTTCTGTTAATGTGAATTCTGCAAACTTCTGCAAATTCTACTGTTTCTGCACATCACTGTGCAATTGCTCCTTGGCCCTCACGGCCCCCACTCCCAACCCTGCGCTAACGCATCCCTCTCTCCCCAAATCTCACCCTCTGCTCACAGCCCTCACCTGCTCCCCATCCCCCTCACAGTTCACCCATCCCCCTCACGCCTCGGCCCCTCGGCCTTTCCCACTACCCTCACCTCCTCACACCCGCACTGCACCCTCTCCTCACCCTCTGCTCTCCGCCCCCTCCGTCCCTACTCCCCGCCCTCACCCTCTGCTCTCTGTACCCCTCCCCTCACTCCTGGCCGTCCCCCTCCCCCAACCGGCCCTCTCCCCAACCCACCGCTCCCCGCTCACCACTCCACGCTCGCCCTCCCCTCTTGGCCTTCCCAACCGGCCCTCACCATCCCCGCTCATCGGGCCCCCTCCCCTCACGGCTCCGCCTGCTCACCTGCACACTCCCCACGCTCGCCCCCTCAATGCTCTCGCCCTCATCCTCCCACCCGCTCCTCTCAACGCTCGCTCGTCCCTCACCCAACCCCCTTCTCCCCTCACGCTCTCCCCTCCTGCTCACGATCTCACACCCCTCAACGCACACTCCCAACTCTGCTCATTCCTACCTCTGCTCACCCGATCCTTCCATACCCACCCTCACCCGCTCATCTCATCACCCTCACAGCTCGACCCTCCCTCCCCTCCCACGCCTTCTGCGTTCCTTTTTAATTCGCAAATGATTTATTTTTAAATTTTTTTACAGATTTCACCTCCCCCAATAGTCGCCTCCCCCAGTAATCACCTCCCCCAGATTTCACCTCCCACAGTAAACACCTCCCCCAGATAATACCTCTGTTTTTCCCCAATTTTTTTTTTTTCCTTAAAAGCAGAAGAAGAGAGAAGGGAGATGGTATATGAATAAATGGACATATTGATTTTCTATATAGTAAAAAGCGAAGTTTGTGTTGTATGTTTTCTCTATTATGAAAACGTGACCAAGATTTGTGGCATGGATAGAAGAATGACTCTCTGAAGATATTAACAGTGTGAAGGCAAATGTTGAAAATTGGTCATTATTTTCAAAACAACAGTGGCATCATAAATTCACTTATAGTTTTGCCACAAAGGTTTTTTGGAATTTTCCTTCGTCTTTATTATGAGTTAATATAGCAAGCTCAAGACCATCTTCTTATCGACAATGAAGCATCCAAGCTTGTGAATATCTTTTTGTTGAATTAGAGTTGTTGGTGTAAAACAGTTCTTTGAAGAAGAGAGAAATCATCTGCCTTAAAGGGTTATTGCACAGTGGTTTTTGCTGCACATTTACAAAATATTCGCAGTGACATTGCATTGCTTCTTAATTCATAGTTGCAATCAGTGTTTGAAGTATAACTTTGAGTTGTTGAGAAATTGTTGAACACTTCTATGATGTGAGTCATTGTTGCTTGCTGGTCAGATGGCCAAGTTTACACTTTGAGGTCCTCCATAATTTGAGTAGCAGAGTTTGTTCTTTGGGAATTCCATAATTGGAAGTTCATGAAAGAAAAGGGTCTTTGAAGTCATTTGTATTTTTTTGAAAGTAAGTTGAATCACATTATAAACGGGTGCATTATTGGTTGAAGCCGACACTCTTTATTTCTTGAGCCTGAGTTGTTGAGAAAATGGCTAAAATCAATGATGCATTAGAGTTGTTGAATAACCTCATTCATTCCAATGTTCATGATATGGTAAAAATGAGCAAGAACGCTCTTTAATATTCAAACTTGCTTGCAAGATGCACAAGACAAGATTGAGTTTTTGCAGTTGGAGTCTTAGCTTCTGCAAGAT
The DNA here is from genome assembly GCA_034641835.2 of Pinus albicaulis. Taxonomy (NCBI): domain Eukaryota; kingdom Viridiplantae; phylum Streptophyta; class Pinopsida; order Pinales; family Pinaceae; genus Pinus; species Pinus albicaulis. The sequence goes on from JAXQQM020058325.1 coordinate 91,208, forward strand.
GAACTTCAGAAAAAAAGTCATCATTCTGAACTTGTTTCTGTTCAGAACATTGAGAAGGACTCCCATCAGTAGCAAGAATATAAAGTTGCAGACGATTCACATTTAGTTCCTTATACAAGAGCAGATTTACATGTAGATGCAGCAATTGAGTCTGCACTTCCCAAGCCCATCATCAGACCTTGGGAAGGGCTTGTCCACAACAAGCACAAAACTGGTCTTGGATATGATAAGGATGTGTCCTTTCATATTCCGGACTACTCCAAGCCCATCAAATTTCAGAGTGCTGGATTCCTTTATGACACTTCACCTTCAGCTGTTCCAGATCCTGCTCCTCTTCCACAGCAACAACAACAACAAATTGTAAAATGCCAACACTGTGATCGAGTTGGCCATATGAAAGATCACTGTTTTTATCTTCATCCATGCAAGCACTGTGGCCGGCACAGCCATTCTTCACACAAATGCTTCAGAAACAAGCCTCCTGCAAGATCAAAGATTCATCTTGGATGGATCGCTTCTTGGCAATGGGCATCAACAGCCAAGAAGATGTTTAAGTCAAATGTCAGAACTTGTTTTAGAATATTGAACAAACTTGCAGTTGAGTTTTCGCCATCATCTCACCTTGTACTTGACATGGGGGAAAATGGTGGTCATCTACAAGCTTCAAAGCCACATCAAGCGAGCTTGAGCCACAATCTCTCATTCCAGATTCAAAGTTGTAGCCAGAGACATAGCATTTCAAGCGAGCTTGAGCCACAATTCGTCATTCCAGATTCAGAGTTGTAGCTAGAGACACGGATGCCCATGAGCATGCCTTTGGTTGATGGACAACCTTAAACCATCCATGTGAGGTTGATATTCTTCCTCTTTTAGAACACTTCCTTTAGCAGAAGACTTCAACTTCTTGCCAACTTTGGAAGAGTTCCAGGAATTGCATCAAGCATTCCAGTGTTGATGGTCATCCTTAAAACTATCGTCATGCCAGGATTTCCTTCTTTAGTTGGGCATTGTGCCCTTCAAATATGAGGACACTTTCAAATAGGCCCTAGCTTCTGCCATGAAGAGTTCAGAACCTAACAAGCTGCCATGCTCCTGCTGTTGGTGGTCAACCTTAAACCACCTCTTTATGCCATCACTGCAGGGAAGCCATCTGGCGTAAGTGCTGCTTATTCATACTGCAGTGATTTGTATTACAACCTCTTCCTGACCTCACACATACCTCTATCAAGGGGGTTGAACACCTAATCCTCTATGGGTAGGTGTGGAAGGCGAAGAGTCACAAAGGAGTCCAAGTGACTTTGGAAGATGAATCCAAGAGTCACACCATTGTATTATAAATGTACATCTATGGTGAATAATATGAATATCTCATGCTTATCTTTCTATGTGTGTGTTTAGTTTCTTCATACACCATGTGTGTGTTTAACAAGAAGTAAATCAGAAATTTAACACTAGGGTTTCTCTTGAGCATATTCAAAAATTTTCACAAAACCCACACCTGGGTATATAATGTATAGGAGGGAGAAATCATGGTACATGAGCTGCCCCGACCTTGATCTTTCTACCCTCCTTTATATGCCTTTTTACTTTTATGATTTTTCTTTAATTAACTGTTCGAGGCTCAAAGGATAAGAACATGATGTGTAAAATATAGCAGTGATTACCCCCTTTTTGGTAGGGCGGTTTACTGCCCTCCAGGGGTTGGGACAATCATGGGTTCCTGAATGATAAAGGAGGCTCATCTAGGGCCTATGTAACTAGGGTGATGGCCATGGGTATGAGGTAGCGCTCATGCATTGGCTTTTTCCCACGTGCTAATTATGTTTGTCCCGACCATCTTTTGCATCTTGTGGTACATTTCCTTGTTGAATGTAGTCATTTATGCTTTTATTTTTCTTTTTAGCTGCTTCAACTTCCGGGACATCGTAACAGGCCTGACCCAAAGTGGGTGTAAGGGAATGGGAAGGCTAACCCCATGTGGACCCAGGTGGGAGAGATGATGAATGGGGGTATAGTGAATGGATGGGGGATGGTATATGTGGATAAGGGAGTGAGACCACACAACCAAAGTCAGGGTTTTCCAAGTAGTACCACCCTAAAACCAAATGGTCAGTAAAAGAGATCCCATGGGACTAAAGTCCAAGGGTAACATCCAAAAGAGATCAAGGGAGCAAAAGCACAAACTAAGCCCACTCTTTCTGCCAAATCCCCTGATCAATTCATGCCCAGGAGTGTCCAGATAAGTAAAATCGATACTCAATTATCAAATGACAAGAGATACCTTTAGGTTCGGGAGGCCCACCTTCAAACATACGATCAATATAGATGGGTGAGGGACCACATGGCAGGCTCAGGTGGCGGAGAAATGGCACAACAAGCTAGTTGAGGGCTGCAAAGGGTTGCTGGTTGTCGGCTGAGGTCCATCATGGAGAAAAAATTTCTTCTAGGGATATCACCCACGAAGTGGTGGGTAACGGGCTGCTTCTCGGATGTGCCATGCTAAATTCTGAAAATGCTAGGACTGTGACTCATCCAAATATCGAGTTGCTCTCGACCATCAGATGCATCAAACTTCTTCCTTTTTCTTTTCTTCTGCCTTTTACTCTCCTTCCCGGTGGGCTATGCTGTCAATAATGAGACCACTGTAGACTTCTTGTCCGAATTATGAGTACGCCTGGATGAAGGATCTAAAGAATTTGAAGTATGCCCAATCTTATTCTGTATGTATTCGGTCAAAAGTGACACATAAGCATGACCATTCTTAGCTTCTTTTTCAATTTTGGTACTTCCAGCTGACCTGTATTTATTGGGGCAAGTAAATTCCTTGCAATGAGATGAGAACTGCTTTGGTAGACCAAGAAGCTTGTGATCTGTCGAAGGCTCTTTGTTTCTTTCATTATTTGATCCATGCTGAAGTTCCTGTACCTATATCTTTTCCATTATTTGTAGTTTATTCTAAAGAGTGATCTTTTCAATTCTCATGGCACCCATATGATCTGAGTATTCAAGCTTCATAACACTGATTTCTTTGGCATGGCTTTCCTCCATGGTCAAAAACTTATTTCAACAGCAAGAAACCTTTTGTCAACAAATTTCAATCACCAATTCATACTGTGATACAAGCAAGATTCTGATCCAACAAGTGGCTAACAGGAGGCTTGTATGTGAAAAGGTTGAAAAGAAGATTACTGAGTTCATTCAGTGGCAAGGGTCTGATGCAGGAAAGAAATCTGGCCTTCCTAAGATGGATAAGTTTCACAAAGAGATTTTTTTTAAAGATTGGGAAATGTAGCTGAGACAAGCAAAGAAGGCAACGACAAAGGCATCAAATCAGAGAAATGAAATCATCGAATCCGTTAATGAACATCTTTTAAAAGCTGAACTTATTAAAGAATCCACAACCGAAATGCTCCCATAGCTCAAACCATTAGAAGCACAGTGGAAGGAAAGTACAGAGATGTAGGTGGAAAATATTAAAAATATAAATAAGTTTGATCAGGAAAATTACTGGAATTTTCTGATCAAACCTTATCATCAGTGCCTAACTCTATAGTCATTAACCGATTCTACTAAGAAAGCGTTGCCGACACTTTCGAATGCAATGTTTAAAAGCCAAGTCAGATCCGGGATTACACAACCAGCTTAGCTAAAGCCAATGGTAGATATTTGTCATCTCAAAGATCAAATGCGCAAAGAGGATCAACCCACATAAGCACGTTGATATTTTTATTTCCTAGATTGTAGTTTAAGTTTACTCATTACGAGGATGGTTGTTTGAAACCCCCTCCGTTTTTTATGTAATAATCTATTTTAAACATATTTAGTTTAGTATTTAAACCCTTCTCATGCATTTAGAGAAGGGTCTAGAAATTTGTCAAAAACATTTGCAAAGAATGCACTTCTGTAAGTTTGTGAATGCCTTGATGAATTAATGGAACGAAATCTGTTATCTTTTGACATTGAAGTTGTTTAACTGAAGTTGCACTATTGTACTCATTAAATTGCTTGAAAGTGAAGAGGAGCAAAAAACTACTGTTAGTTTGAATGAGTAGAACCTCGTATATATGGTACTTTTACACGTTATATTAAGTTTTGCTTCTTAAATTGGCAGTCATCTTTTTATCTGTATTATATATTAGAGCTGTTATCATAAGTGAATATTAAATGCACTTCTATACTGATATTTGTTTATGATTACTTATCTCATATATAATCGAACATATAAATGCGATATATATTTCACAATCCTTTTGATTAAACTACTTTGTCAAAAGAATTATTTTTACATAATTTTCATCTCTTTCAACTTTTGAATAATCTTCATTACCAATAGTTGAAAGATATCTTTTTAGATCGCATTTAGGAATGAACACTTTCGGGTATATAGTAGAATAAATATTTTTAGTTAAATGCATATGATAAATTAAATCATTTGCCATTTGCGTGTTATAAACAAAACACACCCTCATCATCCTTATTGGGAAACTGGTCCCTTTATCTCCAGTCGGAGCCACTATACCAAACGGAAAAGTACTTTCTCTAAGGTCTAGACCGGGTGGTTTTCCCCCATGTTGTTGCAAAGGAATTTCGAGGCTTCAACATTTTGGAGCTAGAAGGAGGGCCAATTATGAATGGCAAGAAGGTCTGATCAATCTAAAAGCCAAGCTAAGAGTTTCTTTCCCTCTAAATCCCCTTCAACTTGTAGAACATTAGCTAGATATAAATCCTTAAGATCTGAAGTCTAACATCCCTCTCCTAAGTCTCCTAGTGAAACTCAACCAATACTATCTCCAGGTTTTCACCAAAATCCCCCAAAAGTTCAGTCTTTGATAGAAAAATTAGAGAGAGTATCCATTTCTGCTGAAAAGCTTGAAACTTTTCAAACATCTGAAATTAGTGTTTAATCTTCTTTACAACCTAGACGAATATTAACTCGATTGGAAACTCAGAAGATAGGAATCCCTCCTTTTGAATTTCCTATCGATACTTCTCGAAGGAAAACAAAAAAGACTGAATCAAAGTCAATCACCAGTGAGATCTTATCTAATAGTCCACCCCATTCACCTCCATTACCTCCACTCACTTCCACAACTTCTATTCCAACAATCAGTGTTACTTTAACTAGTTCCAGTACCCAAACTACTACTCCGACATCTAGTTCTAGCACTCACCCTACCTCTTCTTCAACTCAAACTCAATCCATCATCTCCACCCAAGGTCCAATGGCAGGCCAAGTACCTCCACCAAATGTACAACCATGGAACAATCCAGGTGTTGTACAAATGCCTGCTCCTCTTCATCCTCTTCCAAAATACCCTGAAAGATGGTTACCTAAATTTAATCCCGATAATGGTCTTCCAGCTGAAGAACACATCCATAATTATATGTTAGCCATCAATTTAAAAGAGGTAACTGAAAAAGACTGTATAGTCAGACTATTTCCATATACTCTCACATGATCTGCAGGATCCTGATATTTCTCATTACCTTCTTGCTCTATAACTAGTTGGAATATGTTTGAAGAACAATTTTTAGCTAAGTTTGAAGATGACAGAACCACTGCATCGCTCATCAATGACCTATCAAATGTAAAAGCTAAAACAAGAGAGAAAATAAAAGACTTCAATTCCAGATTTAATAAGTAACTCAATAAAATCCCTGCTACATCAGTCCCTAGTGCAAAAGTTCAAATTGAGTGGTATATTTCTTCTCTCCCATCTAATATAGCCATTTTTGTTGATAGAGCAAAGTTACGCACATTGGTAGAAAATATGAAGGAATCTTTATCTGTAGAGAAACGCATAATAGCTCTTGAAAAGAAGAATTCACAAGAAGACATGAAATTTAAGAAAGTATCCTTCACAAGAAGAAGTTGAACTAAATGGATTGTGGGATTTCATCCTTCCAAATGATGAACAACAAGAAGCTTTACCCGTTAGTACAAGAAGCAAGAATACCACTGAATCAATGCAGCGTAATTAGAAACAGAAGAACTCAACGCCTGCTAAAGAGAAAACAGTAAGTAAAAAGTCTACATCTAAGGCTACACAAACTAACCCTTCTACTTTAGACGTTCCGCCTACATCGAAGACAATGGTAGTCTCTGAAACCATCGAATATAATGTAGTTGAGGATATGAAAAAGACCAGGGCTAACATTTCAATCCATGAACTTACGAAACTAAAACAACATTAGAAGATTTTACTTAGAGATTTGAATGCAGTCCCTGCCTCAACCTTACCTGCTCCAGTAGTAGTTCAAGCTGCTAATAATATGGGTAAACCTCCTTCTCCTTCAACTAAAATAGATGCTACAGATCTTATTATGATAGGTGACTGATCCATTTCTCATACTCCTCCATTTCTCTTAACCTATGAGATCTATAATAAGAACGTCCACAATTGCTTAATTGACTCAAGGGCTTTCTCTAATATCATGCCGAAATCAATATGTGCTAAGTTAAACATAACTCCTCAAAGTTCTCTTGTTCATATAGTACAACTTGATAGATCAAAAGTAGAGGTTGTAGGAGAAATAAATTTTGTTTCTATTAGATTGTCATCAAACCCTAAGGTTGCTCAAATAATTGATACATTGGTGGTTGATATTCCTGAATTTTATGGTTTAGTTTTGAGAAGGGACTGGTCTGAGAAACTTCATGGATATTTCGCAACGAACTAGTCACATATGTCGCTGCCCCACAATGGAAAGCCAAACCAAATTTGGGTAGACCGTGAGAAATTCATGAAACATACGGTTACTGATCTTGAAGGAATCAATGAGCAAGTAGCATTCAATAATAATATTATTGGAAATTACTCGGCATAATCATTTCTTGGAATTTTTAATGCCCAACCATCACCCTTTTTCGATAATGCGGTTATCTCTCAAATTGAAAATTTTTCCCAGACAGACACTTCTAAGTGTAAAAATTTTGCAAATAAACCATTAGTTAATTCTTTATTTTGGATTCTTTATTTTCATGGTTCTAAATCAGAAGATGGTGTGGGAGCTGGCTGTATTTTAATAAGTCCAGAAGGAGAAAAAACCATGCTAGTCTGCAGACTTGAATTCAATTGCACAAACAATATAGCAGAATATGAAGCATTAATTCAAGGTTTATACAAAGCAATTGACCTTGACATTAAATATTAGAAAGTACTGGGGGATTCAAAAATCATTGTCAAACAAGTAAGAAATTCTATCCGTTGTCATTCTGCCATCTTAAACATTATCAATCATTAGTCCAGGAATTGACTTCTCATTTCTTAGCTTTCAATATTTCCTTTGTACCCAGAATACAAAATGCTAGTGCAGATTTATTGGCTAATGTAGCATCGAAATTAATTCCATCTCAAGAATTTAGTTCCGATAGGTTTTCTATTGAATTAATTTTTAGGCCATTTGTTCCTGATAATATTACTAATTGGAGAGTCTTTAATCATGATTCTGATATCATAGATTTCCTTACATGTGAAGGATCTTATGATAATCAAATTCTAGATGAAAATGAACATGGTACTCAGATAAAGGAAGAACAGGATGAGAATCGAATACCAAAGCCAGTTGTCAAAATAGAAGACCTTTATGATTTAAAAGATAGGTTTAAGAGAGTTACTAATTCTAAAACTCAAAGTTCAACTTTAAGATTTGAGTTAGTAAATCTTGGAATTGATGATAAACCACAAAATGTCAATTTAGGTCTAGGTCTGTCTTTTGAAGAAAGATATCATTTGTCAAGTTATTAAGAACTTACAAAATTATTTTTGCTTGCTTGGGATTACACTGATCTTAAAACACATGACACTTCTGTTATTCAACACACTATTCCGATGATTTCAAATGAGAAACCAATACAACAAAAGTTGAGGAAAATTCATCCTAATCTTGATAATCAAATCAAAACAGAGTTGAATAAACTCCTCAAAGCTAAGATTATCTTTCCAGTTAGACATTCAAAGTGGGTTTCAAATTTGGTTCCTGTCAGAAAAAAAAAATGGTGACATTAGGATTTATATTGATTTTAGAAATTTGAATAAAGCATGTCAGAAAGAAAATTTTCCATTACCAACCATGGAACAAGCGCTGCAAACTGTTGCTGGTTTTGAACTTATGTCTTTTCTAGATGGGTTTTCAGGATATAACCAAATCTTGGTACATCCAGATGACAAATTAAAGACTACATTCAGAACTAATTGGGGAACTTATGCTTGTCAAAAGCTGCCATTTGGGTTAATCAATGCAGGTGCCACTTTTCAAAGAGCCATGGACACAACTTTTAGAGGACTCATTAACAAATCAGTGGTTATTTATCGAGATGACATTACAGTGTTTTCTAGACAAGCAACGAATCATGCGAATGGCCTAAAAAAAGTCTTTGAGCGATGTAAAACGTATGGAATTTCAATAAACCCAAAGAAGTCATATTTGCTCTAGATGAAGGAAAACTTTTAGGATTTATTGTGTTCAAAAAATGAATTTATATTGATCCTGAAAGAATCAAAGAAATTAAAAGGATTCCTTTCCCTCATAATAAGAAAACCATGCAATCATTTTTTGAACAGATAAATTTTGTAAAAAGATTTGTCCCTGACTTTTCATAGATAGTTTTACCTTTACAAACAATGATTAAGAAAAATTCAGTCTTCAAGTGGGGACATAATGAAAGGGAAGCATTTGATTTAATCAAACAATCTATTATCAATGCTCCATTCTTGACTACTCCCAATTTTCTTAATCCTTTCACTTTATATACATTCTGATCAGATACATCTTATGCTGCTATTCTGACATAGGTTAATGACCAACAAATTGAAGCACCAATATCATTTTTTAGTTCCAATTTGCAAGGTGAATAACTAAACTATTCATCTGTTGAGAAACAAGCATTTGCTGTCTTCAAAGCTATAAAGCATTTTAGACCGTTTCTCCTCAAAAGTGACACCAAGATAATAGTTCCATTCTCTGCAGTAAGGCAATTATTGATGCAAAGATAACTAGGAGAAAAAAGGGTTAACTGGGTTATTGCTTTACAAGAATATGATGTAGAAATTAAGCCTTCTAAAATTGTTAGAGGTCAAGGTTTTTGTAGAATGTTAACAGGAGCATCCCATTTATCATCAGAGGCAGACTCAGGTAATGATGTGCAAGTGTCTGAGGTAAGCCTCAATGATGCTTAGTCTCAATATGCTGATCTCAAGTTTTATTTGAAAAATGGATATGCCCCAACACAACTCAGTTATAAAACAAAGTGTGCTTTAAGATGAAAGCCAAGCAACACGAAATGATCAATGATGTATTGTTTAGAAGAAACTTTGATTCCGTGTTATTAAGATGCTTAGAGGAAGTTGAAGGGGATAAAGTTTTGCAGGAACTCCACGATGGACCAGCTGGAGGACATTTTGGAGGGAATACAACATTACATAAAATCCTACATGCAGGTTACTATTGGCTAACACTTTTCAAAGATGTTTATGATTATGCAAGGAAATGCAAAGTTTGTCAAAGTGCATGTGGAAGACAAATGAAACCAGCTTTCTCATTACAACCAGTTAATATCGAACAACCATTTGAGCAATGGGGATTATATATAATCGGTGAGATTGTTCCTAACTCTTCCAAACAACATAAATACATCCTCACAGCTACCGATTATTTTACTAAATGGGTGGAAGCAATTCCACTAAAAGTAGCCAAATCTGAGAATATTATTGAGTTCATTGATCAGTTTATCAAAACTAGATTTGGTTTACCTACTGCTTTGATGTTTGACAATGCATCTTATTTCTCAGGAGCTGTTATGATAGAATTTGCTATTAAAAGAGGTTTTAAACTCACATATTCTACTAACTATTATCCTCAAGGAAATGGTTTAGCAGAATCAACAAATAAAAACCTTATTAGAATCATTAAACGAACTGTTGACCAAAACCAACGAAATTGGCACAAATCATTAAGATTTTCTCTTTGGGCAGATCGAATAACTCAGAAGGCTTCCATTGGCACTTCTCCATTTAATCTTGTTCATGGGAAATAAGTTGTTCTTCCTACCAATGTAGTTATTCCTTCTCTTGCCTTAGTCGAATTTATTGATGAATCACCTTCTTCTTCTTTGCAAGTAAGACATTTTCAAATTCTTAAACTTGAAGAAGAAAAAGAAAAAGCTAAAGTTACTCATGCACATCATAAAAAATTAGTTAAAGCTTCATTTGATACAACTTCTTTCACTCCAAAAACATTTCAAATTGGTGATCTAGTATTGAAATGGGATAAGGCACACGAGAAAAATGGTAAACATACCAAATTCCAAAGACTGTGGCTAGGACTATTTCCAATGTCCACAACTGCTCTCAGTTGTGCAAAGTATTTTGCTACCTTTATTGATGATCATTCCAAAAAAACTTGGATCTATTTTCTGAAAACCAAAGATGAAGTCTTTGATCGATTCAAAGATTTCAAAGCCTTGGTGGAAAAATCTACAGGAAAGAGGATCAAGAATTTGCAGTCAGATAATGGTGGAGAAAATATCGATAAGGACTTCACAAATTTCTGTGCAAGGGAAGGCATCAAGAGAGAATGGACAACTTCATACAATCCAGAGCAAAATGGAGTTGCAGAACGGAAGAATCGGACCATAATAGAAGCTGCAAGGGCAATGCTGTATGACCAAGATATGCCCAAATTCTTATGGGCAGAGGCCTGCAATACAACAATATATATCTAGAACAGAGTTCCGCATAGAGCCTTGGGGAGGTGACTCCTGAGAGTGTGTTCACAGGCAGCAAGCCAGAGGTGAGGCACGTCGGGATATTTGGCAGCATGGTGTATTGCCACGTTCCAGATGAAAAGAGGAAGAAGTTGGATCAGACTGCAGAAAAAGGGTTTCCTTATGGGCTATAGTGAGAATGCGAAAGCATATCGCATCTATATTCCAGAGAGTAGGAAAATCGTGGTAAGAAGGGATGTAAAATTCCTTGAGGAGAGAGCCTTTAGGAAATCTTGGGAAATGGCCACAGATACACAGATTAATGAGGATCCACCAGTACAGCCTCAACGGCCTACAGAGGATGGGTCAAGTGCCTCTCTAAGGAACAAGGATTCTGAGGAGAGCTCCTCTAAAGAAGAACATGAAGAAGAGTAGGTGAGACCGCCCACCACTGATGGGAGACCGAGCAGAGAACTTTACAAATTCTTAAGGACGCAGAAGAATTTGTTGGAGCCCCTAGAGAAGGAAAGAGGTCAAGGAAGCAGCCAGACAGATATCAGGCATTGGTAGCTCAGGTTGGTGAACCGTCCACCTTTCGGAAAGCAGCTCAGCATCAAGTATGGGTGGATGCCATGGTGGAGTATAGCTCCATCATGACAAATGATGTCTGGGAAGTAGTCCCTAGACCACAGGACATATCAGTTCTAGGATCTAGGTGGATCTACAAGATCAAATATGTTGCAGATGGCAGCATAGAGAAGTTCAATGCAAGATTTGTAGCTAAGGGGTATGCACAGAAGGAAGGCATTGATTATGAGGAAACCTTCGTCCCTGTAGCTCGCTACACTTCTATCAGATCCGTCATCTCTCTGGTTGCGCAGATGGGATGGGAGATTCACCAAATGGATGTCAAGACAACGTTCCTGAACGGGGTGATAGAGGAGGAAGTGTACATAGAACAGCCAGAGGGCTTCGAGACACATGAGTAGAAGACTCATGTTTGCAGGCTTAAGAAAGCCTTGTATGGCTTAAAACAAGCCCCCAGGGCATGGTATGGGCGAATTGATAACTACTTGCAGAAGATACACTCCTACAGGAGAATAGGTGGCAGATATCCTCACATAGGCTCTGAGTAAGATTAAATTCACTTACTTCAGAGAGAAGATGGGGATGGTCGAGAACCCTTTCCATTAGAGGAAAGGGTGATCTTCAGAAACAGAGGGAGCTACAGTATGGATGAGGCAGTGATAGAGGCAGTGTCACAAGGCAGCAGTACAGGAGGCAGCAGCGCAAAGATGAGGGGCAAAAACTAGGATAACATCAACGCAACAAATATTATAGAGTCAGAGCAGTGCAATGGTATCTTGCTTGAACACTTTCCTCGCTAAGAGGGAATGTTGATTTCTATAGCATTGGGAAGTGTTCTAAGTGTCATTTTTGGTAGAAAGGCTTGGACATCAGTTATCTTGAGAACCCATAAATCTTTGTTGGAAATTCCACTCAGATTTTTCTTTATTAAAATAATTAATTATTTTACTGCAGACCCTAAGTTTAAACTTAGGGAAATTAAATAATTAAAGGGTATTAATAGAGTAGAGTGTGAATCTTCTAGAAAACGAAGATCAAGTCATCTTTTAATCTGAGCCATTGATTAACGATATAATCTTGGCCTTTGATTCATTAGTGAGAAGACTATAAGAAGAGACTTGAGGACCATTTGGAAATCAAGCTGGGGACACTCTCAGTACCCGAAGGAAATCGATTATGAAGCAAGAGAATTCGATTTCAGTGGGTGAGATTGTAGAGGCAGTGTTGCAGAAGCAGAAGGAGGAGGGAGGATTCAGTTATCGGAGAAGCAGAAGTTTGGAGGATGAAGGGAAGGGTGAGTTGATCGGCAGCAAGACCCCCTCCACGCAGAGTTACGCAGTCGAGGGAGAGACTGCGCAGAGCCCTCACGCTGGATGACACGAAGGGTGAAGGAGGTCACCTCGAGGGTCTGAAATTCTTCTGGAGGTTCCAGAAAATTCAACCAGGTGTATGCTAATTTTTCTCTTCTCATCAGACTCTTGTAAATGTACTTTCCATTTCTGAAGATAAATACAAGACCCTCATCTGCTGCACCGGTTTTCCCACATTGGGTTTTTCCGAGGACAATTGTTCAAAAAATAACTGTGTTCATATGGTTGTTTCTATTGTGCTACTCGTGTAATTTATCTTTCTATTCTTATGCTCTTGATTAAAGTGAAGATCTGCAAATGTGTTTATTTCAGAATTTACTGAAGCATCTGTAAATAACTTATCTCATAAGTAGGAGAAATAAACCAAGTATTTCAGTAATATTTTCAGTCTTGAAAATTTCACATCTTGAAGGCTGATATCATCGTACTTGAGCCATTTCTTCAAGGTTATATGACAAGTTCTTGAGGCATACTTCGTTGAATAGATTCTTCATATACATGACTCTTAATTAGTACATTTATGACAAGATGACAAATCCCTAGAAGACATCAAGAATAAGTCTTTTGACCTATAATAAAAACCTTGCTCATGAAACCCATGAAGCAAGCATAACAAAAATACAATTTATTATCTTTGTCTTCTTCATTACATAAATACATAATTACATAGTCAATATGAAGACTGAACCTGGTTACACTTTCCAACACTCCCTCTTAACTAAGGAGGTATTCATAACGGTACATGGTCACTTTCAATCTGAAGAATCTCATAAGAAGAATCAGATTGGTAATCGCATCTGTGTAGCATCATATCAACCAACATTGTCTTAGTGCAATGCCTTGACTAACAACCCCATCTCTCAACGAGACAGTGGGCTACAATGCTGGCAAGACATATGACTTATAGACACCATAGTCATTGTCTCTCCAAGGTACATACTCCACCTAGGTGTTCCCAGAGTATGACCTTCTTGGACTATTCTTCTCTTGGGTAGCCAACCCTCAAAGAATATCGGTCACCGACTACTCTTATCTTGAATGCCCTATCTCATTCTCAAAGAGTATCGAATGCCAGATGATTACCCAATCCTCCATTCTGTCTTCCAGGTGAAGACCAGAATGATGTGTCTATCCATTCTCTCCTCATGGCCGTCATTAAGACTTACGACTATTAGTCCTGGTCTAGTGCATGAAACATGAATTAGAGAATCATATACGTCACTCCCTTTGAACTCAGGATGGACATACTTCAAGTTTCTTCCAAGAAAGAAACTTACCACCAGGATCCCTCTTAACCAGGGACCTGCAGCAGCAATGGTAAGACACCTAGCTGCTCATGAAGAATTCCTCCCCTCGATGTCATGGATTTCAATATTGAGGAATCTTCAACTTTTGGCTTCATAAGGCGCAGATCATCCATCACTTTCATCCACGAGTCATGTCAACCATCAGAAAGTGATTCACAAGTATTTCTCATCCGGTCCACCTTTATGCCATGCTTCTTTCCTTCAAACAGTCTCCGAAGATATGTATTGTCAAGGATCTTCTTGTTTACCATACTTCTATCAGAGTCCACATATCTTCCCAGGAGATCTCTTAGTCACATCTTCTTGGCTTTCGGATGATATCCGCCTCTTGACATGGTTGCACTTTATGATCTCTTCCTTCCTTTCTCCACACAGCTTCATTCCCAGGAACTCCCAGTATCTAGTTCCTTGTTTGTATACAACCACCTCATATTCCATATGAGGACATATTTGATTTCACCTGTTAGTGGCAACCTATGCACCAGAAGAGTTCCTCCTTCCATTGTTCATATTTCTAAAGATAGAAGTCCATCACCTACAACCATATGACATGACTTCCCAACATCCAGTGTCAGCATATAGATATATGTACCTCATCCTTTTCCTTTTAAGTCATCCTACAACAATTTCACTAGTATGAATAATTTCATTCCCTTGACCTGCTTCATCAATATGTCATCATGTTCTAATCCCTAAATTCTGCAAGATAGAATTCCTGATGAAACCTTTTACTTTCTTTCTTTCTAGCTAGTGTAGGAATTTACAAGTTAAGTTTCATAGATCAAGAACCAAAGGTCACCGCTCACAAGCAGATCACAAATCAGTACACCAGTATAATCACGTGGTTAAAACCCTCAAAGAGGGAAACAGTCCACGACCTGAGCCAACATGGCCACTTCAGGCAATTTATTAATATAAAAAGAAAAGTTACATATGTTTATCTCATAAACGGTTACCAGACAAATGACCTTCCATGCTCTTTAAATAGAGATCATGGACCAATTGGGTGTTAAGCCAACGATCAAGTGTCATTAATACCGAGGTGAGAGATAACCGTCGGATCACTACAAATCATGACCATCGGATTATAAGTTACAAATGTACATGGTAAAGAAACACACTTTACCTAACTCTACACTAGACTAAGTTGTTCTTAACTATTTCCTATGTGTCGGAATATCCTAACATCCCCCCTTAAGAACAACTTGGGATAGGATTGAAGGATTTACAAAGGTGACACAAAAGGAGCCCATTTCCTATGTGTCGAAATATCCTAACATCCCCCCTTAAGAACAAATTGGGATAGGATTGAAGGATTTACAAAAGTGACACAATAGGAGAAGGAAGGAGGCATTAGAGCTTATCCCCCCTTAATGACAACTTTCCTGAACTCCAAGCATGGAGCGAAGTTTGCAACTTCAGCCTTGCAGAGAGCCTTCGAAAGATATCGCTACTCGATCATTAAGTCAGGTCAATACCGCATCAAGAACACGATCATGAATGAGCTTTCTGATGAAGTGTATGTGGAGCACAATGTGTTTCATACGCTGATGCTGCACTGGAACTTTACATAGCTGAATGGCACTCTGATTATCACACCAAAGTGTAGTTGGATGTCGTTGATGAAGACCAAATTCAGACACGATCTGACGAAGCCACATGGCTTCATTGTTGGCTTCAACGGCACCACAATACTCTGCTCCTGCTGAAGAAAGAGAGATGGCACTTTGTTTCTTACAAGACCAAGTAATAGGTCTTGAACCAAGAGTGAATACATATCCTATAGTAGACTTTCGATCATCAGGGTCACTAGCCCAATCATAATCACTGAAACTAATCAAAAATGGAGATGGTCCTGAACTGTAATGAATCCTGAATTGAACTGTACCTCGAATATATCGAAGTATTCTTTTAGTTGCTTTCTAGTGACTTTCATGAGGTTGGTGCATAAACCGAGCGACAAGACCAACAACAAAGGAAAGGTCAGGACAGGTATGGGTTAGATACAAAAATTTACCAACAAGTTGACGGTATAAGGTAGTATCAACTTCAGGGGTAGTACAGTTGACTGAAAGCTTGACTCCAGACTGAAAGGGAGAAGGGGCAGGCTTACAGTCTTCCATGTGAAAGTGGTGTAGAAGATCACAGACATACTTGGATTGAGAGAGGGTAATGCCTTCCTTGGATTGCAAGACTTGAAGACCAAGGAAATAATGCAAGTGTCCTAAGTTTGTCATTTCAAACTTCTTTTTGAGGCTAGACTTCACTTGGTTTATATGGTTTGGATCACTACCAGTAAGGATAAGATCATCAACATAAAGAACAAGGATGGTGAAGGACTTACCCACTTTCTTGGTGTAGACAGTGTTGTCAGAATGACACCTAGAAAAGCCATTCTCTAAGAGAAATCTATCCATTTTGGCATACCAAGCCCGAGGAGCTTGTTTGAGACCATAGAGAGACTTCCTAAGGTGACAAACAAGGCTGGAGTCTTTTTGGATAAAGCCAGGGGGTTGTTCCATGTAGATTTCTTCATGTAAATCTCCATGTAAAAAGGCGGATTTAACATCCATCTGATGGACTTCCCATTTAAAGGAGGCAGCAAGGGAAAGAACAAGGTAGATAGAATTCATTTTGGCAACAGTGGAGAAGGTTTCAGTATAGTCAATGCCTTCAACTTGTGAAAATCCTTTAGCGACAAGACGAGCTTTATGTCTATCCACTTTTCCATTTGGTCCAAACTTTGTTTTGTGAACCCATCTGCATTTGACAAGTTTTCTTCCTTTTGGAAGAGGAACAAGATCCCAAGTAACATTCGCCAATAAGGAGCGATATTCTTCATTCATAGCTTCATCCCAATCTGGATGACCGGAGGCTTCTTCAAAGGTTTCTGGATCAAGTTTTTCTGGAACTTGAGCCAATAAGGAAGAGGCTCTTTCGAACTGAGAACGTGTACGTCGTCGATCGACAGGGTCACCTGCAAGAGAACCTGCTGCATCCTGAGTAGAGTGGACCCATCTTGGAAGCGGTGGAGTATAAGTAACAATTTCATGTGTTGGAGGAGGATTTTCATCCTTGCTTTCATCATCTGAACTAGAAGGAATGCTATTAAAAATAGAAGAGACAGAGAGAGAGGTGGCACATATGCCGAATCAGGCTCGCAGGCCAAAGGTGGCACACCTACCGAACTGGGTTCGCAGGCCGATATATTTTCATCAAACTTTACATCTCTTCTAATGATTATATTTTTGGATTTGGGTTGAAGAAGTCTATATCCTTTGACATCTTCAGAATATCCAACAAAAATACATTTTTCACTCTTAGGTTCTAATGCATTATGTTTCGCATATGGAATATGGGCCTAAGCATCACTTCCAAAAACACGAAAGTGACTTACATCTAGTTTGATTGAGCTCCAAGCTTCTTCTGGAGTTATATTTTTTAAAACCTTAGTAGGAGTGCGATCTACTATGTAATTTGCACAGTTAATGGCTTCTGCCCAAAAATTGAGACCAAGTCCTTTAGATTGAAGCATACAATTAGCCATTTCTTTTAAGGTGCAATTCTTCCTTTCAGCTACACCATTTTGTTGTGGAGTATATGGAACAGTATGTTGCAATTGAATGCCATGCTCAGTGCAGAAGTTGATAAATTTGTTGTTAACATATTCTTCACCATTGTCTGATCTTAACTTAAGAATTTGATGTCCAGATTGTTTCTCAACAAAGGCCTTAAAGGCCAAGAACATGTTAAAAACTTCACTCTTGAGTTTTAAGAAATATACCCAAGTGCGTCTGGAAAAATCATCAATGAAAGTTAAGAAGTACTTGCAACCAGAGAAAGAAACAACAAGAAGTGGACCACATAAATCACTGTGCACAAGCTGCAAAGGGGCTGAAGCGTGCCAAGAGGCAGGTTTTTCAAAACTATCACGATGATGTTTTCCGAGTACACATCCAGAGCAAACACCATCTCGACAAGATACCATAGGAAGGCTTGTCACCATATTTTCCTTACATAGAGTTTGAAGAGAGCGATAGTTTAAGTAACCAAATCGCTCATGCCAAAGTTTTCTCACATCATCATTATGAGCAACAAAAACAGAGGGAAGAGATGATGACCCAAAGTTGTCAAACTTATACAACCTTGTGGAATCATCAGCAATGCCAGTAGCTAAAATATGTTTAGGATCTTTGGGGTCCTTGATTACAACATCATGAGGTGAGAATTCTACTATTTTCCCTTCACCTGAATGAGTTATCTGATAAACAGATAGAAGGTTGCATGACAAGGTAGGAACACATAGTACATCATTAAACTGACCATTATCTAGATGAATGGTTCTAGATCCTATAGCACTAAGAGATCTATCATCACCAACATAAATATGTTTGGTGTTACAATCATTTAAAGAAGAAAACATGGATTTATTTTTAGCCATGTGGTAAGAAGCTCTAGAATCAATGAGCCACTCATGAGAAGGAGAAGAAGAAGATACATTTAATGCATAACCAGATCTTGATGCTTGACAACCACAAGCAGAAAGTGCCATGCCTGAAGATGAAGGAGAAGAGTACTCCAAATTGATGTTGTGCTTCTTCATTGCTGCTTCTAAGGCTTCCATCTTCTTAAAACATTTGGACTCTAAATGGCCATCACGATTGCAAAAGTTGCAATGTATATCTGTCTTCTTTCCTTTGTTTTTATATGGCTTATTGTTTTGGTGAGTTGCTTTTTCAGTTTGTGGCTGAAATTGCTTAGGACCCTTGTTTTGTTTCGGACCATACTTTTTAGATACTGCTTCTTGGGATTCTTTTGATATGATTGATGTTGGGCTGCTAAGGCTTTCTTAGAAGCATTTCCAGCAGTGATAAGACCAAGGTGTAAAATTTTTTCTTGTTCTCTTATTAAAGAATCACAAAAGGCATCAAAAGAGGGATTCTTGTAGGTGGTTCCTGAAGAAATGATGCATTCTCTAGTGGAATGGAAGGTGGAAACAAATATAGAGTATGCAGGGCCAAGCTTAGTAAGAATGCAATAGATGAGGCTACTATCTTCCTTTTTGACCTTACAACCTTCTATAATAACTTTGAGGGTCTTGAATTTGGACAAAAAATCTTCAATAGAGGAGAAATTATTGGGGTCCAAAGTAAGCAACTCATTTTCAAGCTGATGGGCCCTGATTTGATTTTGAATGCCAAAGACAGTATTCAGCTTGTCTAGGGCTTCATGAGGGGTGTCAATGTCAAGGATATGAAATCGAAGATCTTGAGCAATGAACATTCCTATCAACCCTTATACTTGATATTGTTTATTTTCCCATTTAGCAACTTTATCATCATTAGAAGGTTTAGTTTATAGCCCTGTGGCTATTCTATAAAGCCCTTTACTTCTAAGTATATCTACCATGTGAGGTAGCCATTGGAAATAATTGGTGCTTTTAAGAATAACCGGGCATGCACTTTCCATTTAAAAAAAAAAAACTGAAGCTGAGAAAAGCTGAAACTAACTGCTCCAATGGAAAGATCTCGAAAAATTAGGCCGTTTAAAAAAAATGGCTCGAAAAACGGCTTCTGGATGAAGAAGTTATGCCTTTTGAAAAAAATTGAGTTGTAGATGCCGAATAGTTACGGTAACGAGATGAAGTGTGGCTCTTTAAAGAAAAAATTTCGCCTCTTTGAACAAATTTTTTTTACAAAAGAAGCTTGAGAAGGAGACTTGAACCCAAGACCTCTATTCTCATAAACTAACCCCTCACCAAGTGAGATAGTAAAAGGATTATGTTATTTTAGAAAGGAGGAAGGGGGGATTATTATTATTATTATTATTATTATTATTATTATTATTATTATTATTATTATTATTATTATTATTATTATTATTATTATTATTATTATTATTATTATTATTATTATTATTATTATTATTATTATTATAGACGCTCGGGACACAACCGAGAAGTTCTCCAAGCCCAAAAATGTTCAGAAATAGTAGATCTACAAAACGACATTCGCATGCAGTCAAACCGGCTTTGAATTCTAATCAACAACGGACGTGGCCCTCAAAATAGCTCTGATACCATGTATGGATTTACAGGGTAAGTTCCATAGATCAAGAACCAAAGGTCACCACCCACAAACAAATCACAAATCAGTACACCAGTATAATCACGTGGTTAAAACCCTTAAAGAGGGAAACAGTCCACGCCCTGAGCCAACGCGGCCACTTCAGGGAATTTATTAATATAAAGGAAAAGTTACATATGTTTCTCTCATAAATGGTTACCACACAAATGACCCTCATGCTCTTTAAATAGAGATCATGGACCAATCGGGTGTTAAGCCACGGATCAAGTGTCGTTAATACCGAGGTGAGAGATAACCGTCGAATCACTACAAATCGTGACCGTCGGCTTATAAGTTACAAATGTACATGGTAAAGAAACAAAATTTACCTAACTCTACACTAGAATAAGTTATTCTTAACTATTTCCTATGTGTCGGAATATCCTAACACTTTTTCGTTGTGAAACCAGCTCCAAAAATAGAAGAAAAGAGATATCAACGCCTTAGAAATAAGCCACTTCGAGAGGGCAACCTCCAATACATTACATGAATGAAAAATTCTTGGATGATTTAAATTACAAAACCTCCTTTGTATATATAGGAGTCCATGGGGCCACAATGTAATCCTAGCCGACCTAACAATAATAATTTAAGGGCACAATAATAACAATATGGGGGTTACAAGGGTACAATAATAACAATAAGGGAGTTACACTAACAACAATAAGGGACTATACTAGTAATATAGGGACCTAACATGCCCCTCTCCTTCAAAAAAGTGTTGTCCTCAACGCTTGAGTAGCTCTGGGTGCTTCTGTATAAAATTCTCATCCTCCCATGTAGAATCTTTAGTGGGTAAGTTCTTCCACTTGATGAGATACTCTGAAATTGATCGATTTCGTATTTGTCGAGTTCTTGTTTCCGTGACCGCTTCAGGTTCCAATATGATTTTTCCTTCCTCATCAAGTTCTGGAAATATTGTTTGAACTGGAAGATTTTCACCTATAACCTTCTTTAAGCATGAAACATGGAAAATTGGATGCACTCGTGAAGAAACAGGAAGCTCCAATTTGTATGCCATAGTACCAATCTTTTGCAACACCTTGTAAGGACCATAGTACTTTGGCGATAATTTATTATCCTTCTTAGCTTGCTTGAGGGACATTTGTTTGTATGGTTGTAGCTGTAAAAATACCCAGTCTCCTACATCAAAACTTCTTTCACTGCAATGTTGATCTACCTGTTGTTTCATTCGATTTTGTGCCAAATTCAGGTTGTCCTTTAAGAGTTGGAGAACTTCTTGTTGATACTCGATGTGATTTTCCACTGCTTGAACCTTCAAATTTTCTCTTAAAGATGATGTGATGGATGGTGGATGATATCCATAAAGTGCCATAAATGGAGTCATTTTTGCTACAGTATGGAAGGAAGTGTTATACCACCATTCAGTGAGAGGTAACCACTTGACACATTGTGTTTGTTTATCAGATACAAAACAACGAAGATATACTTCCAAACATTTATTTACTATCTCAGTTTTGCCATCGGATTGAGGATGATAAGATGAGCTATGAGCTAATTGAGTACCCAAACAAGAAAATAACTCCGTCCAAAAATTTCCAGTAAAAATGGGATCTCTGTCGCTCACAATAACCCTTGGGTTTCCATGTAGCTTTTGAATTGTGCTCATAAATGTAGTAGCAACTATACTTGCTTTAAATGGATGAGATAATGCACAAAAATGTGCATACCTGGTAATTCTATCAACTACCACCATGATGACACTCTTTCCTTTGGACTTAGGTAAACTTGTGATAAAATTCATTGAAATATCCTCCCAACGTTGACTTGGAATGGATAAAGGTTGTAGAAGACCTGGGCTCTTAATTGTCTCAACTTTATTCTGTTGGGAAACCAAACATTCCATCAAAAACTTTTGAATATCAGATTTAAAGCCATCACAAAAAATTATTTCTTCACCCTGTGGTAAGTTTTTAAAAATCCTGAGTGTCCTCCTAAAGGAGAAGTGTGCAATTCCAAAAGAATATTTTGTTTTAGTTGGGAATTCTTACAAAGATATAAATGATCTTTGTACCATAAGGAATCATTTTTCCAATTAAATGTATCAGATGTACTAGGATCTTGCTGCAACTTTTGAATGAGTGTCCACACTTCTTCGTTCTTCTTCCATTCATCTCTTGCTTCAGTTATCCAATTTGGTTGGATAATAGAAATGGCACAAAGCAATGCTTCCACCTCTTCATTCTTTCTTGAGAGTGCATCTGCGACAACATTTAGCTTCCCTTTTTTGTAGATTATTTCAAAGTCATAACCCAACATCTTTGTGACCCATTTTTGCTGCTCTTCTGAAGATAATATTTGTTCCAAAAAGTTTTTAAGACTATCATGATCATTTTTTACCTTGAAGTGTCTTCCCATTAGGTAAGTTCTCCATTTATATAGTGCATGCAGTATTGTTAACATTTCCTTCTCATAAATAGGTTTCTGTAAATACTTTCCTTTTATTGGACGACTTTCAAAAGCAATGGGTCTTCCTTCTTGCATTAAAAAAACACCAATTCCATTTCCTGAGGCATCACATTCCATAATAAAGGTTTTTGTGAAGTCTGGGGTAGCTAAGACCGGTGCTAGGCACATTGTTTCTTTAAGATGTTCAAAAGCCCTAGTTGCTTCAGGAGTCCAAGAAAATGCATCTTTCTTCAATAATGTTGTTAGAGGTGCTGCTATTCTCCCATAATTCGTAACAAACTTGCGATAATACCCTGTTAACCCGAGAAATCCTCGCAATTGCTTTATGGTTTTGGGGACTTTCCATTTCTTAATGGCTTTAATTTTGTTAGGGTCTACCTTAACACCCTCGTGAGATACAATATGACCTAGATATTCCACCTCTTGTACTCCAAAGAAACATTTATATGTTTTTGCATATAATTGTTTCTTCTGCAATAGTTTGAGCACCCTGTCAACATGTTGAACATGATCCTTCCAAGACTTTCTGTAGATTAGTATATCATCAAAAAATACTAGCACAAATTTTCTAAGGAAAGGTTTGCAAATGGAATTCATCAACCCTTGAAATGTAGAAGGTGAATTGGTATGGCCACAAGGCATGACAAAAAATTCATAATGATCCTCATGAGTTCGAAATTCTATTTTTGGAATATCTTTAGTCTTCATTCTAATTTGATGATATCTTGAACAAAGATCCAACTTGGTAAAATAAATTGTTCCATGTAATTCATCCAATAATTCATCAATCACAGGAATGGGAAATTTATCTTTAATGGTGAACTTATTTAGCTCGCTATAATCTGGACACATGTGCCATGATTCATCCTTCTTGTGTACCAATACTACAGGAGCGGAGAAAAAACTTTGACTAGGTTGAATTATACCCGCCTGTAACATTTCTGCAATCATACGTTCAATTTCGCTCTTTTGGACATAAAGATATCTATAAGGCCTGATGTTTGGAGGAACACTTCCTGGAATCAAATGAATAGCATGATCATGATCACGAATAGGTGGGAGTCCTTTGGGAGTTTCAAACACCTTGGAATGATTGTCCAGGACTTGTTGGAGATCTGCAGAAATAGATGATTTTGATGTTGGAACTTCTAGTGAGCATAATTGTGCAATTATGCCTCGTTTTTCTTTCTTTAGAAGCTTTTTCATGACATTAGAGCTTATTATCTTTCCCGGCTTCCCTGCAATACCCCGTAATTCGACTTCCTTTCCTTCTGAAATTTTTTTCAAGAAAAGTTCTTGAAAATTAAAAGCTACCATCCCCAAAGATTGTAACCATTGTACTCCTAGTACAACATCAGCACCTCCCATAGGAATGGAAAGCATTGGACTATTCAATACATATTCCCTCATGGTTAGCTTGATATTATGGCATTTTCCAGAGCAATTTATAGTTCCTCCATTTGCAACCATCACTTGACATTCTGGTGCTGGGTATAGGAAACAATTCAATTCCTTGGCTACCTTACAATGAATAAAATTATGGGCACTACCTGAATCAATCAACACTATTGCATTTTTCTTCTTGATATGTCCTTCTATCTTGAGAGTTTGAGGAGTGGTAATTCCTGCCAATGCATTACACGATATGGTCGGACTCATTTCTTCCTCTTCTAGGGTTGGTTCCTGGTGTATATCCTCTTCTTGTTCATTTTCTTCTTCCTCTTCACAATCTATGTAAAATAATTTTTTCTCAGCACACTTATGACCTTTAGTGTATTTACTATCACAACTGTAGCAAAGCCATTTTTCTCTTTTTTCTTCCAATTGTTGTGGTGTCAACCTTGTAGGTTGTGGAAATCTACGAGTAGCAACACTTCCCTCTTTATAGAAGTGAGTGGTAGGCTTCCTTGTCGCCATAATTTTACATTCAATTTTTCTGGCCAACCTGAATGCCTTCTCCAATTAATCAAGTTCCAAAACGCGAACTTCATGTTGGATGTTATCCTTGAAAGTACCTATGAAGAGATCAATCCTGTGTTCCTCTGAAATATTAGTTACCCTTATATTCAATTTTTGGAAGTCCTTAATGTGATCCCCCACTAAACCCTTTTGTTTGAGATTTATCAATTGGCTAAAGAAGGTGTTGCTCTTTGTATCCTCATAATGTGCTATCATTTCCTCTGTAAAAATTGACCAAGTGACAATTTTTTACGGGAGCAAAGCCATCGATACCATACAAATGGATTTTTTTCTAAATGTAAAGTTGCAATGTGTACCTTTTGTGTGTTTTGCACATTATTGAGATCAAAATATTGCTCCATCTATAGTATCCATGTTACAGGATCCTTTCCATCAAACTTCCTCATATCCATTTTTGGAATATGGTGGTTCTTACCGCCAACATTAGAGTTTATGAAATCATGATTAACATTTATTTTGTTCTCATCATGAGTTTCCTCTACTATCTTTTCACCATTAGGAAACATTTGTTGTATCAAAATTTTCAAACCTTCCATGTTTGCTTTTAGATTATTCTTCATGTTTTCCATTTTTTCATCGATCTTAGCTTGCATGTCATCCATCTTAGATTCCATTCCAGCTTCCATGCCACCTATCTTAGCTTCCATGCCATTCTTCAAACCATCCATCTTAGATTCCACGCCTTTATTCAAACCATCCATCTTAGTTTCCATGCCTTTCTTCAAAACTTACATGTCATTTTTTGTTGCTCTTTGCGAGAGCGAAATTTGTTGCACTTGCTCTTGTAAATTTGATATGTCATGTTGCCATTCTTTGTCTTCATGAGTCATAGTAGAGCCTTCTAAAGGCTTAATGGGTGTTTAATTCTTTTTAGGGGAATGATGAAAAACATTTAGTAGCATATAATTCTGAATGGATAACAAAAATATCAACATTTTATTTTTGCTCATTTTGCATTCTTAACATTTCTACTTGTTCACTTAGATTTCTACGAATTTCTATTTTAAAGTTGTCAAGCAAATTTCCAAGTTCATCTTGCCTTACCAATGTCGATGCTGACTTACTTACTCTTTCCCTTCTTCTTGATATGCACTTGCATGTTTCACAAATTTCTTCAAATGAAAATTGATATACATCTCCTTTACTCATGAGATTAAGGAGGTCAATCCACTCGTCCCTAATTTTTCTAAGTAGGAGGGTTTTTAGTGTGTCAAATCCTAAATGATGCAATTTTTCCCTCTTAACATTATACATGAACCTCTCTATTAGATCCTCAAGGCTCTCATCCTCTTCTTGGATCATTCTATAAATTTATTCTCTAGGATCACGACCTTTATATTTTTCTAGAAATATCTTTTGCATATCATTCCATGATCTTATTGAATTAGTACCTAGACTCATGAACCATTTAAGAGCTCTATCCTTTAATTTTGCAGGAAACAATCTTAGTTTTTGAGTGTGTGATAAGTAGCCATAAGACCTACAAAGTATTTCAAATTCAAAGAGAAATGTTTCTGGATCCTCTGTCCTCATACCATGGAAGTTGGGAAGGAAAGATGGAGGGATGTTCTTCATATGTACACTGATGTCCATATCTTGAGTGGGAAACCCAATAAGATATTCTTTATTGTCATCATATCCATCCATATCTTCTACCTTCAAAAGTGTATGGTGATGTGGTTCTTACTGCACCTTGTGGTCAGGTGGGGGGGTTGGTATTGGAGAAGTATTTAAAAAAAATAAAAAAATTTCAGAGTATCCCTACTCCTATGAGGCATGAAAACCATATCTTTTAGTATTTTTTTTAATATTCTGTAGAACCTGAATAAGGTGACTCAGGGACAGACGGAGCAGGAGGCTTGGGGTACTGACGAGACCGAGTTTGAAGGTTAAGGTCGACAGTTATAGGGTGATCATAGTTCATCATGAGAATCTGGTAATCGAAGGAACCAGAAGGGGAAGGTTGAGTGGCCACCTGTCCTTCAAGTGGTTGGGTAGCCACAAATCCCTGCTGTGCATCCACCTGCTCTTGAGGGGGTGGTGACTGATGTTGCGGGGGTTGAGAAGGCAAGGGAGTGGGAAGTCCAAATGCTAGAGGAGCTGGGACACCAGGCTGTGGGTACGGATAAGGGGTAGGATGGGAAACGTTGAGGTAAGCAGGAGTGTGGGCAAAAGGAGGAGGCATGCCGTATCCTAGATACATGCTACCTGGAGGGGGAAAAGTACCGAGGGGGATGGCCCCTCCTGAAGAGAAACCATAGCCCAGAAGAGGTTGAGCAGGGGTATGTGTCATAGCTCCAATGATACCGTCGACAGAGTGAGATGCCCCTGAGGCAGGAGGGCCATCGGGCTTGGGGAGGTCAGGAAGAACGGTATAAACATAACCAGATTGAGCATAGATAAGGTCATATTTCAGGGCTATTTGGAGGGCGGCTTCTTCGGTTTGAGGAAAATGGGATGCGACATCTTTGCCAATGGGAGGTAAAAGAGAGTAAAGGAACCAGTCCATATAAACCCGATCTTCAAAGGGGGGAGTGCGACATAAGCTCCGTCTTTGTCTCCATTCCTGGACATGAGCGGAAAGGCAGGTCAAAGAGGATTGATGAAAAGAAGTCAAGAGTTCAGTACCCGTGTCATATCAAAGAGGGAGCTGGAAATAAGATAAAAAGGCTTTGGCAATGGTCGTAAAGGTGGTATGGGAAGAGGTGGCTTGATCAACACACCATTTAGAATCTTCGCCGGTAAGCGTGCGTTGGAACAATTGAAGACGGATGGAGTCATCGGTGATGGAATTAGAGGAACACCACATGTGGAAAGATCAGATATGGTTGGAGGGATCTTCACTAGCAAGGCCTTCGAACTTGGGAATGTCGGAGGGGAGCTTGGTTGGCATAGCAGGCCAACTGACATCGTGGCGAATAGGATCATTGATTAGCTGATTGAAGTTGGGGAGACTGAGACCATCCATATAAGGGAGCAACGGGGCAGTCAAGGTAGGTCCCGTAGTGGTTCCACTGGAAACGGACCCAATAGTAGAACTGGGGTTGCCACTAGCGCTAGGCCCTGAAATAGACATGGTGAAGGTAATAGGGGGAGAACCAGGAGTAGGGGGAGAACCCAAACAATCAAAGGAAGAGTCAGAGTGCAGACTCGGGGGAGGACTTACTCAATGACGACGGGCAGAAGGAAGTCGACCAATCGGAAACTGAGGATGAAGGCCAAGAAGTCTCTGGGACAAATGCCTTGGAGGCGCAATGATGATGGGAAGAAGAAAACTGACAGGGGCAGGGAGGGGAAAAATCAAGTGAGGTCGATGTCGAAACAAGGCAGAGAGGTGCAGTGTCAATTGATTTTAAAGGCTTTGCCAAGTGGTGTTAACCAGGCTCTTCTTCACTTAGGGTCAGTGTGTGGCGTGCGTTAATTTTAATTGTTTAAACCTAGACTTTTTGAGAGTAAAAGAAAAGGTGTGCTGCGTAATTAAAAATAAATCTGCAGTAAATAAGACTGAAAAAACAGAAAATTAACAGCTAACAATGCCTCAATCTAACCCAAGAAGGCGGGTCTCTCAAAACTAGTCTATAAGAGGGAGAAAACTAAGCAAAGCACGCGAAAAAGAGGCCAATAGATCTGAGGTCAGGAGGGACAGGGATCTAAAGGAGAAATCTGCTGAAAAGAGGTGCAGAGAATAGCAAAGAGGCAGAGGCAAGGTTGCTGCTAAAAATGAGGAGATGAGCTAAAAATAGAAGGGACAAGGAGGCGGCCCTAGAAATGAACCCAAACAAAACTATATGAGGTGATTTGAAAGGGAGAAGAGCTGATATAAAGGGATCTGAAAAGGAGGTATCAGATCTGAAAGAAATAAGGCTGAAACTTTGGAAATTCAGACTTCTGAAACATCAAAAACTTTCCCACAAAAAGTGGAGGGTACTAGAGCTCTAAGGGGTAAGATTCCCACTTAGTTGAGTGAAATATATCAGAAACAGGTCTAAACGGGTGGAGACAGAGGCTGGAAAACCCTGACAGAATCTTCAGACAAACCCAGAAAAAGTGTTGGAAAATTGCAGAAAAAAGTGCAGGTCGCAGGTTCTGACCTGTTTTCAGTCCAAGTCGCAGATTTGGGGCAGAAAAGTGTGACCTCAAGGCCAGGTCGCAGTTTTTGGGCCGATAAGTGCGACCTGCAGATCCGGGTCTCTTGGTGGCAGATTTCAGAAAAAGTTGTCGTCTCAGCTGCGGCTGATGTCGGTCACCTGCGCAATAGGGCTAGAAACACACGGAAGTTAAAAATTTTAATGTTTGAGGGTGTTATAGGTGAAAAGTGCCATAAAAATAGAAAAAATAGAAAACGGAAGAGAAACCCTAGGGTCTGAAACAGCTGGATATGGAGGAATATATAAAACGACAACGGTCGCAAAAGAAAACCCGTGTGGAGTCACCAATTTTTAGTATGAATCTTTCGTCGTAAAAGACCACTTTAGCTACGCATAAAAAATAGCCCTAAGATTGATTATGGCTGCCAAATATCTTTAAATTTGCAATTAGGTGATCCAAATAACGCTACACAAATCCAGATCTAAGCATAAAAGGCATTAAGCAGATAAAGTAAAATGTGGCTCCATGCATCCAATAGACAAGACAAGAACAATGTATTTGAGAGAATTTTTATATTATATTGAAAGGGGGCACCTGGGAGGAAAAAAAAAAGGTGTTTTCCGATTCTCCTCAATGGGATGGGTTCTTGACAGTCCTCAGCACTTCAGATCTAGAATCTCTCTCTCTTCTTGGTGTAGAAAACCCAGACAAACATAGAACTCAATGGGAGCTCACAAGACAAAAATGGAGAAAATGTGACCAAGTGTATAGATCCAGAGTGATCTAATAGGCAACAAAAGGTGACTAATGAATGGGGAAAACCCTTCTATTTATAACAAAATATTAGGGTTATCTAGAACTTGGTGCATGAATAAAATATTATTAATCAAATTCTAGAACCGCCCTTTAGGAATATTTTATTATATTTGTTGGAGGGAAAAGGTCTTTTGACTTGGGTCAATTCCTTTATTTATAAACAATAAATAAATAAATGATTTATTTATTATTTTAGGGAGATGGTGGGAATATAATTAAATAAATAATGATTTATTTAATTATTTAAAAATGATTTAGTCAAATTTAACTAGGAATATAATTTAAATAATTATTTAAATAACTTATTCCTAGGAAATACTCAAATAAATAATGATTTATTTAATTAATTTCCTTGTTTTGGGTTAAATATGACCAAGAAATATAAACAAATGTTATTTCACATGGTGAAAGCAATTTTACTTTGGGTAAAATTGGTCTTACATGGTGTACTTGGGTTCATCTAATGATAATAGGTTAGATGACCAAAAAAATGGTGTAACAACAACGCCAAAAAGTGGTGAGCCTTGGTATTGCACCAAGAGTGCTGCAACTCCCAAGGGCTACCGTACTTTACTTTATCAAACCAGGGTTCGTACAAACTTGGAGGTGATCGTGCTATATACACAACAGATGCATTCTATTCATGTCATCCTCTTCTTCTTTATGTAAGGGTGCTATTTCTAAGGGTTCTTAGTGAAGTCTTTCACACACCAATGAAACTAAACTAAGTTGTAGAAAGGAAATGACAGAAAGGAAACTAAATTAAATTTCTGAAAAGGAATGACAGGAAGGAAACTAATCTAAATTTGCTGAAAAGAAATGACAGGAAGGAAACTAATTTAAATTGCTGAAAAGAAATGGCAGAAAGGAAACTAAATAAAATTGCAGAAAGGAAACTAAGTTAAATTGCATAAAGGAAACTAACTTAAACCACACTTAACTTGGCCAATCGTCTAAACACACCCTACTCTATCTATCATGCTCCTATCTAGGAATCCATTCAAGACCTAATTCTAATTTGAAGAGGTGTTTCCCCTAGTTTGGAGGAAAAAAAAGGGCTAAAGAGGCTAATGGAGGGCTTAAACACATGAAACAAGGCTTAGAGGAGGAAAGAGCGGGTTTTAAACCTTATTACAGCTTTATTATGGCGCAAATATTTGGAGCGGAATGATTGAAATATGCAATGGCAGATAGAAATGCGATATGCGATATCGTAATCGCAATATCGCAAGGTTGGAGCGGTAGAGCTTAACAAGAACGAAATAAAAACTGCGAAATGCGATTTTCAATGCAGCATAGTTAAAAATCGGCGTTTGAAGCGGTAAAGGTTAACAGGAACAAAAAAAAACTGCGATTTGCGATGCGGTGGATGACGTGGCGGTGGGATCGATGGCAGAGTGCGATAACAATATCGCAATCGACAGATAAGAGCGGTAAGTATTAAAGAAAATGGAAAATTTTACGATGAGCGATTTGCGATGTGGCGAATATCGCAATCAGCGTCAAGAGCGGTAAGTTCTTAAAGGAAAAATGGAAACGATTATGAAGTGCGATGTGCGATTATGAAAAGGGACTGTGGTAAATCTTAAGTGAAAAATGGAAACAATTGCGAAGTGTGATGTGCAATTGCGAAAGGGGGTTGCGGTAAGTCTTAAGGGAAAAAGGAAAAAAGGGAAAAAGGTTGCGCGGTGCGATTGTAATGTATGGTAGCGGGAAGTTCGAGGAGTGAGGGCAGAGGTCAAACTTTCAACATTTTGAAGTGTTTTGTGAATAAAAAAAGGCGCGACAGCTGATAATAAGAGAAAGGAGGGGAATGGAGGCATAACAATAGTGTTCAAGCCGTGAAGACAGAGATAGAAAATGAAGCGGGAAGGCGACAATGAACTTCTCTATGGTTACCTGCGCCTACAATTAAACTACTGAGTTATGAAAGAAAGATGGATAGTGCATGCTAAAGACAAAAAACAATTCTAGCCTAGTCCTAGAAACAAAGAATCATAACCCATAAAGAATTTTTTATCTGTGGGAAGGTCTACCTTCCTCGAGCTCTATCGAAAGGGATGAGAGGGGAAGTCTGCCTCACAGTTTTATAGAGTTCATCAACTATTCTACAACACAGATAAGAAGATTAAATCTATAGCAGCAAACTATAACAACAATGAAAATATCAGAAATAAAACTAGCTAAATAACAGAAAGGACAGTATGACAACGACAGAGAAGCTAAAGCACATGTGTTGGGCCCTAACCCACGAGCCCAACTCTCTGGGACTAAATCAGTAAAATGGAGTCTGTTTGCTCATTTCTGAAAGAAAATAGCCTTGTTAAATTTCTAAAAGTCTAATCATTGAGTACAATAAAAATATTAATAGCTTGCAGCAAAATTCCCCAAAATGGAATCGAAGGATCGACTCAATGACTAACTAACTCCTTCCTAGCTCTATTTTTTCTCTATTTATTATACAGGGCAGCTACCAACATCTCCCTAGAAAATAGTGATCGAGTCCACTTGAATTCCAGTAAACAAAGATTGAGTGCTCTCCTCTTTTAGTTTCTTGGCTTCCTCTGGAACACAAATTGCTGGAGAGAATATTTGGGGTGATTGAGTCCACTTGACTCCAAGTAAACAAAGATTGAGTGCACTTGGTCTTGAGTTGCTTGGCGGCCTCTGGAACTCAAATTTCTGGATAGAACAAGTGAAGTATGGCTTGAGTTCACTTGGCCTTGAGTTGGTTGGTTGCCTCCGGAATTTGAATTGCTAAAGGGGATCTCATGAGGATCGTTTGGCTGCCTCTAAGGGTGGACAACCCCCTTGAATCTCTCCAATATTTCTCCCTAATTTCCTGATATTCTTCACTCTTGAACTTCCAGTGGTAGGGAGCAAGTCCCTAAATTATCTCCTTCTCCAAATGTGCATAAGCTGCCAAATATTCTCACAATATTCTACAAAAATAGCCAATATTAGGAAAAAATATGCAATTACCTTTAAACCTTCCTAAGAAAATATTAAAGCATAAGAAAACATTATTAAGTGCAGAAGGAGAGATTTAATATATCTTTTTATGTGCATAAGAGAGGTAGATGGGTCTAAGAAAGGTTAGATGGGCCTTAATTTATGTCTAATTTAGAGGCCCATCATCACCCCCCTATTGAAACTGTTGCTCATCCTCAGAGAAACCTATTCATCCTCCCTGCCTTCTGGTTCTTCCTACATGCTGGATTATTTCATTTTTTGTTTATTGGCCCATGTGGCGCTTCTTCTTACTACACCTCTATCTGCAATTATTCTTGCATTTATTCTCATAGTTGCTTCATGGATGTCCTCAGATGCCTTAATAATTTTTTTTTGCATTCCAAGAGGTGGTGGATCCAACTTTTATTTGATTTTTTCTTTTTGTGTTCTCCTTTTAAATTTTTTTATTGCATGAAAAGTAAACTCACAGTTGATTTTTCTGTGAACTAAGTTCACCCTTGGTTATCCCTTGGCACTCCTTCTCTTCTATTACAATGAACTACTTATTTCCCACTTTCTCAGATCCTTTTTACTTTTGTCTTGTTCCTCTTCTTGGTGGAAAATGTGAGGCTAGTTGCTAGATAAGGCTAAGTTTGCTCTGCTACTGATTTCGGCTATATAAAAAACTTTCCTTCTCACACTTTTTAATGTTTTCTTAAGCTAAAATAGATTCGAAGAAAGGGTTAGATGATTGCATACCTGAGACTTACCATTGATTTTTTTTTACAGGTGATATTGAAGCTACTGATATGGATGTTGAAGCTGTCTTCGGTGGTTCTCAAGCTGCATGTGATAATCTTCTTGAGATCCTTTTGGAGCTTCTGAGCACAGGAGGAGGAAATCTAAGTTTGACTACCTTTAACGAGGGTGTTGAGCAAATTTTATTTTTGTGCCAACTTGCTGTTTTTCTGCTTGCAAAGGTTGGAGAGCATTTGCATTCATTAGAGAGAGATACATGGATTTTTTTCTTAATTTTTTTTATTTTTTATTATAAGGCTTACTAGCTGCCTCAATGAGGTTTTCAACTAGAAGGTCTTCCTAGGCGCCTCAAAGGAGGTTTTCACTTGGGATATTTTATTTTTCTCTTTTTTTTTCAACTCAATGACCACCTCATGGAGGTTTTCAATTAGTGGGCCAATCTCAGATGCCTCAAAAGAGGTTTTCACCTGAGATTTTATTCTTTCCCCCCTTTTTTTTCTTTTTTCACTTTTCTACTCTACTTGAAAATTAAAAAAACCTTTTTCATGTATAGGAATACTTCCAATGGATCCATGTACACTTCAATATGACAGATAAAATCATGTGCACACTTGAAATACATGATTTTGTTGATCAACGGTTGTCATTAATGTCAACCCAAGAAGCACCAGGGGCTAACCCAATATTGCATGGGAATTTTGACGTACCAAATTAATATATTCCGGGTCAATAATGCTTTTTATGGCTTCTACTTGTCGAGATTTTTCCGTTGATATATGGCACACCATGTAATTCTTCACGGTTTGAGAGATATTCATGTTTGAAGTTTGTACCCCCAGTTAGTGGGCTAAAACCCCATGGGGTTGGGGCATGGGTCATTGAAAAGTCATAATTAATATTTTTTAAGCTCCTAAAATCCCTCCCATGTTCGCTTGTTGAAGCCCCTCTCCGACTTAAGCAATTTTCCATATAGTGATCTTCATTTCCTCCTTTATACGAGTTTCGACCATCTGAAATAGGTCATCTTGGAATTTTCGCTCTAAATTTTTTTCTACGAAGGTTCAAAAGATGAAATGTTTATGAGGCGAAGCCGAAATCCTGAGGAAGCTGCAGTAAAAATTTCAGATCAAGGTGCGCAATATTTTTGGAGATATGATCTGTGTAAGTCAGGGTTTTTGTAGGCTCCTGAAATTCATATTAAAGAAGTGACCTTGGTAAATCGTCATAACTTTCTCTCTGAGTATCAGATTGGAATTCCGTAAAAAGTTAAGGATAGTGCATAGTCTTTACTTTTCACTCTATCAATTTTAGAGACAAATGAAGAAACAGTGACACGTGGCACGCCGTACAATTGCGCTCTGCTGAAACTGTCCATAATTAGGGCATTGTGAGAGATTGGGTATAACTCTCTCTTCAAGAATCCAAATTGGGTCAGACCTATGGCATTAGAAAGATGACTCAGAGGACTACTATAGGACCGAAAATCAGATATTGACGATTTGAAATAACAAAAATACACCAGATTCAATATCGAGCTCGTAGAAGGCAAAAAAAAAAGCTAGATCATGTGTTGTGAAGGGTTGAAAAGGACCAGAATTTCTACGGCAGAAAAGAAAATCAAGGTGCAGCAGAGGGTAGCATGACAAGAGCAACATCCAAGGTGCATAATAGCAGCAAGAAGTTCATCATATGAAGTCTTCAAGTGGGCAGCATTGCATACAATCATTGTAAATGTATCATTGTATTTAGTCATTGTAAATACATTATTGTACAAATTGTACTAGTGTCTATCTTCCAAGGATTGAAGAGGCAGTGTTGGGAGGTCTAGGATCATCATTAGGTGGTTGTATCAAAGTTTGGGTTATGGTCTAGTATATATTATTCTTCTACATCATTCTATATCATTTTAAAGTGGACCATTTTCCCTGGTACGGGAGTCCATTCTTCTTTTATTCTTCTAAAGGGTGGTAGGGTGGTGGTAGGGTGAGTTGTAACTCATTGGGTGTTGGGGCATCTGTTCAGTTGACTACTGAAGAATCTCGGGCATTGGAGCGTCCATCCAGTGGGAGCTGGAGAAGAATGCTTTTCTAGAATCTAGGAAGTTGGAGCTTTATTTTCAATTGGAGTTGAATATTAAAGAATTATTAGAAAAGCAGTAGAGTGGTTTTGTCAGAGGTGGAGTTCACCTGTAAAAACTATGTGCATTTGTGTTTCTCTTGTTTCTTTTATATCATTTTACAAATATACAAATAATTGAAGAGGTGCTAATGCCTCGGTTGAAAGGAATATTGATTCACACCCCCCTCTCGTGTTTCCAACAGGTGAATCGAAACGAGGCGGTTCCTTACGATAAGCAGTTTTAGTCGAAAGGAGGTCATGGAGCATACCAAGAATGGTGTACCTCTATTCAATGAAAATAATTATGCACTCTAGAAAGGAAGAATGGAGGTCTATCTCTTGGCGCAAGGTTATGAAGTATGGGACACTGTTCAAAATGGATTTACATCAACCGCGGATGAACAAGGTAAGAAGAATTTAGTAAATGATGCAAAAGCAAAGAATATTATTATCAGTGGAATTCTTGAATCTGCTTATCATAAGGTGTTGGGTTGTAAAACCGCCAAAAATGTATGGGACAAGCTTGAGAATATATATGCAGGTGACTCAAATGTCAAAGAAGAAAAGCTTCAAATCTATATAGCAAAATTTGAGCAACTCAGAATGAAAGAAGATTGCAACATTGCTGCATACTTCCAATACATTGATGAAATAACCAATACTCTGGAAGGATTGGGAGAGCCAGTTGATGATAAGACTATTATACGGAAGATTCTTAGAACGTTACCAGGGAGATTCAACCCAAAGGTATCGGTCTTAGAATACAGTGCAAATCTGGACAAAATCAACAAGGAAGAATTACATGGAGTCCTTATAGCATATGAAATGAGATTTGATGAAGAAAAGGGTACTTCAAATCTAGAAATTGCGTTCGTTGCATCTAAGAAAACCAATAAGGACAAACGACCTTCAATTGAAATGACATGCACCTGCAAGTGTGAAGAAAAGGGAGATGACGGAGAAGGTATTTCAGATGAAGAATATGCTTACTTTACGAGAAAATTAAAACCCGATAAGGGAAAATTCAAAGGTAAACTTCCATTGATATGTTTTGGTTGTGGTGAGGTTGGGAGTTTCGTAGCAAAATGTCCAAACAAAAGTGATGGCAACTCAAAAGGAAAGAAAGGCTTCAAGAAATTCAACAAGCAAGGCAAAAATAAAGGATCCAAAAGGAACTTTCTCTCTAAAGAAGATAGCTCCTCATCCGATGAAGAAAGTTACAGCAAAGAAGAAGCCAATGAGAAAGTATTGTTTATGGCCAAGCACAATAAAAAAGAAGTATCAAAAAATGAAGAAGAAGGGTTGACCATAGAAGAATTTTATGAGGAGGAAATCAAGCTTATAAAAGAGCTCAATGCTGAGAAGATCCGTGCCAACACTCTTGAAGAACAAGTTCAAGGTCTCAAAATTGAGGTTGAAGAACACAAATGTATTGAAGAGTCACTTCAAAAGAATTTGGAAGAAAGCAACCAAGAAAGGGAAGCATTAGAAGCTGAAGTAGTCTCGCTGCGTAAGGAAGTGAAGAAGGGAAAAATTGTCTAAAACTATGCCAACAGCTCAAGGGCATTGGAAGAAGTCATCAAAAATCAACGATCTTACAACGACAAAACTGGCCTCGGTTACAAAGAAGAAGAAGCGGGACCTTCTACAACAAAATACAATGAACCTATGAGATCTGACATACATGAAGACTTCATTGGACAAGATTCGCAAGCACATCCTTGGAAGACAATTCCTCGACGAAGATTTTCATCCAGGTACCAACATATTTTTCATGGCTATTGTTATTCATGTGGAAAATTTGGTCATAAAGCTGTAGAATGTCGCACGTACCCTAGGAACCAATACAATTCCAAGAGATTCTTCAAATATGAACCTCCCAGGGCTCAAAAAAACATCAATAGATTTGAACATTTAAGAAATAATATGGAATGTTACAAATGTTAGAACTTTGGACACATAGCCAGAGACTGCAGACTTGAAAATCCTCCAGAAGAATCTTCAAAGCCACAGAATGAACGAACATGGAAGAAGAAGAAGACTGATAATTGTGCTCTCGCTCTCAAGGCTCAAAAAAGGAAAGATGTGTGGTATGTTGACAGCGGTTGCTCAACGCATATGATTGGAGATAGAAGGAAATTTGTATCTCTGAAAGAGAAGAAGGATGGAACCATATCCTTTGGAAATGATGGATCTTCAAATGTTATAGGATCAGGTACCGTCACTCTCGGAAGCAAAGATGTTATAGCCAAGAATGTTCTATTGGTAAAAAACGTGAATCAAAATCTGCTCAGTGTTGGACAAATGTGTGATCAAGGACACATAATTCTATTCAACTCCACAAAATGTGAAATCAGGAAAGGCAGGTATGGTAAAATTGTGGCAAGTCAAGCTCCAAACGACATATATGTTCTAGATGAAGCAACTAAAGCATGTCTACTAGCTAAAGAAGATGAAATCTAGTTATGGCACATACGAATGGGTCACATAAACTTTGACAATCTTGTCAGGATAAGAAAAAAGGAAGCAGTATGAGAAATGCCAAAAATCTCAAAACCTTCCAACACACTATGTGAGGCATGTCAGCATGGCAAGCAGACAAAATTCCAGTCTAAAACAAAAGAACGCTTTGCATCACATCCATTGGAATTGATACATATTGATCTATGTGTTCCTGTGAGAACAAAAGGCTTAGACGGAGAATTATATTTCATGTTAATGATAGATGACTATACTAGGATGACAGCCGTCAGTTTCCTAAAGAAAAAATATGAAGCATTTGAGTGCTTTAAGATCTACAAGGAGTTGGTTGAAAATGAAACTGATTTGAAAATAAAGTGTTTAAGATCAGATAATGGTGGAGAATTCACTTCCAAATTATTTCAGCAATACTGTGACGAAAATGGAATAAAAAGGAAATTTTCAACAACACGAACACCTCAACAAAATGGAGTTGCTGAAAGAAAGAATAGAACTGTATAGGAAATGGGTAGAACAATGTTGAAGGACTCAAAATTGGATGAAAAATTCTGGGTTCAAACAATTGATACGGCAGTCTTCATTATCAACTGAAGTCTTCTTAGAAATAATTGCAACAAGACTCCATATGAATTATGGAAAGGAAAACCAGCTAATGTAAAATATTTCAGAATCTTCGGAAGAAAATGTTATATCAAAAGAGAAGATCAAAATTTGGGTAAGTTTGAATCACATGTTGATGAAGGTATCTTTGTTGGTTACTCACGCAAAATAAAGGCCTATAAATGCTATAATCTAAGACGAAAACAGATAGTGGAGAGCATAAATGTTACATTTGACGAAGATGGTGTTCTAGTGAGTAATGATGAGGATCTAGAATCTTTGAAACTTGAGACAAAGGCTGAAAAAGACACAGATAAAATTGTAGAACAAGAATCAACTATCAACGAGGAAGAAGTAAACAATGATCATGAAGATATACCAGAAAAAAAACAAGAAGCTCCTCCAAGGAGAACAAAAGAGTGGATTCAAAAGAACCATCCATCAAATCAAATCATTGGTGACATAAATGAAGGTCGACAGCTTCGTTCATCACAACAAGCTCACGTTGCTTTTCTAGCAACCTTTGAGCCAAGTAGTTTTGAGGAAGCTAGCTAGAATGAACATTGGGTAGTAGCTATGAATGAAGAATTGGATCAAATTGAGAAGAATAACACCTGGGAATTAGTTCCACAACCAAAAGATAAAAATGTCATTGGGACTAAATGGGTGTTCAGGAAAAAATTGAATGAAGATGGGCAGGTTACCAGAAACAAAGCAAGATTGGTTTGCAAAGGCTATGCACAAGTGGAAGGAATTGATTTCGACAAAACATTTGCACCAGTTGCTAGAATGGAAGCCATCCAAATGTTTCTCGCCTATGCATGTTCAAGAAAAATCAAAGTCTACCAAATGGATGTTAAGTCAACATTTCTGAATGGAGAATTAGAAGAAGAAGTTTACATCGAACAACCTGAAGGTTTTCTACTATCATAAAAAGAAGACTATGTCTGCAGGTTAAAGAAGGCTCTATATGGTCTCAAGCAGGCTCCTAGAGCATGGTATGCTCGTCTTGATGGATATCTATGTCAACAAGGGTTCAAGAAAGGTACTCTTTATAGCAATCTTTATGTACAAATAGATAAAGATAATTTAACAATTGTTGAGGTATATGTGCATGATATAATATTTGGTAGCAATGATGATCGACTAAGTAAGAAATTTTATACAAAGATGCAAAGTGAGTTTGAGATGTCTTTACTTGGTGAGCTGACATACTTCTTAGGGCTTCAAATATCTTAGCAAGAGAAAAGAATATTTATATGTCAAGCCAAGTACATCAAGGAAATGCTCAAGAAATTCAAAATGGAAGATTGCAAGCTCGTCCTTACTCCAATGGTAACAGATTGCAAATTGAGCATAGACGACTCATATAAGGATGTGGATCAGAAGTTGTACAGATCTATGATTGGTAGTCTTCTTTATGTAACAGCCTCTTAGCTAGATGTTATGCAAGTAGTTGGACAAGTAGCAAGATTCCAAGCAGCACCAAAAGAATCACATATTATTACTGTCAAAAGAATTCTTCGATATCTAAAGGGCACAGAAGAATATGGCTTGTGGTACCCCAAGGGTAACAATCTCATTATTCAAGCCTTTACAGATGCAGATTGGGCAGGAAGC
The DNA here is from genome assembly GCA_034641835.2 of Pinus albicaulis. Classification (NCBI taxonomy): domain Eukaryota; kingdom Viridiplantae; phylum Streptophyta; class Pinopsida; order Pinales; family Pinaceae; genus Pinus; species Pinus albicaulis. The sequence continues at coordinate 131,148 of JAXQQM020058325.1, forward strand.
GTTGATGATCATAAGAGTACTAGTGGAGCAACATTCTATCTAGGTGGTTGTCTCGTATCATGGTTGAGCAAAAGAAAACTTCAATTTCGTTATCTATAGCGGAAGCAGAATACATTATAGCAGCATCATGTTGTACTCAAGTCCTTTGGATGAAAAAAACTTTGCAAGATCTTCAAGTGCAATTCGGTGAGCCTATTCCCATATTTTGTGACAACACTAGTGCCATCAGCATCTCCAAGAATCCTATCATGCATTCAAAAACAAAACACATTCCGATCAAATATCATTTTGTTAGAGAACAAGTCGCTGAAAAGAATATCAAAATTGAGTATGTTTGTACAAAAGAACAAATTGCTGATATCTTCACTAAACCTTTACCTTGTGAAGCATTTGAATATCTTCGTCAAAAGCTTGGGATTCTCCCAAGTTCTCATTAGATTTTCCTTTTTCAAGAATATAAAGCGGGAGTGGAAGTGTGTACAGGTCTGTAGGACGATTGTGTGTCAGCGGGAGTGGAAGTGTGTATAGGTCCACAGGATGGTTGTGTTTCAGGGGGAGTTACCCTTTGCCATTGATGTCAAAGGGGGAGAGAATGTTGTAGGAAGAGGTGTCATGATCGCAGGGGGAGTACTTGTGTTGCCATCAATGCCAAAGGGGGAGATTGTTGATCAGCAGTTGTCATTGATGTGAACCCAAGAAGCACCAGGAGCTAACCCAATATTTCATGGTAATTTTGACCTACCAAATTAATATATTCTGGGTCAATAATTCTTTTGATGGTTTCTACTTGTTGAGATGTTTCCGTTGATATATGGCACGCCATGTAATTCTTCACGGTTTGAGAGATATTCATGTTTGAATTTTGTACCCCTAGTTAGTGGGCTAAAACCCCATGGGGTTGGGGCATGGGTCATTGAAAAGTAATAATTAATATTTTTTTAAGCTCCTAAAATCCCTCCCACGTTCACTTGTTGAAGCCCCTCTCAACTTAAGCATTCATATAAATTGTGATCTTCATTTCCTCCTTATGCAAGGGATTTGACCATCAGAAACAGGTCATCTTTGAATTTTTGCTCTAAATTTTTTTTTTACGAAGGTTCAGAAGCTCAAACTTTTTATGAGGCAAAGCTGAAATCCTGAGGAAGCTACAGTAAACATTTTAGATCAAGGTGCGCAATATTTTTGGAGATATGATCTGTGTAAGTCAGGGTTTTTGTAGGCTCCTGAAATTCATCTCAAAGAAGTGACCTTGGTAAATTCGTCATAACTCTCTCTCTGAGTATCGGATTTGAATTCTGTAAAAAGTGATGGATAGTGCATAGTCTGTACTTTTCACTCTATCAATTTCAGAGACAAATGAAGAAACAATGACACATGGCATGCCGTACAAGTGCGCTCTTCTGAAACATTCCATAATTAGGGCATTGTGAGATATTGGGTATAAATATCTCTTCAAGAATCCAAATTGGGTCAGACCTATGGCATTGGAAAGATGACTCAGAGGACTAATACAGGACCGAAAATCAGATATTGAAGATCTGAAATAACATAGATACACCAGATTCAATATTGAGCTCCTAGAAGGCAAAAAAAAAGCTAGATCATGTGTTGTCAAGGGTTGCAAAGGACTAGACTTTCTACGACAGAAAAGCAAAGCAAGGTGCAGCAGAGGGTAGCATGACAAGAAAAACATCCAAGGTGCATAATAGCAGCAAGAAGCTCATCATATGAAGTCTTCAAGTGGGCAGAACTGCATATAATCATTGTACTTAGTCATTGTAAATACATTATTGTACAAATTGTACTAGTGTTTATCGGCCAAGGGTTGAAGAGGCAGTGTTGGGAGGTCTAGGATCATCATTAGGTGGTTGTATCAAAGTTGGGGTTATGGTCTAGTATATATTATTCTTCTACATCATTCTATATCATTGTAAAGTGGACCATTTTCCCTGGTACGGGAGTCCATTCTTCTTTTATTTTTCTAAAGGGTGGTAGGGTGGTGCTAGGGTGAGTTGTAGCTCATTGGGTGTTGGGGCATCCGTTCATTTGACTACTGAAGAATCTCGGGCATTGGAGCGTCCATCCAGTGGGAGCTGGAGAAGAATGCTTTTCTAGATTCTAGGAAGTTGGAGCTTTATTTTCAATTGGAGTTGAATATTAAAGAATTATTAGAAAAGCATTAGGTGGTTTTTGTCTCGGAGTAGGTTTCCACCTTAAAAACTGTGTGCATTTTTGTTCCTCTTGTTTACTACTATCATTGTGAAAAAACTGATAATAATTGAAGATTAACTAATGCTCTAATTCAAAGGAATACTGATTCACCCCCCCTCTCAGTATTTCCAACATCTTTTACATGTACCTGAATATGAGAGATGAATTTCTTTGACTATGGTTGTATCAATTATTGTTGGAGAAGAGTGTGTTGCTGCAACTTAATGACTGTTTGGAACCATATGTCAATATAGTTGTGATGCCCTTGGTTCAGTTGTTGAGTTAGATCACCTTGGATGTCCTCTTCTATTATGGAAGTCAACTCTTCCTCTTTTTGCTGATTGTTCTCTTCAACACATGGAGGAAATGCTGGTAAACATGAGGGAACTTTCTCAAAATCTGATTCTGATATCTGCTCTTCATCAAGTCAGCCCTCGATCTTTTGATCTCCTCATTTGGATCTTCTTCTTCTTGACATTGTCCTTCAATGACATTAAGAAAATATATTCTTTGCAATACCTTTCTTAAAATAAGATGCAGACCATTTAGATCAAGAGGATATGTTTGGTAGAGTTGTACCTTAGTATTGTAAGTGAGCTGAGATACTTCACTGTATGGGTTTGGAAATGGTTTTACAACTAGTTGAGTGGGGGTGGATATATGAGATGGATGTGGTTGAGGCTGTGGTTGTGGTGGAGGTGGATGGTAGGGATAACATGGAGTCGGGTATGGAGGATATTGAGGGAAATATTGAGGATGTTGAGGATTTTTCCAATAAGGACCTTGCCAACCATGTTGCCAAGATTGGTTTTGGGGTTGAGATGGCAAAGGTTTCCAAGGAGGCAGTGTGCCCCAATTATTTTGAGATGTATATGAATAAGACTGAAATTGTGAAGTGGGTCCTTGCATCATATCAAGTTGACTAGGCTAACAAGGTCTCCCTGGAGCTACATAACATAGATTCTTTGGTGATTTCCTTGCTCCATTGTCTTCCTGGTAAACTTCTTTAAAATTGGGGAGTGATGAACGGAATTTAGTAGCATATGATTCTGCATGGAATTCGAATTACGAAGTGTGATGTGCGATTGTGAAAAGGGATTGTGGTAAGTCTTAAGAGAAAAAGGGAAACGATTGCGAAGTGTGATGTGAAATTGTGAAAAGGGGTTGCGTAAAGTCTTAAGGGAAAAAGGGAAAAAGGGAAAAAGGTTGCGCAGTGTGATAGAAATGTATGGTAGCGCGAAGTTCGAGGAGTGAGGGCGGAGGTCAAACTTTCAGTGTTTTGAAGTGTTTTGTGAATAAAAAAAGGCGCGACAACTGATAATAAGAGAAAGGAGGGGAATGGAGGCATAACAATAGTGTTCAGGCCATGAAGACAAAGATGGAAAATGAAGTAGGAAGGCACCAATGAAATTCTCCATGGTTACCTGCGCTTGCAATTAAACTGCTGAGTTATGAAAGAAAGATGGACAGTGCATGCTAAAGACAAAAAACAATTCTAGCCTAGTCCTAGAAACAGAGAATCATAACCCATAAAGAATTTTTTGTCTGCGGGAAGGTCTACCCTCCTCAAGCTCTATCGACAGGGATGAGAGGGGAAGTATGCCTCATATTTTTATGGAGTTCATCAACTATTATACAATGCAGATAAGCAGATTAAATCTATAGCAACAAACTATAACAAAAATGAGCATATCAGAAATAAAACTAGCTAAATAACAAAAAGGAAAGGATGACAACGACAGAGAAGCTGAGGCACATATGTTGGGCCCTAACTCACTAGCCCAACTCTCTGGGACTAAATCGGTAAAATGGAGTTTATCTGCTCATTTCTGAAAGAAAATAGCCTTGTTAAATTTCTAAAAGTCTAATCACCGAGTACAATAAAAATTTTAATAGCTTGCAGCAAAATTCCCCAAAATGGAATCGAAGGATCGACTCAATGACTAACTAACTCCTTCCTAGCTCTATCTTTTCTCTATTTATTATACAGGGCAGCTACCAACAACTCCCTAGAAAATAGTGATTGAGTCCACTTGACTCCCAGTAAACAAAGATTGAGTGCTCTCCTCTTTCAGTTGCTTGGCTTCCTCTGGAACACAAACTGCTGGAGAGAATCTTTGGGGTGATTGAGTCCACTTGACTCCAAGTAAACAGAGATTGAGTGCACTTGGTCTTGAGTTGCTTGGTGGCCTCTAGAACTCAAATTGTTGGATAGACCAAGTGAAGTATGGCTTGAGTGCACTTGGCCTTGAGTTTCTTGGTTGCCTCTAGAATTTGAATTGATGGAGGGGATCTCATGAGGATCATTTGGCTGCCTTTGAGGGTGGACAACCCCCTTGAATCTCTCCAAGATTTCTCCCTAATTTCCTGATATTCTTCACTCTTGATCTTCCAGTGGCAGGGAGCAAGTCCCTAAATTATCTTCTTTTCCAAATGTGCATAAGCTGCCAAATATTCTCACAATATTCTAAAAAAATAGCCAATATTAGGCAAAAATATGCAATTACCTTTAAACCTTCCTAATAAAATATTAAAACATAAGAAAATATTATTAAGCGCAGAAGGAGAGATTTAATATGTCTTTTTATGTGCATAAGAGAGGTAGATGAGCCTAAGAAAGGTTAGACGAGCCTTAAACTATTGATCATCACCCCCTACTGAAACTATTGCTCATCCTCTGAGCAACCTATTCATCCTCCCTGCCTTCTGGTTCTTCATGCATGCTGGCTTATTTCATTTTCTTTTTATTGGCCCATGTACTGCTTCTTCTTGCTACACCTCTATCTGTAATTCTTCTTGCATTTCTTCTCATATGTGCTTCATGGAGGTCCTCATATGCCTTAAGAAAATATGTTTTACATGCCAAGAGGAGGTGGATCCAACTTTTATTTTATTTTTTCTTTTTTTGTTCTCTCTTTTCTTTTTTTATTTATATCTTTTATTTATTTGTTTATTATTATTTTTTTATTACATGCAAAGTAAACTCACAGTTCTTTTTTCTGTGAAGTGAGTTCACCCTTGGTTATCCCTTGGCACTCCTTGTCTTCTACTACAATGAACTTCTTACTGCCCACTTTCTCAAGTCCTTTTTACTTTTGCCTTGTTCCTCTTCTTGGTGGAAAAAGTGAGGCTAGTTGCTAAATAAGGCTGAGGTTGTTCTGCTACTGATTTCGGCTATATAAAAAACTTTCTTTTTCACACTTTTTAATGTTTTTTTAAGCTAAAATAGATTCAGAGAAAGGGTTAGATGATTTCATACTTGAACCTTACCATTGATTTTTTTTGCAGGTGATATTGAAGCTGTTGATATAGCTGTTGAAGATGTCTTTGGTGGTTCTGAAGTTGCATGTGATAATCTGCTTGAGGTACTTTTGGAGCTCCTGAGCACAGGAGGAGGAAGTCCAAGTTTGACTACCTTTAACCAGGGTGTTGACTGAATTTTCTTTTTGTGCCAACTTCTTGTTGTTCTGCATGTAAAGGTTGAAGAGCGCCAACATTCATTAGAGAAAGATACATGGGATTTTTTTTTTTTTTTTTTAAGGCCTACTAGCTAGCTCAATGAGGTTTTCAACTAGAAGGTCTTCCTAGGCGCCTCAAAGTAGGTTTTCACTTGGGATATTTTATTTTTATCCTTTTTTTTTCAACCCAATGACCGCCTCATGGAGGTTTTCAATCAATGGGCCAATCTCAAATGCCTCAAAACAGGTTTTCACCTGAGATTTTATACCCCCCCTTTTTTTCTTTTTCACTTTTCTACTCTACTTGAAAAATACAAAACCTTCTTCAAGTATAGGAATACTTCCAATGGAGCCATGTACACATCAAGATGATAGATAAAATCATGTGCACACTTGGAATACATGATTTGAAATGTACCTGAATACGAGAGATGAATTTCTTTGACTGGGATTGTATCAATTACTGTTGGAGAAGAGTGTGTTGCTACAACTTAATGTCTGTTTGGAACCATATGTCAATATAGTTGTGATGACCCTGGTTCACTTGCTAAGTTGGATCACCTTGGATGTCCTCTTCTATTATAGCAGTCAAATCTTCCTCTTTTTGCTGATTGTTCTTTTCAACACATGGAGGAAATGCTGGTAAACATGAGGGAAATATCTTAACACCTGATTTTGATATCTTCTCTTCATCAAGTGCAGCTCTCTATCTTTTGATCTCCTCATTTGGATCTTCTTCTTCTTGATGTTGTCCTTCAATTACATTAAGAAAATATCTTCTTTGCAATACCTTTCTTGAACTAAGATGTAGACCATTTAGATCAAGAGGATATGTTTGGTAGTGTTGTACCTCATCATTGTAAGTGAGTCGAGATACTTCATTGCATGGGTTTGGAAATGGTGGCATAGGTATTTGAGTGGGGGTGGATATTGAGATGTATTTGGTTGAGGCTGTGGTTGTGGTGAAGGTGGATGGTAGGGATAGCATGGAGTCAAATATGGAGGATATTGAGGGAAATATTGAGGATGTTTAAAATTTTCCCAATAAGGACCTTGCCAACCATGTTGCCAAGATTGGCTTTGGGGTTGAGATGGCCAAGGCTGCCAAGGAGGGAGTGTGTCCAAATTAGTTTGAGATGGATGTGGCTAAGCTTGAAATTGTGCAGTGGGTCCTTGCATCGTATCAAGTTGAATAGGCTGCCAGGGTCTCCTTGGAGCTACATAACATAGCTTCTTTGGTGATTTCCTTGCTCCATTGTCTTCTTGGTAAACTTCTTTAAACCTAGGGAATGATGAACAACATTTAGCAGCATATGATTCTGCATGGAGAACAAAAATATGAACATCTTCTTTTTGCTCATTTTTCATTTTTAACATTTCTACTTGTTCACTTATATTGCTTCAAATTTTTGTTTTAAAGTTGTCAAGAAAATTTCCAAGTTCATCTTGCCTTACCAATGTTCATGCTGACTTACTTACTCTTTCCCTTCCTCTTGATATGTGCTTGCATGTTTCACAAATTTCTTCAAATGGAAATTGATATACATCTCCTTTACTCATGAGATTAAGGAGATCAATCCACTCATCCCTAATTGTTCTAAGTAAAAGGGTTTTTAGTGTGTAAAATCCTAAATGATGCAATTTTTCCCTCTTAACATTATACATGAACCTCTCCATTAGATCCTCAAGGCTCTCATCCTCTTCTTGGTTCATCCTAGAAATTTCTTCTCTAAGATCATGATCTTTATATTTTTCTAGAAATATCTTTTGCATATCATTCCATGATCTTATTGAATTAGTACCTAGACTCATGAACCATTTAAGAGCTCTATCCTTCAATGTTGAAGGAAACAATCTCATTTTTTGAGTGTGTGATAAGTAGCCATAAGACCTAGAAAGTATCTCAAATTCAAAGAGAAATGTTTCCAGATCCTCTGTCCTCTTACCATGGAAGATGGGAAGGAAACATGGAGGGATGTTATTCATATGTACATTGATGTCCATATCTTGAATGGGAAACCCAATAAGGTCTTCTTCATTTTCATCATATCCATCCATCTCTTCTACCTTGAAAAGTGTATGGTGATGTGGTTCTTACTGCACCACATGGTCAAGTGGGGGGGTTGGTATTGGAGAAGTATTAAAAAAAAAAAAAAATTCTAAGTATCCCTACTCCTATGACGCATGAAAATTAGATCTTTTTGTATTTTTTTTAATATTTCTGAAATGGCATGAAAATAAAGGAAAGCAAAAAATAATGCCAAAAACAAATCAAAGCATCTACTAGACACCTCCTCGTCAACAACGCCAAAAAGTGGTGAGCACTGGTATTGCACCAAGAGTGCTGCAACTCCTAGGGGCTGCCCTACTTTACTTTATCAACCTGGGGTTCATACAAACGTGGAGTTGACTGTGCTATATACACAACAGATGCATTCTGCTCATGTCATCATCTTCTGATTTACGAAAGGGTGCTATTTCTAAGGGTTCTTAGTGAAGTCTGTTACACTTCAATGAAACTAAACTATGTTGGAGAAAGGAAATGACAGAAAGGAAACTAAATTAAATTGCTGAAAAGAAATGACAGGAAGGAAACTAATCTAAATTGCTGAAAAGAAATGTTAGGAAGGAAACTAATCTAAATTGCTGAAAAGAAGTGGCAGAAAGGAAACTAACTTAAACCACACTTAACTTGGCCAATCGTCTAAACACACCCTACTCTATCTATAATTCTCCTATCTATGTAGCTATTCAAGACCTAATTCTAATTTGAAGAGGTGTTAACTACAGTTTGGAGGGAAAAAAAGGGCTAAAGAGGCTAATGGAGGGCTTAAACACATGAAACAAGGCTCAGAGGAGGAAAGAGCATGTTTTAAACCTTATTACAACTTTATTATGGCACAAAGCTTTGGAGCGGAATGATTGAAATATGCGATGGAAGAGTTATGATTGGCAGATAGAAGTGTGATATGTGATCTGCGATATCGCAGTCACAATATTGTAAGGTTGGAGTAGTAGAAGTTAACAGGAATGAAATAAAAATTGTGAAATGTGATTTGCGATGCGGCGGAGTTCGGAATCGGCGTTTGGAGCGGTAAAGGTTAACAGGAACAAAACAAAAATTGTGATTTCCAATGTGCGATGCAGTGGACGATGTGGCAGTGGGACCAGTGCCAGAGTGTGATAACCATATTGCAATCGACGGATAAGAGCTTTAAATATTAAAGAAAAGGGAAAAGGTTGCGATGTGGAAAATATCGCAATCGGTGTCGAGAGCGATAAGTTCTTAAAGGAAAAAGGGAAATGATTGCGAAGTGCGATGTGCGATTGTGAAAAGGGATTGCGGTAAGTCTTAAGGGAAAAAGGGAAACACTTGTGAAGAGCGATGTGCGATTGCGAAAAGGGATTGTGGTAAGTCTTAAGGGAAAAGGGGGAAAAGGTTGCACAGTGTGATTAAGATGTACGGTAGCAGGAAGTTCAAGGAGCGAGGGCGGAGGTCAAACTTTCAAAATTTTGAAATGTTTTGTGAATAAAAAAAGGCGCGATCGTAAGAAGAGAAAGGTGGGGAATGGAGGCGTAACAAGAGTGTTAAGGCCGTTAAGACAGAGGAAAATCAAGCGGGAAGGTGCCAATGAAATTCTCCGTGGCTACTAGTGCCTGCAATTAAACAGTCGAGTTATGCAAGAAAGATGGACTGTGCATGCTAAATACAAAATACAATTCTAGCCTAGTCCTAGAAACAAAGAATAAAAACCCAGAAAGAATTTTTGGTCTGTGGGAAGGTCTACCCTCCTCGAGCTCTATCGATAGATATGAGAGGGGCAGGCTGCCTCACAGTTTTATGGATTTCATCAACTATTCTAGAACGCAGATAAGAAGATGAAATATACAACAACAAACTATAACATTGATGAAAATATCACAAATAAAGATAGTTAAATAACAAAAAGGAAAGGATGAAAATGGCAAAGAAGTTGAGGCACATAGGTTGGGCCCTAACCCACAAGCCCAACTCTCTGGGACTAAATCAGTAAAATGGAGTCTGTCTGTTCATTTCAGGAAGAAAGTAGCCTTGTTACATTTCTGAAAGTCTAATCACTGAGTACAATAAAAATCCTAATAGCTTGCAGCAAAATTCCACAAAATGGAATCGAAGAATCGAATCACTGACTAACTAACTTCTTCCTAGCTCTAGCTCTGCTCTATTTATTCTACAGGGAAGCTACCAACCACTCCCTAGAAAATAGTTATTGAGTCCACTTGACTACCAGTAAACAAATATTGAGTGCTCTCCTCTTTCACTTGCTTGGCTGCCTCTGGAATTCGAACTGCTGGAGAGAATCTTTGGGGTGATTGAGTCCACTTGACTCCAAGTAAACAGAGATTGAGTGCCCTCCTCTTTGAGTTTCTTGGCTGCCTTTGGAACTCGAATTGTTGGAGACTCCAAGTGAAGTATGGCTTGAGTGCACTTGGTCTTGAGTTGCTTGGCCACCTCTAGAATTCAAATTTCTTGAGGGGATCTCACGAGGATCATTTGAATGCCTTTGAGGGTGGAAAAACCCCTTGAATCTCTCCAAGATTTCTCCCTAATTTCCTGATATTATTCTCTTTTGATGTTCCAGTGGCAGGGAGCAAGTCCCTAAATGATCTCATTCTCTAAATCTACATAATCTGCCAAATATTCTCACAATATTCTACAAAAATAACCAATATTAGGCAAAAATATGCAATTACCTTTAAACCTTACTAAGAAAATATTAAAGCATAAGAAAACATTATTAAGTGCACAAGGAGAGATTTAATATATCTTTTGATGTGCATAAGAGAGGTAGATGAGCCTAATAAAGGTTATATGGGCCTTAATTTATGTCTAATTTAGAGGCCCATCATCACCCCCCTATTGAAACTGTTGCTCATCCTCTGAGCAACCTATTCATCCTCCTTGTCTTCTGGTTCTTCCTACATGTTGGCTTATTTCAATTTCTGTTTATTGTCCCATGCGTTGATTCTTCTTGCTACACCATTATCTGCAATTATTCTTGCATTTATTCTCATATGTGCTTCATGGAGGTCCTCAGATGCCTTAATAAAATCTGTTTTGCATGCCAAGAGGTGGTGGATCTTGCATTTATTCAATTTTTTCTTTTTTTGTTCTCTCTTTTCTTTTTTTCTTTATATATTTTATTTATTTATTATTATTATTATTTATTGCATGCAAAGTAAAATCACAAGTCTTTTTTTCTATGAACTGAGTTCACCCTTGGTTATCCCTTGGCACTCCTTGTATTTTATTACAATGAACTACTTACTGCCCACTTTCTCAAGTCCTTTTTACTTTTTTTCTTGTTCCTCTTCTTGGTGGAAAAAGTGAGGCTAGTTGCTAGATAAGACTGAGGTTCTTCTGCTACTGATTTCGGCTATATAAAAAACTTTCCATCTGGCACTTTTTAATTTTTTCTTAAGCTAAAATAGATTCGAAGAAAGGGTTAGATGATTGCATACCTGAGCCTTACCATTGATTTGTTTTTGCAGGTGACATTGAAGCTGCTGATATGGCTGTTGAAGCTATCTTTGGTGGTTCTGAAGCTGCATGAGATAATATGCTTGAGGTCCTTTTGGAGTTTCTGAGCACAGGACGAGGAAGTCCAAGTTTGACTACCTTTAACCAGGGCGTTGACTGAATTTTCTTTTTGTGTCAACTTGTTGTTTTTCTGCTTTCAAAGGTTGGAGAGCACTTGCATTAATTAGAGAGAGATAAATGGAGTTATTTATTTATTTATTTATTATTAAGGCCTACTAGCTGCCTCAATGAGGTTTTCAACTAGAAGGTCTTCCTAGGTGCCTCAAAGGAGGTTTTCACCTGGGATGTTTTATTTTTCTCTTTTTTTTTCAACCCAATGACTGCCTCATGGAATTTTTCAATCAGTGGGCCAATCTCAGACGCCTCAAAAGAGGTTTTCACCTAAGATTTTATTCTTTCCCCCTTTTTTTCCTTTTTCACTTTTCTACTCTACTTGAAAAAAAAAAACCTTTTTCAAGTATAGGAATACTTCCAATGGAGCCATGCACACATCAAGATGACATATAAAATCATGTGCACATTTGGAATACATGCTTTTACATGTACTTGAATATGAGAGATGAATTTCTTTGACTAGGATTGTATCAAGTATTGTTGGAGAAGAGTGTGTTGCTGCAACTTAATGACTGTTTGGAACCATATGTCAATATAGTTGTGATGCCCCTAGTTCACTTGCTGAGTTGGATCACCTTGGATGTCCTCTTGTATTATGGCAGTCAAATATTCCTCTTTTGCTGATTTTTCTCTTCAACACATGGAGGAAATGTTGGTAAACATGAGGGAGCTTTCACAACATCTGATTCTGATATCTGCTCTTCATCAAGTGTAGCCCTTGATCTTTTGATCTCCTCATTTGGATCTTCTTCTTCTTGATATTGTCCTTCAATGACATTAAGAAAATATCTTCTTTGCAATACATTTCTTGAACTAAGATGCAAACAATTTAGATCAATAGGATATGTTTGTTAGTGTTGTACCTCAGCATTGTAAGTGAGCTGAGATTCTTCATTGTATGGGTTTGGAAATGGTGGTACAGGTAGTTGAGTGGGGGTGGATATATGAGATGTATGTGGTTGAGGCTGTGGTTGTGGTGAAGGTGGATTGTAAGCATAGCATGGAGTCGATTATTTAGGATATTGAGGGAAACATTAAGGATTTTCCCAATAAGGACCTTGCCAACCATGTTTCCAAGATTGGTTTTGGGGTTGAGATGGCCAAGGTTGCCAAGGAGAGAGTGTGTCCCAATTAGTTTGAGATTGATGTGAATAATCTTGAAATTGTGAAGTGGGTCCTTGCATCATATCAAGTTGACTATGCTACTAGGGTCTCCTTGGAGCTACATAACATAGCTCCTTTGGCGATTTCCTTGCTCCATTGCTTCCTGGTAAACTTCTTTAAACCTGTGGAATGATGAAAAAAATTTAGTAGCATATGATTATGGATGGATAACAAAAATATCAACATTTTTTTTTTGCTCATTTTGCATTCTTAACATTTCTACTTGTTCACTTCGATTTCTACGAATTTTTGTTTTAAAGTTGTCAAGAAAATTTCTAAGTACATCTTTCCTTACCAATGTTGATGCTAACTTACTTACTCTTTCCCTTCCTCTTGATATGCGCTTGCATGTTTCACAAATTTCTTCAAATGGAAATTTATATACATCTCCTTTACTCATAAGATTAAGGAGATCAATCCATTCATCCCTAATTGTTCTAAGTAAGAGGTTTTTTAGTGTGTCAAATCCTAAATGGTGCAATTTTTCCCTCTTAATATTATTCATGAACCTCTCTATTAGATCCTCAAGGCTCTCATCCTCTTCTTGGTTCATTCTAGAAATTTCTTCTCTAAGATCATGATCTTTATATTTTTCTAGAAATATATTTTGCATATCATTCCATGATCTTATTGAATTAGTACCTAGACTCATGAACCATTTAAGAGCTCTATCCTTCAATGTTGCAGGAAACAATCTTAGTTTTTGAGTGTGTGATAAGTAGCCATAAGACCTACAAAGTATCTGAAATTAAAAGAGAAATGTTTTCGGATCTTTTTTCCTCATACCATGGAAGTTGGGAAGGAAAGATGGAGGGATGTTCTTCATTTGTACACTGATGTCCATATTTTGAGCCCTGGTATTGCACCAAGAGTGCTGCAACTCCCAGGGGTTGACCTAATTTACTTTATCAACCCGGGGTACATACAAAATTGGAGGTGACAATGCTATATACACAATAGATGCATTCTATTCATTTCATCCTCTTCTTCTTTACAAAAGGGTGCTATTTCTAAGGGTTCTCAGTGAAGTTTGTCACACTTCAATGAAAATAAACTAAGTTGCAGAAAGGAAATGACAAAAAGGAAACTAAATTAAATTGCTGAAAATAAATGATAGGAAGGAAACTAATCTAAATATATAAAAATAAATGACAGGAAGGAAACTAATCTAAATTTCTGAAAAGAAATGGAAGAAAGGAAACTAAATTAAATTGTAGAAAGGAAACTAATTTAAATTGCAGAAAGGAAACTAACTTAAACCGCAGTTGTTAACACTAGAAAATCGTACAAGCAAAGACGACATTATTTAATGTCAGGCAGAAGGATTTATAGGGCTGAGAGACATTAGAGATTCTGGAAGTATTTAAAAATCTCTAAGGTCTGAGGAGAAATCAAATTTGAACTAGTCATAAATGCTTTTGTGCGCAAAATCCTTCGATAAGTGCGCGTTTGCACGCCTTTTGACCCAAAAAGTGCGCAATCCTGGGAGTGGCGAAAGTCACTTTCTTGGACCACAAAAATCATACTCCAGGACATTTATTCCACACGTGAAGTCACCTAAGGACAACCACCCAAGCCTCCTTAAGACATCAAGGGAGCACACAATGGAATAAATGCGGCACACAATGGAGTCATCCCCCTCTCTTGGGTCACCATCCACAATGTACCAAGAGAGGGAAGGAGGTTTTGAATTTTCCCATAAAAGGCCACCAAGAGATGAGTAACTGGATAGCACATTGTTATGCTGGCCAGAATTTCCCCAAAAAATACTAGCAGTGTGTGATCCAGAGCAGAGATAGAGGGGACTCAGTTGTTGGCCATCCAACAACTTCAGTCCACCATAGTAGAGAGAGGGAGACTTTGCGCCAAGGCGGCTTGGAAGTAAAAACATCCTTGCATCAGGACTTAGAACCCCAAGTTCTAAGGGCCCCTTGGCAAGTGGGTTAAAGTTTCATCCTCATTTCCTACTGGCACTCAATAAGAGGGGACGTAAGCGCCACCGTTTGGATTATTGAATTTGGTTGACTCTATTTATAGATTTTGTGTTATTTATTTTAGTTTTAGTTTAATTTTTATGTTTGAATATGCATGCTATTTCTCTATCTAGTATGTTTATATTCTAGCATGTCCCACTAACTTGCTTGAATCCATATATTTTCTGCCAGTGACCAATAACTTAAGAGGGAAAACCACACCCCTTAAGTTGTTGTGATTTCGTACATGCGTGAACCAAACACACTAACACAAGATTGGCGACTCCACTAATTTTTATTTCCAAGTTTATGTGGTTGTGCCTTGTTGCAAATACCTCCATTTTTGTTGTGGAGTTGGGATGAAATTGCCCCCTTTCTCTACTTCAGTCCCTAGTTCATCGTAAGTGACAAACTAAAGCAGAAGAGCTCCAAAAAATTAAATTTTTAGGAATTTTCACACATTTCCCTCAGATAGGCATGCCCGAGGCGTGCATTCAGAGGTGACATGTGCGCAAACATCACGCCTATTGCAGCCTTTTGCACGCAAAATATAAAATGAGAAATTTCTCCCATATTTCTATCTTTTCCTGCTTGTAAAGTGTCTGGCAGCCCATAATACATCTGCCAACACTGGTTGAGGTAAAAAAATATGTCTTATGTAGGTAAATATGTCTTGAAGAAAAACCCCTCCTGGGTTTTTTAAACACATCTCCAGCTGTCCAAAATCTGCATTCTAAAAACATGTATAAAACAAGAAAATTATGCATTCTGAAAATAGGGATGAAAGACATCCCTATATCTCCCAATTTGTAGCACCTTTGAGAAAAGTGAAAGGGGTTATTATTATTTGATATATTCTTGAAAATAACCTCTCTCAGTTTGTTAAAATACTTCTCTGTTTGCCCAGAAACCACCCTTGAAGTTGACTGCTCAAATTCAGAAAACATAGAAATGCTTCATATTTGCTACGAAAATTTCAGTAGTTTCGTAGCGTTTTCTGCCTTTTTTACACTGAATTCACTCCGAAAGTAGGGATTCTTGGCTAAAATTACCTTTTCAGATTTAAATTCTTGGGAAATGAAAACTAACAGCAAATTATGACTGATGAGACATGATGTGACCTATATGGAAGTGATTTTGAGATGAAATGAGGGTGGTCTTGAAACTTAGGATAGGTTAAATATGAAAAAATGAGATTTCCTATGCCAATTTGAAAAAAAGGTTTAAGGAGTCCTTAACCTTTTGAGGAGTGAACCGTATGACCATGTCAAGTAATGAGTCACAAAATTATGAGTGATAACAGTGGTTCCACTTGGGATGGTGTGCCCCTGTGGTGCACTAAAGAACCTGTAGTTCTAGTGCCATCCATCTTGTTGGAAATAGAAACTTTGAAATTTATGAAAACTTCGCAAAGCTCTTATGGCCTTCTCCTTAGGTTCAAGCTTGATAATTTCTGCTGAAAAACCAACTTTGTACCTACTGAAAGAATGCTCGGTCAACTTTGAGCTTATTCACACACTCCTACCTTCCCTAACAGTTGCAATCTCCATTCTTAATTCAAGCAACATGAAACTTCCAATGAAGCATGAAACCTCTTGACTGTATTTGAACCCAAATTAAGCATGATACTGAAATGACCAAGGCAAAATAAAATGTATCTGATCCTCATAATAAAAATATAACTAGAAATCTAAACTGTAGAAATCTTCCATGTAGTCAGCTATAGGATCATAGAAGACATAATCTGTTTGATGATTCTTAAAACATCCTGTAGCTTTGGACAACTCATATATTCTTTTCTCAGCCACACAAGATTTTAGTTGTGTGCTATCAAACTTATTTTCAGAAACAAGGTATTCTTCCTCAATCTCAAAAGAGAAAGGTAGCAACACCTTCTCTTTGTGTTCTGGCATTAATTTTTTTTGAAAACACTGATCTTGATCATGAAGACTATAAGATTGAATTTGATCTTTTAAAACTTCAATGTCCTTTTCAATGTTCTTAGCAACTTCATCCACAAATTGAATCTTATCTTCTGACTTGCACTCAAATGACTTCAGATTAGAAGACAAGGATAAAGAAAATTTTTCATCCACTTCCTCATTAGTGTGATCATTATTTGATGTAGGCTGATGCAAGGAATGATATGAAAAATAAACTTCTTCCTTTACGTGAGGATTGTAGCAATTATCTTCCAATATTTCCTCTTGTTGTTTGAAATGATTCTCATACTCCTGATGATCAAAAGGCTAACCAGTCTGCTGCAACTTTTCATCAAACTCAGAGGATGTAACATGATTTTCATAAATAAACTCTTGCTAGGTTTCATTTTCATCCAAGAGAGAGGCTATCCTTTATTCTTGGTGATGAAATGGATTGTCATGAAGGGCCTCTAAAATTTCATCATCCATAAACTCATCATATTCATAAAAATTCTCCAAATATTCAATAAAACTCACACAATGTTTACAACAGTATTTGTCCAGCAATAACGAGGGATGACACTCTTCATACATCTCATAAAATGCAACATGGAAATCATCAAGAGAATATAATGAACCATTTGGAAAGCTTTCGTACCATGACTATGATTTTCCTTCTAAAGTGGCCATAAACATCTTCATGAGACAATCCTCAGGGAACTGAACCTTAATTTTGCATACATGCATATGGAATATAACCAAATGAAGAGCAACATTGTCTTTCTTTTCATCTTTAAATATAGGAAGATCAGTTAACCATTCGACCTTTGGCATAGGATTTGGAAAACCAGGGATGTGAGACCAATTCATAGGAGCATACCTGGCATTTATTCTTGCAATGGAAGTCATCTTGAAACTTCATCAAGCTACTGATATTCAAGCAGTGAAGTCACCTTTCAAATTATTATTTGATGTGTGGAGTCGCCAGAGTAGAAATACAACCAATATGTGTCTAAGTGTCTGATGCTCTCAGACCTTAGAACTGAAACTTTGTCGTTCTTCCCTGAGAAAATTTACACCTTCAGTCCCCGGAAACGATGCCAAAATGTTATCACCAAAATTGTACTTGATTGGCTGTTGATCAGACAACTTCAGTGTAACTGTTTCAAACCACTTCTAACTGAAGCTTAACCTCTTCATTCTGAGAGGGATCTCTCACAGGTAATTTATGATATCAGTTAATGATAAAGATAGATGGCTAACTCTATGAATTATGTATTGGTTTCGTATGTTTGTAGGTTGAAAAGATGAAGGCTTGTTACCATTGGGCTTATGGAGTCAACAAATCAGTAGGTTCAGTGGCAAGGTTTCTTGAATATGGAAGCTGAGGTAGATAGGGGTATTTAACAAAGGCAATTCACTCATAGAACATAGGTCAACACAGTCATTTCATTACTAAAGTAAGTCAGAGCATAGAGTTATGAATTCTCAGTAATACCAATGAAATCTACTGCTAGTGATTCAAAGGAAATTCACTCATAAAACATAGAAAAACACAGTCATCTCATTACTAAAGGAAGTCCGAGCATAGAGTTATGAATTCTGAGTAATAGAAATGAAATCTACTGTAATTATTAAAAAAATAAGATGTAGATCAATAAAGCATTAAAAACCCCATGAGAATCTCAAGTCTGTCAAGAAGAAAACCACTCTGTATTACTGATAACAGTCAATTACATAAAGTTGCAGTTTTGCCAAAAATTCTCCAACCCCTGAAAAATTTGACTCTCTAACCTTTAATAGACTTGTTACCTCATGAGATGATCTGCCTCCTGGCTAGATTCATCAAAATTTTTCCTAATGACACCTTGCATAACCATAAAACATCTATTTAATGAGAAAATGACAACTATCCTACTTGACAGTCCTTTTCCTAATAGGACTCAAACTGTTCATTATTACAATAACAAACTTATATCCTTAAAAAAATTACATCTTGACAACTATGCTTTCAAATATTCAAATAGGGTGTGATGGGACTCATCACTACATGACATTTTAATTGACCTCCTCTAAAATTGGAAATAAGCCCTGTTTTTTAGGAAAAATGGTCTTCCTCTTCAACAAATGGTTTGGCTGGTAGTTTGTCTTCATTTCATGGTATTTAAGTGTTGGATAGCTTCTGTCATGGTCCTTTAACACTTGGATAATATCTAGCTGTCCAAATATGCCCAAAAACCTACTTAAAAAACTCCAACATAGTACACTACGAAAGTAAGACAATTTCGTAGAGTACTTTCGTAGTGCTGCAAAAATGCCTTTTGCCATCATCCTTTTTATTCTGCCTTGATACATATCCCATACAAATTTCACCTCTTGAAAGCTCCCAAAACTAGTTCAAAAAGAAAAAAATAAACCTACAATAGTTTCATAGCGTTTTGCTGTTCTTCAACCCCATGCACGCTACGAAACTGCTGAAAACTGTCGTTTTTCCAGATTTTTTCCTTGTTTCAAAAGGAACCTTCTAGCTATACAAATTTGATTTTCAACATGCCATTGACCTTTCAAAACATAAAACAACTCAGCCTAAGGGTCTTGAGGTGTTTCTTCTTCAAAAAACATCCTTTTCACCTTTAACAAGTCTTTTCATCACTAAAATGACTCTGTTTTTTCTGAAAACATAGGGTTCAGAGATGAGATATTTTCTCCCTATCCTTGATATATATTGAAACAATGAAGGAGGTTTTTGTAGGTCAATATGTCTTGAAGAAAAACCTCTTTTGGTTTTTTGAAACACATCTCCAGCTGTCCAGAATCTGCATTCTAAAAACATGTATAAAACATGAAAATTCTGCATTCTGAAAATAGGGCTGAAAGATATCCCTGTATCTCCCAATGTGTAGCACCTTTGAGAAAAGTGAAATAGGTCATTCTTATTTGATATGATATTGAAAATAACCTCTCTGAGTTTCTTAAAATAATTCTCAGTTTGTCCAGAAACCACCCTTGAAGTTGACTTCTCAAAGTCAGAAAACAAAGAAATGTTTCATATTTGCTACGAAACTTTCAACAGTTTCATAGCATTTTCTGCCTTTTTTACACTGAATTCGCTACGAAAGTAGGGATTCTTGGCTAAAGTGACCTTTTCGGATTTAAATTCATGGGAAAGGAAAACTAACAACAAATTATGGTTGATGAGACATGATGTGACCTATATGGAGGAGATTTTGAGATGAAATGAGGGTGGTCTTGAAACTTAGGATAAGTTGAATATGAAAAAATGAGATTTCATATTCCAATTTGAAAAAAATGTTTAAGGAGTCCTTACCCTTTTGAGGAGTGAACCATATGACCATCTCAAGTAATGACTCACAAAATTATGAGTGATAATGGGAATGATGGAATACATGTTTCAGTGGATGGTGTGATGATATGAGGTCTTGGTGGGGTGAGTGGTGATGTTGGAATTGAACTCCTACCTCTACTTATAAACCTACTCCTAGAATCTCTTTCCCTATGCATAAATATTGTTTTATCATTTTTATTTTATTTTATTCAAATGAAAAGAATCCTATATACACTTCCCTAACAATGACGTGAAAATGTTTGGTTATTTAATTGATCTTAAATTACTTCATAAATTATCGACCAAGATTTGTAAACTGATGAAGTTTATGTGCACCATTTGTGCTAGGATTGTTTATCATGTGAGTAATTTTAAAATTGAATTAGGATGTTTTAATGCACACGCTTTATCTCAAAATCATTCAAAGTAAAAAGATTGCCGCTCTTGTAGAAAGGAAAAATATCAGAATGGTAGAAATACGGTTAACTTGAAATGTGAAAATAAATATCACAAGAATGAAATAAAATCTAAATCAACTTCTCACTGAGAGAAAGATAAAACTATTTACAAGTGCAGAAATAAATGTCACTCTTGGAAAAATTAAATCTTCACACTTGATAGAAAAGCAAACTAATCTTAAAGTGTAGAAATAAAAAAAGTCTACTTTTACTTCTCTCTTAACGAAAATAAAACCTTGAAACTATAATTAAAAAAATTAAAATTAAATGATTCTACTTCCTATCCATTAATCAAAATATACATGTGCATAAGAAATCCCTTTGATTGTTTTCTTCATCATTCACACAATGAGATTAAATCTATGAAAGTATTCACACAACTAAATTAAATCTATGAAGAAATTATATTAAAAATATATAACAAATTCTACGTATTTTCTCTGAAAATCAAAGTTATAATTACTGTAATGACTAAACTATAAAACAAAAATATTAACTAGAAATAAAATCAAAACCTTACAGCTCCTAAGGGGACCTCCCATGAGTGCAGGTACATAGATACCAAAAGAGATTAACCACACATTGCACAACACAATGGAATAAAGAGCTTAATTAATAAATTTCACAAAGTATTAAAACAATAACCAGTCACCATATATGTTTCATCGTGCCGAGAGGCTGGTTTTATAACTTCCTTCATTAAATCGTTGGGCGATTTTGAAGCCTATCTACATCAGAAGAATGTCTTAAAATAACATGATTTAAATGAAATAACGATTCTCCATAATTTTATATCGAAGAATAAAATAATGAGGAAAAATATCAGCTTCAGTCCTTTTCTCACTCGCTTGATCTGTCTTCGGGCTCCTTTTCCGTTGGGTTGACTTTGATGTTTACTCGAATATACAGGTGTCCTTATCATTTTCTAGACTTAATGAACATGTGGATATTGTTGTGGTAGCTTCATGCTACCCGTTCATATGCTTCTTTCCTCCCCTGATGTCTCAGAACTTGTATATCCTTCAAGTAAGTTGCATAATCGTTTATTTGTTGCAGAATTGATGTAGTTCGGTAGCTTGTGAAAATATTAAATCAAATAATAAATAACAATGAAACTATGAATATTAGATGATTAAATACCTGTTTTTACCAATAACCTTGTAACGTGAAATTTTATTATGATTATTATGGTAAAAAAGGAGGAGAATGGAGTTTAAGGAGAGTGTTAAAAAGGAACAATTTTGGTCTTCAACAGTAAGTATGGAATATCATATACATGATAATTCAATCAAAGCCTCCCTTCCGAAACCCTAATGCATCAAAGTAGGTTCCACTAGGCTAGATTCAAACACTGACCTCCCAAGTGAAGTGAACGAACAAGAATATAATCAAGATGGATAAATTATTTAGTTCACCCCTTGATCCATATCAATATTCCCAAAAAATTAAGTGAAACAACATGATTACAAAATGGTTAAAGTACTTATCGATGAATGAAACACCCTATTTCAAGAGGATTTCCAAACGGGAAAGAGAAATCTAACTGTAGTGAGAAGTGGAGGATCATAACATCATGTCATATGCTAATGATATAGGACTACTGGTTGAATGGCTATCCAAGGAGGATAAATATTTTCTCCTATGGGTTACACACTTTTTGGTGGGTAACATATAGCTCTCACTTGGGGACATGTGCTCAACATAGAGCACATGATCCATGTTCTCAAAAAAGAATTCCATAATAACTCCAACAATCCTCAGGGCTTCATAGAACTACTGCTTGTACACTCAAAACAACTTGTTGATAGGAACTAAGCATGGTGATGATAATCACCCTCATAATAGAGGATAAGATAATATTAAAATATAAAACTTTAGATAAAATAACTCATGATATATAACCATTATGCATACACAACAAAATGAATAATGTCAAAAATACGAGTCACATAGAATAATTCAAGACACATGAATGCAATTAAATTATTTAATCATTAATGCATCACATTGCACTGAAGGAGGTGAGGCACTTTCATTCTACATGGGATGAAAATGGTGTTGGGATGCAAAATTGGCATAATTTTTGTACCTATTTTCCCTAGTTTTTCTTACCATTTGATATGCCACTCTGACAACCATATTGACTAAAGTATGTTTCCTTTTGTATGCCATCCTTATTATCTATTTTTTATTGTAATTTGACATAAAATATAACAACTTTAGGCTATTTGATTAACAAATATATGAAGGGTTGTTTCAAGTTTTGTGGCTTGTTGAGGTGTTGTTATAATAAAACATTTTGCTCAGCTTTTCCTTACTAAGAATGGTTTAAATATTCTATTGTCACTACTCATACATGTTGAGCTTATTCTGAATACTCTATTCCCCTATGTTTAGTAATGCAGACTAATTTGGATAAACACATAGTTAGAGAAAACTTAACCATTGGAAGGAGAAAATCATGGATAACACAAATGACTCAATTGAAACAATTAGGATTCCCAATTAATAAATCATTGTAATTTAGAAAAAATGTTACAACTTTGTTTAAACTAGGATAATTTGTTGTAAGATACTTTTTGTATATTCTTTATTTAGATCACATGAGAATCAAGATATTCTCTTGATGATATTTCTTTTCAAAAATATACTTGTACTTTGAAATTATAAAATAATGTAGTCCCTTCCCGCAAGGCATGGATAGATAGGATTATAAGGGGAGTACCAACATTGTAATCCTATAACTGTAACTTTTAATTAATGCAAATATCTACCATTTGTGGCTCCATATATTTGTCTTAACTAAATTTCATGATGTGTAAATCACCAACCCATGCTAAGGAGGAAGGGCCCTACTTAACACGGATAACTGGTTAAAGAGGTATTGTAATTATGTATTTATTTTCTCTCAGTATGATTTATGTGTAATTTATTGTTACTATTACAAATCGTGTTCATGCATTCAGTAATTACAAAATCATAACCTCTTTCATTGTGTAACAACATAG
Source organism: Pinus albicaulis (assembly GCA_034641835.2). Classification (NCBI taxonomy): domain Eukaryota; kingdom Viridiplantae; phylum Streptophyta; class Pinopsida; order Pinales; family Pinaceae; genus Pinus; species Pinus albicaulis. Next base: position 154,383 of record JAXQQM020058325.1, read on the forward strand.
ATCTGGGACCAATTCCTTTATTAGTTTGATGGTTATTTGATTATTTTTATACTTTCTTGGTTTGATTATTTCATTAAATTAGTGTTTCAACAATTTCCAAAGTGTTAAGTGGTTTCCAGGAGTGATGTTTCTTTTGAATAAGAGTGATCATGTGATAGAGTGTGTTTTATTTTACAGTTGTGTGAATTTCCTTTTTACAAGTGTGAAAACATTTTGGGGTGTCACAACAAGTGTGTTTTGAGTGTTGAGAGTGGCATTGCAGTCGATTGGTTTTGATTTCAATAGTACTAGTTTCCATATGTTCCTACATTTATTTTGCAAGATATCCTTTAAATAAAATACTATTTATATTGAAAATTTATGTGAGTTGAACTAGTTGTTATTATTAAAAAGGACAGTTAGTCCACCCAACATTTTGACACCGTTGTCGGGGAGGCTATTAGAGGTTCATATGTGTGACTAGTTTGATTGCATCATTGATTGAAAGTGTTGTAGATGTGTTCCTAGATTTGAGGTTTCTGGGCAGTAAGACGAGAGATACGAAATTATGCATCACTTTGACATATCGAAGTGGGATCGACCTCGTGATGAGTCAGAGAATATAGGATTGCATTACATAAATAGTGAATACGAAAAATATAGTGCCCCAAAAGAAACTAACATGCAAGTTGAAGAGGACGAGGAGAAAGAATAATAAATATTTGGGAAGGGTAACATATGTACAAGGGATTATTTCAAAATATGAAGCAGAATCATCTACTCGGGGAGTAACACCTAAAGAGAGAGTATCAGGAAAATATGCCCAACAGAGGGAAATTTCCCAGAAGCAAGCCCTAAAATGGAAGAGGAATTTTATGAACCATCAATCTCAGGAGCAAGCCCTAAAATTCCGGCCCATCTGTATTAGCAAGGGAAGGATATAAAGGCTTGTTAGAAGGACAAGGGGATATAGACGAATGTGATTTAGAAACAAGTATATAAGAACGACTAGTTGATCAATGTATCGTAGATTTAGGAAGTGTTGTGAAATGACCTTCTATGCACACTGTTTCAGAAGGTGTTGTAGTTAATTAGGACCACCTGGACAACTTGAACAATTTGAGCGACCTGAACAACTTGAACAACCTGAGCAACCCCCATCACTAAAAAGAGACCAGTATCCTCCATTAGGAGAAAAACCTGTAAAAACTATATAGAACCTTCAATCTTTAACACAAAACCAAATAACATGTAGCTCAGTTACCACATTTGAGTTCCCCATTGGAAATCTCCAGGAAAAAGCCCTAATGAAAAACATCCCTCTATCAATACTTCCTACTTTTCAGGGTATAATTACAAAAGATACAGATACATTTCTATTTGAATTTGATGTCATTTTCAGTAGTTATGATCATACCATTGATGAAAAAAACTCAAATTATTCCCAAATACATTAAAGGGAGTTGAAATTATGTGGTTTATGGGAATAAATGGACCATCCATCACCGCTTGGGATGGGATGAAGACAAAATTTTTATAAAATTATCAGGACTATTGTCATTCCAGAGATCAAAGGGAAGAGATATTCAAGATCACTCAGAAACCAGATGAAAAATTGGAAGAATATGTTGAACAACTTCAATATAATTTGTATATATCTCAACATAATAATCTAAACAAGGAAATAGTTAAACAATTTTGATCAAAGGAATGTCGGATGACTGCCTTGATATGCTAAATCTCTTGGGGAAAGGAGATATATCCAAGGAACCTTATGATGAAACTGTTCAACGTTGTTGAAGGAGTTCAAAAGGGTCGACAATAAACATGGCCATGACATATGATAGTTCTAACATGATTCTTAAGCCAACCAATAATGTCGCAACATGAGCATAAATTGGAAACATGCTGGAGAATTTTAAAACTGATATTATGATCTTGATGTCTTCTTAGTTTGATGTATTTCATGCGAAGCAAAACATATGGAAATAGAGCAAGATCTAGATATATTATGCTTTAGGTGCAACAAGACACATCCTATTATTGAATTCCCACTTAATATCTACAACATATGCGAGAAGTACCATTCCCCAGAGAAATGCCCCTCATTACCTGGATTAAAATTTATCTAAAAGGAAATAGGGGAAGATGTTGAAGCAAAATATTTTATTGGAACTAAGAATCCTTGATAGTATAGACCATCATATAAGATAGACGAACCTTTCTCTTATTTTAAATCTTGGTCTGGTATGTGTGGTCCTCAACAGATTCTCTATAAAATTACATATTGAGTAGCTCCATGGAAACCTCATAATACCCTTTGGTACAATATCCCGCACCTTAGCCTCAATGTCCTTCTCCTTCATGGCCTCAACCATGGAGAGGGACTACTTTTCATGCCCAAATTGATGTTCAGATCCCAATGAAACAAAAATTGTTATTGCTTCCCTCTAATGTCCCTATGAGTGGACCTCGATTACGCTCTCAGCTACATGTACAAAATTACCCTAATCCAAATAATAATACAAGGCAATAAGTTGAAACACCGATTCTCCCTAATTATTGTATCTCACTGGTGGAATACAATGAAATACAACTACAATCAAGAAGGATAGTAAACCCTGTTAATTTTTCAATATTTCTCTATGTTGTATCAGTTACTCAAGCCCAAATCTAATTTTCATTAACAGTGTATTCAGATCAATGCAATATAAATAACCATCAACTATAACCAAATATAGAAAAATGTACACAAAGACAAAGAAGACAATATAAAAACCATAAGACATAGGAATTGGTCCAAGACCAGGGAAAACCTCGACTGTGGGGGAAACCATTTCAAATATTCTGCTTCTATAGATTGTCTTCAAAATATTTCAGTAGAGTACAATGAGACTAGTACATGTATACAATGGAAGTGAAAAAATCTGATCTGCGGAATGACAGATCCATAATAGTAAAACACGAAACCAATGGATCAAAAATACCAAGTGATCTTAGATGCGTAGATTTAGATATGGATCGAGAATATTGTCGATAACTGATCTGATGTGACTGTGATTACGTAAAATATGAGTGATGATGTTGCGCAAAAAAATGACTTAGAATAAAATTTTATATTCCCAATAACTCTCACATCCACAACAATTGACACGCCTTTCCCACGATTCACTAGCTCTGAGCCGCTACCAGGAAGTTCTATGCCCGCGGCTCAGGGCCTGAATACCCTAAAAACTTGGCCACACCCTGAAGCCTGCCTGTAGGCGACTTTACAAGCTGAGCCAAAACCAAAAAAAGCTTAGCCCGCATCCCAAGCCCAGAAGAACTGCTACCTCAACTTCTCCTGCCCGTGGCCCAGATCCAAAATATCCAGATTGAAATGTGACTCTATCTGTGATCCCGATCCACTATGCGAGCCTCTTTTTACGTACCTGTGCGAGCCAGAAAACAAAAATATGACCAATAACCAAAACAACATGAAGAATATCTCATGAGCGAATATGTGCAAATGAACTTGGGGTCACTTCTATTTATAACTTTGTGAGGGACTGCTCGGGGCTTTGACCAAATCAACATGCGGTTAGGCCAACTCATAAAAAAAAAAAAAAAATCATAACTTAACTTCTGCTTAACTGATCAGGAAAATCTATAGACTGATTTTGATCCTCTCAAAAAGAAGAATCTAATTAACTTATTATTTTAATCATTTGAGCTCTTTAGTGTGAAATTTGATACTAGTTGCAAAAATTAACGCTCCCTCTCAACTAGGAAGAATTCCAATTTGTAATCTCTGCTTGTAGATCTTTGCATCAAGATGTCATCAAGGCTTAACTCAATCTGCTGAAAATTTATTGAATCTAGAAGAAGAAGAATAATCAAGGAGCAATATCTTCTATCCACATCTAGAAATAGGATAACTCATCTCTCTTGGGAGGACATCTTCGACCCTGGAGTATCATTGGGGAGCACAATATCAACCTAATCTAGTCGCCTAACAATATTCTTATCAATCACCCTCATCAGTTAAGTGGTAGAACACCTTCATCATAATCCACTTGGGTTGTACACCACAAGTACACTCTCAACTTGTTGGCCAAATGAGGAGCGATATTCTCAACAAGCCCTGCTTGTGAATATGATGCAAATTGGGGTATATTTTGTAAAGATCAGAACGGGGAGAAACATTATTTGACCCTATGAAGATAGGGGAGCAACATTCTCAACCGTGGGTAATATATAGGCAAGTGCCATATTGTCCAGAGATCCCACAACCCTAGTTTCCCTTCATCTCAATTCCTCACCCTAAGAGCTCAAATAGGGTAGGAAGAGCTAGCTCAGTGTCCTCGATCAGAACTCCCCCTTATCCTGAGGGGCTACATCCATCAGTACAAGCTGATCTTTGAAAACCAATAACTTCCCTTTCGGTAATGCCTTGGTGATAATATCTACAGTCTAATCATCTGTTGCAATGTGTTGGAATTTAAAAACTCCTCTCTACACCATGTCACAGATGAAGTGACATCAAATCTCGATATACTTGGAATTGTCATGAAATACATAATTCTTTGCCAAATTAATCTCGCTTTTATTATCACAGTATATCACTATAGTGTCCAACACCTGACCAAGGATCTCACCAAAGAGATTCCTTAACCACACAACTTCACAACTTGTTGTGATAGCAGCAATGTACTCTGCTTCCATGGTGTTCATCCAGGATATCATGGAAAAACCAAGGCTAAAAAAACATCTCGATGTACTCTTTCTATCGATGACATTACCTGCCCAGTCAACATCAGTGAATCCATGAAGTTGGATATATCGAGCAGAGTATCTCAAAACAAGTGTGATTGATCCATGTAAGTACCTCAATACATGCTTGGCTGCTATCCAATGCGAATGAAGGGGCTCAGTCATGAACTGACTCAATGTGTTTACAACATAACATATATCTAGACGGGTGTTCACAAGGAACATCAAAGCCCTAATAAACTATCTATACTTAGATGGATTAGCTAGATCAGGTCCAGTGTTTTTACCACACAAATTATTCAAGTTCATTTCCATCAGAGTGACCATGGATTTGCATTTGGTCATACCAAAGCTTTCAAACAACTTTACAGCCACATACTTTACCGGTGAGAGAAATATTTTTCCGGTCCTTTTCCATACCTCAAAGCCCAAAAAGTAATGCATGAGACTGAGATATTTCATCTCAAATTCAAAGGCTAGCTTCCTCTTGCATTCTATTATTAATGGTTTACTTCATGTTATGAAAAAATCGTCAACATATAGAACCAGAATTAAAAGCATACCATGAAAAACCTTAAAATAGAGGTTCGGATCAACATTGATTCTAGTGAAACCTAGCTTCATTATATAGCTGTCAATGTGAGCATACCAAGCTCAGGGATATTGCTTCAATCTGTATAGTCCTTTATTACACCTAAAACATGTGTTGTCTGATATTCCACTTCAAATCCCTGTGGTTTTTCCACATAGAATTCTTCCTATAACATACCATGGAGGAAGGTAGTCTTTACATCCATCTCTTGAAGTGACCATCCTTGACATCAACATTCTTATTGAGAATATAGAGCAGTTGTATATCGAGCCACGGGAGAAAATATATCATCGTAATATTCACTCTTTGAGAGAAACCATGAGCTATGAACCTCGATTTATACGTTTTGATGCTGCAATCAATTCCATGCTTGATTTTGAACAACCATTTTGAAGTCACAATAGACTTCCCATGTGGTCTCAGCACAATATCCCATACATTGTTTCTCATGATTGATTCATATTATTCAGCCATGGCATCCTTCCAAGCATTTTCTTTGACTTCTTCTTCAAATGAGGATGGTTCGGCTTGAATCTTAGTACTCATAGGTGCAACATAACCATGATACATGCAAGGTTCCTTTATTTCTTTGAATGATCGACGAATAGGAATATTACTTTCACTATATTGCAATGTGTCACGTAGCCAAACCGATCTCTTCCTTGAAGGCGGATCATTGGGAGGTGGATCTAATGGATCCATAGGTTCCATGGGTGTATCATCATTTCCTAACTCGAGCATAGATGGGATATATAGAATATCCTTATCAACATCATCTTCCTTGGGAGGCAGAAGAAGTTCCCTTGATTTACAAAGTGCTGCATCTTTATCGAAGGTTACATCTCTGCTAATTTAAACCTTCCTTTGACCAGGAATGTATATTATGTAAGTCCTAGAGTTTTCACAGTAACCCACAAATATTCCTTTTCTACCTGTAGCTTCTAGCTTATTCCTTTTTTCTTTCAGCATATGAAATAATAAAGGGCATCCAAATATGCAAAGATAACTGATGTCTGGCTTGTTACCTATGAATATTTCCACTGGAGTCTTATTCCTAGGTGCTTCTTGAGGTAGTTGGTTATGGATATATACAACAACATTTGTTGCTTCAACCCATAAAAATGTAGGTACCTTTTGATCATGAAACGTAGCACGAGTAGCTTCCAATATAGATCAGTTCTTTCTTTCAGAAAGGCCTTTATGTTCTGGTATATAAGGTACAATAGTTTCCTTCTTGATCCCTTCCTTATTGTCGAACGTTATAAATTATTTTAACATGTACTCTCCTCCATTGTCGGATCTGAACACTTTGATCCTTTTCCTGGATTGATCTAGACCAATGCTTTGAATTCCTGAAATTTGTCAAAGTCTTCATCCTTGTGCTTGATGCAATATAACCATGTCTTTCTGGAGTAATCATTAATGAAGATAATGTAATATATATGGCTGCTAATGGAGTGCACAGGAATCATACCACATATGTCTGAATGGATGATATGGAGGATGTCATATGTCTTGTTCTTAGTTGAGGGGAATAATCCCCTTATTTTATTTCCACTAGCACACCCAAGACAAACTACTTCATGTTGAGCTTGTACATCAAGTATACCTGATACTAGTCTATTCAATTTTGGAAGAGAATCATAGTGTAGATGAGCCAGACTACTGTGGCATAATTCATTGAGATGATTGGTGTTGTGGGCTAATGCAAAGAGTGGCCTTCCTGTGACCTTGTAGAGTCCTTAAGATATCAGGTCTAATGTGAATGCATCTTTTATATGTGAATCAACAGGCCAAGTTAGGACCTTACCATTGATTAAGGAAACCGTCATCCCTTTATCTTCTAATGCATATATAAAAATAAATTTTTTCATAAGACCTGAAACATACATGACATCATTTAGCAAATTTGTTTCCCCAGTGTTTAACTGAAACTTAACCGACCCAAATCCTTTTACATGATGAGTGCAGTTATCTCCAAGAATTATACTTAACTTAATCTCCCTCTCTACCAGGTTAGAGAGGAATTATTTATAACCAGAAGTGATGAGTGGCCCCACTATCAACTAGCCAAATATACTAAGAATCTGATGGAGAAGAACTAATACATGACATCATTTTACAATACCGATTCCCAGTGCTTAGCTGAAATTTAACCGATCCAAATCCTTTTATAGGATGAGTGGAGTTATCTCCAAGAATTATCCTTTACTTAGTCTCCCTCTCTACCAGATTAGAGAGGACTTCTTTATAACCAGAAAAAGTGATGAGTGGCCCCACTATCAACCAGCCAAATATACTAAGAATCTGATGGAGAAGAACTAGTAAGTGCAGAAATAAGAATATATTCATTTTTATCCACAATATTACATTCATACTTGGAAGTTTTTTACCTCTTTTGAGATGGGAAGTCTTCTTCATAGTCGCTTGACGAATCTCTTCTTCTCCTCTCATACTTTTTGTCACGGTTGATGCTTGGATTGTCTTTTCTTCTTTTATAATATTTGTTGTATCATGGCTTCTTTCTATTTTTTGGACAATAACTGGCAAAGTGACCTTTCTTGTGGCAGTTGTAGCATTCAATGTGAGCAAGAGACCTGCCATTTCTTCCTTTTGAGTTTTGATGATGATGAGTTCTCTTAGATGGGCCTCCTTTAAATTTCTTTCTTTTGTAATGGGAAACATAAGCAACAACCTCTCCTTCTTCATGTTTATGAATCCTTCCTCTTACTATCATTCTAGATTCTTCTTGAGTTAGCTTCCCAACTGTTTTATTAAATGACAAAAGAACATTGTTGTTGCTGATAGTGGTAATGAAAGTTTCCCAAACATGAGGGAGACCTCTAAGAGTCACGATAACCAGTTCTTTGTCAGGCACATTTTCACCAACCCTTAACAGTTGACCTTTGAGACGAGAAATCCTCATAATGTAAGACTGAAAAGTCACACCTTTTTTCATATTCACTTCCTTGAGTTGGTATTTCAACGTAATAATCTCATTCAAATTTTTAACCTCATACATGTCGACTACTTTATCATACATATCTTTAGAGTTTAACAAATTCCCAACATAAGTAAGATTTGTTTAGCTTTAGACTCACCTTTCTTGTACCTGTTCTTAATGACAGCAGAGGCATCTTATGAAGGTTCGAGCATCTTCCCTTGAATATATTCCAACACATCATTGTTATCAACAATAATATCTAATCTAACTTTCCATGCAACAAAGTTAGAAGCGTCACCCAATTTCTCATGCTCCTTGAAGGTAGAGGAAGACATCTCGACCTTGGCTTGTAGATCCGTTCTCTGATAGATCTGCTTTCTGATAAACTTATAGATCTGCTCTTTGATAATGTGGAATTCACGGCTTGTCTTCTCGTGGGCTTGTCCTTCACCTTAGCTCTGATACCATGTTAATATTTCAATATTTCTCTATGTTGTATCAATTACTTAAGCCCAAATTAGATTTTTCATTAAAATATATATTCAGATCTATGCAATATAAGTAACCATAAACTGTAACTGAAGATATAACAATGTACGCAAATACAAAGAAGACAATATCAAAACCATGAGACACAGAAATTCGTCCAAGACCAAGGAAAAACCCCACTATGGGTGAAACCCATTAACATCTTCTTCTTCTACAGATTGTCTTCAAAACATTTCAGCAGAGAGTAAAATTATCCCAGTACAATAATATAGAGGATAATAATCTGATCTGATCTATAGATCAGCAAAACACAAAATCAATGGATCACTAATATCAAGTGATCTTAGCTACCCCGATCTAGATCTAAGTCTAGAAAAACTATCAATAATTGATTAGATGTTGATCTGACTACGTGATGGATGATTAATGATATTGCATGAGCAACTAAAAGAATACCAAATCTGATCTGCCCAATAACTCTCAGAGTTGCGACCTTGACACGCCCTGCCAACGGCTGAACTAGATTGGAGCCACGACCAAGGAGTTCTATGCCCGCGGTTGAGGGCCTGAATACCCTAGAAACTTAGCCACGCCCTGAAGCCTACCTGCAAGCGATCTTACCATCTGAGTCGCTACCAAAACAAGCTTAGCCCATGGCCCAAGCCCAGCAGAGCCATTACCTCAAGTTCTCCTACCCGCGGCCCAGATCCGAAATACCCAAATATGAAATGTGTCTCTGTCTGTGATCCCGATCCACTGCGCGAGCCTCTTGCGACGTATATATATGTGACCAATAACCAAAATAGCATGAAGAAGATCTCATGAATGAATGTGTGCAAATGAGATTGAGGTTGCTTCTATTTATAACTTGATGAGGGACTGCTTGGGGATTTGACAAGATCAACATGCAATTTAACTAACTCACAAAATAATAAAATAATTCATAATTTAACTTCCGCTTAACCGTTTAGAACAATCTATAGGTCAATTTTGATCCTCTTGAAAAAGAGAAATCTAATTAACTTATTATTTTAAGCATTTGAGTTAACCGATGTGAAATTTGACTCTAATTGCAAAAATTAACGCCAGGAACTAGTAACTCAACCCACAACTAAAGGAACATGAGAACCAACCAGAAAAACAAACAATGAAATGAACTCACAACACCATGAAAACTCACACTAGATTTTTTTTTTCCCAACATTCAACTTGGAATACATGTCCCATGACCTTGGTTATTATTTTTCCTTTATTACCTTTTATAACATGGAATTTTCAAGACTGTTACAAATATTTTTTGTTATAAATATATTTTGTTTTAAATATCACATGTAAATGGAACATAGAATGAACTACACATAATGTAATATCAATAATACTATTTCTTGTCATTTGAAAAAATTACATTTTTTCCTTGTGGTAAAAAGTAAATTATATTTTTTTACTCATTACATTACTCATTATATATATATATATATTTTACTTTACTTTCGGTTACATTATATCTCTATATAAATTTATATAAGATTAAGGTGTAAATTGAAGTATTGTAATTATGTGTGACATTAATTTCTTTTATTATTAATATTTTTAATTTGTTAATTTCAATTATTATTTTACTATTTTTAAATGTAACGTTATGTGACAACATCTCTCCCATACCGAGTTGTAGAGCGCCTCTTGGAGAAATTGATTTAGATTTAATACAACTTTTAAAAAATTATATTTTTATAAAATTTACTTTATTACTAAAGTTATGAGATTTTCAAGCAATTTAAATTTAATCTTTATAGCAACTCTTACCAATTTAAATTAAAAATGTCTCTCTCTAAAGATGAGGATAAAGAAATGTAAAACAAGGCTTGTGATCAAGTTGCTTGTAGTTGGGGATTTTCTCTATTGGAAGTTCTTCCTTAAAGAGACAAGTGAACTTTTTTCTAGTAATAAAGATATAAAATTTTGATGTTATTTTGGTTTTTTATTTGTTATTGTACTATTTTAAATTTATCTATTTTTAATAATAAAGACGGGTTAAATAACACAAATTAAATTATCATGAGATATTCACTAAAATTCATGTTTTTCACATTTTTCCTTGCTAATATTACATCATGTTCACAATGATAAAGACATGTCCCTTCCTTCATATTTATAGCTCTCCTTCTCTGTTGCTCTTCCTCGACCTTTGTCCTGATGATGTGTCTTGTTGTAGACTCGAAATATCAACATTCAAACATCTCTACTGTGGAGCCTATTCTGACCACTCAATCAAAAAATGTCCACTTTAAATAATTTAGTTACAAATACATAAAAAATAGATATTTTACATAATCTAAACGAGAAACAAAAATGCATCACCAAGTCTATTTGAAACTCAAACAAATGCCTCTTAATCACCATCACAAATGCGGTGCGCTCGGTATGTTATTCTCACACCGGTGCTATCATATTTATCCAACGCAACGCCTAAAAAATATTTAAAAATATGGCTATATCTTGGTGCGTTTGATAGCGTGAGCATTCCGTCCCTATGCGAAAATGTTATATGTGTGCACTGGTGCATAAGTGTGACACACCGCTATGAAAAAATAAATTCGTGAACCAACAACAGTGCGCCATACATATGTGCGCACTGCTACAGGTGTGGTTGTGTTTGAAAATGCGTCGGAGTTGGTGCATGACTGTGCTTTTGGCACACCAATGATTTTATTTTAATTGAAAGTTATGTTTCCATATTTATGAATAAAATTTCATTTAATAAAAAAAAATTATTTTATGTATGAGGCTGATGTATTTTATATGTCAGTCATGTAGCAGAGGCGTCAGCGGAGAGAGAAGGAGAAAATGGTGGACCCATAAACTATGGGCAATATATTCCAACTTCACAATTCTTTTGACCACTTATTCTCTTAGAAAATGATATTTGATTGGTATGTTCTTGGTCTTGGAATGAAGAACCGGATTCTTGGAGATGCTTATTGCACTTGTGTTGTCTATCATGATAGGAAGAGGCTCTTTATATTCAACATGCATGTCTTGAAGAGTTTGGTTCATCCATAATATATGTGTACAACAAGTGGATGTTGTTAAATATTCTGCTGTAGTTGTGGAAAAATAGATAGAGCTTTTTTTATTCTGCTGTAGTTGTGGAAAAATAGATAGAGCTTTGTTTCTTGCTTGCCCAAGAAACTAAACAATCTCCCCAAAAAATGAGCTGCTCTTGAAGTACTTTTCCTTTCATCAATACTACTAGCCCATTCAACATCACTAAAAGTAATCAAATTGAAATGTTTACCTTTGGGATACGATAGTCCATAGTCAAGAGTGCCTTTAAGGTACTTGAAGATCCTCTTTACAACATTAAGATGAGTCTCTTTGGGATTAGCTTGAAATATGGAGACGAATCCTACAACTTGCATGGTATATGGTCTAGAAGCAGTTAGATACAATAAGCTTCCAATCATGGAATGATACATGGATTGATTTACATTTGGTGATTCATCATCTTTACTCAACTTACAACCAATAACCATAGGAGTGCATATTGGTTTGCAATCTTCCTTGCCAGATTGTTTTAATTTCTCTCTAAGATATTTTGATTAAGAAATAAAAATGCATTTTCCATCTTGAATAACTTGCAAACCAAGAAATAAAGTAAGCTCACTCAACATTGACATCTCAAATTGTTTTTGCATTTCTTGTGCAAAATTTTGGCCCGTATTCTCCAAATCGCTCCCAAATATAATATAATCTACATACAAAACAATAATTAGAAAGTGATCATCTTCAAATTTGATATATAAATTTTTGTTCGTGGATCCCTTTTTGAAGCCTTGTTATTGTAGATGTTTGTGTAACTTTGCATACCATGCTCTTGTAGCTTGTTTCAAGTCGTAAAGATCCTTTCTCAACCTACACACTAGATTCTCATCCTCACCTAATAAGAAACCTTCAGGTTCCTCTATATAAAATTCCTCTTCTAGATCATCATTCAAAAAAGTTGATTTTACATCCATTTGATAAACTTTATTTATCTTGTAGCATGAAAAGTCCAAAAACATTCTTATAGCATCTAACATAGCTACATGTGAAAAATTCTCATCAAAATAAATACCTTCTACTTGACTATACCCTTTGCACACAAGCCTTGCTTCATTTATTACCACTTTTCCTTCTTCATCTAGCCTGTTCTTGAACACCCACTTGGTTCCAATAATGTTTTTTCACTTGGCCTTGGCATAAGCTCCCATGTGTTTTTATTCTCAATCTGATCTAATTATTCATTCATTGCGTTGACCCACTGTTGATCTTCTTTGGCCTCATTGAATCTTTTGGGATCTATTTGAGACAATAATGAAAAACGTGCTTGATTGAAGCTATCCAACAAATTTCTCCTTGTTTGCACTCCAAGTTATTTGCTTCCAATAATTTTACTTTACAAGAGCTTCTTAGGGATGTAACTTGGTGGATCCTTCTTTGTAGTGGAGGTCTTTTTCTCTTCTCCCTATTCGTCAGAAAATTCTTGGTCATCATATTCTATGAAATCATGATCAGTTCCATCAGCTTTGGAATCATTATAAATAAGAAAATATTCATCAACAACAATATCAATAACTCTGATTACCTTATTGGTTCTATTTTTGTAGCATTTGTATCCCTTGCTCTTGAAGGAATAGCTAAGGAATATACCTTCATCAGCTCTTGGTTTGAACTTACCAAGTTTGTCTTCAGTGCTCTTGATGTAGCACTTGCTCCCAAATATTTTGAAGTGGTCAACTTTTTTTGGTCTCCCTTTCCACAACTCATATGGATTTTTGTCACTTCTAGGCCTAAGAAGAACTCTATTGGCAAATATATTGTTTTTTGAGTTGATTCTCCCTAAAATATAGTTGATACACCAGCTTCATCCATCATAGCACATGCCATATTTGGACCAACCTGTTTTTCCTCTCTACAACTCCATTTTGTTGTGGAGTTCTAGCTATGGAGTATTGCCTCTTGATCCCATGCTCTTCAAAAAAATCATAAAATTATTTGGACATGAACTCACCTCCTCTATAAGATCTAAGACACTTTATCTTCAAATCAACTACGTTTTCAACAAGTGCCTTAAAATATTTAAATTTTCTGAAAGCTTCAAATTTTTCTTTCATAAGCACAATCCAGGTGGCTCTAGTGAAATCATCAACAAATAAAATAAAATACTTCTCACCTCTTTCACTTTTCTTCCTTGTAGGACCACATACATGTGTGTACTAGCTCCAATGGTTTGCTTGTAGTGAACTCCTTGGATTTAAAATGCACTCTTGTTTGTTTCCCAAATTGGCATGACTTGCATTTGTGCTTTATGGTTTGGCCAATCTTGGTAAACCTCTAGCTGCTCCACTCTCTCTAATTTTGATTATATTATCAAAATTAACATGTTCCTATATTTTATTCCATAGCTAAGATTCTTATATTTTTCTCATGCAATAGTTGTGTCTAGTGTCATAAAAAACATGTTTTTGTCACTTCTAATAGCCTTTTCCACTAACTTTCCTGAGTTTGCATTTTTGATCTCGCACTCTTTAGATACGAAAATCACCTCATGCCCATTATCACACATCTGACTCACACTGAGGATATTGTTCTTCAATCAATCAACATAAAGCACATTTTGATCTTTGGTCTTCTTGTCTAATCTAACTATTCCTTTGCCTCTAACGGGAACTGCTGCATCATTTCCAAAACTGACATTTCCTTTTTTGTACTCCTTTAGATGCAAGAATTTGCTCTTATCACCGGTCATGTGCTTGGAGAAACCATTGTCAATCAGCCATTGCTCATGCTGATCATGAGCTAGCAAAGCAAGCTCATAATTTTCAGCCTTTTTCTTCCATCTTTCCTCAACTTTCTGTTGATTATATTTCTCTTGAGAGTGTTTCATGAAGGAATTTGGAAAGCTAGATCTGCATTAACTAACTTTGTGACCAAATTTATTGCATCTGACACACTCGATCTCATTCATTAGTGGAGAAAAATAGATATTTTCATTTGCATGCAAAATATTTGAACCTTGAGCAACTTTGATCTATCAAAATTTCTTCTAGGAAACATCTTCAACCTACAATTTATGGTTGTGTCCAAAATTATTACATACAAAACAATAAACATAAAATAGTGTAGGATACCTAACTTTTTGTTGCCATGATGGAGGAGTGAAATTTGAGGATAATGCTTGCTTCACTTCCTGTTTTTTTTATTTGATTTCAGCTTGAGTCTTTTGCTCATTTTTGCTAGTTGCAAAAACATTTGTTTATTTTTATTTTCCTTTAAAAGTGTCTACATAACTAGAACTTGGCTGATATTTCTTCTTTTGAAGAGGAGTATTAAACCCCAAACCAGTTTTATCATCCGGTAACCTTTGCATGTTGAGAATATTTTGCAAGGTTTCAGATCCCTTAACATTTTTTTTTATTTAGGCACGCTTTTGTTTCTGCTTTTGATAGATTATCCCTTAATGCAACAATTTCTTCCTCAAGTTTTTGACAATTCTCTTTTGATTTTTCTAGCTGATTGGTGAGCACATTATCCTTCATTTTTTCTTCTTCCAACTCTCTCTCTTTAAGAAGATGGCGTCTTCTTCATGAGTGCATGCAATGGGAGCTCCTCCAATATTCTGTTTCAACTGTTCATTTTCTTTCTCCAACTTGGCTAGATTATTTTGTTGAAGCACAATTTGTTGCAACAAAATTTCCTTGAATCTTTGAAGCTCATCAAACTGGGTCTTCAAGGAATTATCAACCAAAGAAGATTTATTCTCCTTCAATTTGCGTATTTCCCCTTTTAGTTGTTTATTTTTGTCTCTAGCTTTATTGAGCTTATCAAGTGCAGTAATGAGATCACCTTCATAATCATCTTCTAGATCTGATTCATATTTGGATTCAAAATCCATAAGAACACATTCATTTTTCTCTTCCTCTTCTTTGAATCCATAAGAACACATTAATTTTGCTCTTCCTCTTCTTCTAATGAAGATTTCTCACTGCTTTCATATGAAATATCACTTTCTTCTTTGGAATAGTAGCTTCTCTTCTTTTGAGATTTATCCTTGCTCTTCTTCTTTTCCGCATGTTTACTTCTTTTGTGTGGACATTTTGCAGCAAATGTCCAACTTCGCCACATTCGAAACACTTGAAAGGAAGAATGCCTTTGTACTTTCTAGTACCTCTCTTTAATTTGTTGGCAAACTGAGAAAATTCTCCATCAAATTCACTATTAGAGTGCTCTTCCTCCTCCCTGATTTATTTTGAAGTTTCTTGAGCTTTTTGGTAATGGTCTTGACCTCCTTGGAGGCCATGAATGCAACTTCACTATATTCGGATTTCTCTTCTAAAATGCGCATCTCATAAGTTGTGAGAATTCCAAGAAATTTCTCCATAGTGAGAGTGCTTAAATAAGTTGCTTCCTTAATAACAGAAACCTTGGGGTTAAATATTGCTGGTAAAGACCTCGATATTTTATGAATAATGACTTCATCTTCAAATTTCAAATCAATGCTCTTGATCATATTGGTCACTATTTCAACTCTTCTGAAATATTCTGCAATAGTTTCGTCTTCCTTCATTTTCAAGCACCCAAACCTCATCCTACAGGTTTGGAGTTGCACTTTCTTCACATTTGGATCACCTTCATAGCTACTCTCAAGTTTGTCCCAAACTTCTTTAGTTGATTTGCAATGCATGAAAGTTTATCAGCTCATTCTCACTAAGTGTTGCAATGATGGAATTTCTGGCTTTGACATTGTTTTAAAATATCTTCTTTCCATCAGGGTCTGAAGGAAGAACATCAGGAACAACATAACCAATCTCCATAGTAGAGTAGGAATCAACACCCAAACTCATGAGATGCCCTTCCATTCTCATTCTCCATAGATTATAGTTCTCACCATAAAAAATTGTAACTTTCACATCATGGTCATCCATTGTCGCTTCTTGAATTCTCCTTTCAGGAGTCAAGTTGCAACAAAGGAACATGGCTCTGATACCAAAATGTTAGAAAAACATAATACTAAGAAAGGGGGAGGGGGAGGTGGAGGGGGCATGGTGTTAATAAGTTTTATGGAAATATGAAATTATTTCTACAAATATAAAGATTATTCAGAAATTAACTTAAAAAATATAACACGATCAAGCAGAAGAAAAACATAAATAATCATCACATATAGACACTTAGATTTTAGGTGGAAAACCCCCCTCAAGGGAAAAAAAACCACTGAATTGTTTTTTGCTTCTTCTATTATCTATTGCTTCAAAAAAATTCTCATTAAAATACATTAGCTAGCACCCAGTAGAATTGGAGCACCCACCCCTTCACTAAATAAGAATGTTGGCCACATCCAACTTCAAGCACCCACTTGTACAATAAAAAAATAGCATGCACTACTTGCAGCCCCCACTCCAAGGACAAACAATTCTGCTCTAAAATGATATGATTCAGAAATAATAATATTGTTGCATAGACATAGGATGCAACAAATAGACACACTCATGCATCCACAATCCACACTCCAATTGAGAGAACAATTCTCTCCACACCACACACACTCTCCAAAATGGATTTCCAATCACTGCAAACTACTTTGAAATTATGTTGAAGATTATTCTCTAAAGCACACTACAATTCTGAAATTATGAACTCACTACAAAACTCACTGATTGTGCACTTGCAACACACACACACACACACACACACTTCTTTCGAACCAACAAATGAGCTTCTTTCCTTATCATATTTGTAGAATATGGAGATGGTTAAGTCAATTAATTTTTCAGATGATGGAGCTCACACAAAACCTTTTCACACACTTCATAATTGATTGATATTGGCATCTTGACCATATTAAACCACTCCTTCAACTAGCCTTTTTGAAAATTTCAAAATTTATCACTTTATGGAGGCCCCACATCTTGTCCTGGCCTTTTTCCGATTTTTTTTTTTAAATAAGCTCCAAAAAAAAAAAAAAAAATTCAAGAGTACGAGAAATCCGAAGAGAATTTTGTGTTTTTCCTTGGTCACATGCACGACTCTAGTCGCTTCCATAGTATATGCAAGCCATCTACTACATAGTTCCAGTCGCACCCACAACTTTGTATCCATGCAACTGGGACTTTACTTCTTCAGTCGCTCCCACTACACAGTAAAAATTCGACTGGCAAGCTCCAGTCGCTCCCACAATCTTGTCTCCCAACAAATTTGTTGTTTTAGTCACTCTGATGAGCCTCCATCCATGTGACTGGGGCATAACATAGCCTCAAACAAAGGATCCAGTCCTCAAACTTGCAATAGAGCTTCAGAGGAGTGAAGTGACCTGTAAACCATCCCTCCAAACTCAACTTGACATTAGGAACCAAGTTGTATGACTTCAACAAGACATAACACACATCATCAAATAGACCTCTAGAGTAAGTGTAGCTCAGCTTCAGATGAGGCCTTGTTACCTCATGATACCACTCTTACAAACTTATTACAACACGTTACATCAACATGAAAACTTTTAACAAATATACAACATACTCAAGACATGACATAAAGACTCATGAGTACACACTTCATCAGGTGACATCAATGGAAACACAAATAGGACAACATCCACTTGTAATGCTTGGTCTGATAAATCTTACTATGGACCTATAGGTACTATAGCAGCTAGTGATCTATGTGTATTAATTTCTCCTTCCCATCACATAGTGCTTACACTTCTTCACAACATGCACCAGGGCATAGATATATTTTTCATAGGTAGGCTAGTCTGCCCCATGAAATACTTGATAATATTATAATACAAGCCTTCCTCATCGCATCAAGACCACTCCCATAGCATATCCCCACATATTTATCCACTTCAAAGGGTTGGTGCAAGTTTGGTAATTCCAGAACTAGTGCTTGATTAATCTTCTTATTTAGCTCCCCAAAGACCCTCTGCTAACCCTTTCCCCACTGTAAACTCTTGCCACTTGTTATAATGGCATGGAATGATGTCGCTACCACTAAAAATGAGGCTATGAATTTCCTCAAGTACTGTGCCACCCCAAAGAAACTCCTAACCTCAAAACCATTAGTAGGCACCAACCATTTCATGATGGCCTCCATCTTGGAAGGACCTATCTTCAGGTCTCCTCCACCTATCAGATACCTCAGATACACCAAAGATAGTTGTGAAAGCACACACCTCTTGTGATTTTCTAGTAGTTGATGCTTCTTTAATGTCTCCATCACCTGTGTTGAATGTGAGATGTTCTCCTCCTAGGTAGCATTGTATCCCAATATATCATAAAAATAGAAAATAACAAATGAATCTATAAAATGACACAATAAATAATTAATTAATCACATAAATGTAGTTGGTGCATTGTATAGGTCAAATAACATGACTAACTACTCATACAAACCTTGCCTAGTTTTGTTGAAGTTCAACAAGAAATTTCAACACCTACACTAGTGTGGGACCACAGGTCTTAGCAACACCTACACTGGTGTGGGCTAAATTTGGTGCATGTCTATTTTAGTTTTCCCTTAATTAATATGGACAATAAAATGTAATCTAATCTCAAAATAACTTGTAATAGTTAACTGAGTGTGATGAACTCAGTTAACTCATGAATTTCCAGTTGAGGGTAGTTGGTGAGGCATGCAGAGTAATTCTAGTTGTAACAGAGTTCAAAGTGCAGTGGTGCATTAGTTAATGCAGGTTGTAATCAGTTTAACTCAGTTAAGTGAGTTAAAATCAGTTGTGCTAGTTGTAACTGTTTGATACACTAGTGAGAAATCAAGTGAATTAAATATTATTTAATTTACAATCAGTGATCTCACATGCAACTGAGGATTTACTATTATTAGTTGCATGCATGTCAGTTCCAGTGGAGACCAAGTTGAGATCTAGGTGAAAGGGAAGTTGACTATCAGTTGTAGGATTATTGGGTTGCACCCATGTAACCAAACACCCATTGGATTGCTCATGATCCTTGCGCAGTTAAGGAAGGCCAAAATTCCTATGGAATAGAGATTGCATTCCACACGAATTGTGCAAGGAAGGGAGGCTGTCAGGAGGGAGAAAATTGACTAAGTATTGGTCAGTTTTATCGAGGACAGTGTGAGACAGTTAGCTGAGTACAAGAGGGCTCTTGTGAGAAGAGTTGTATGTAATTGTTTCATGTATCCATGTTGAATATACAATAGAATATAGTGGGGTTTTGAGCAGCAAGCTTTCCCCAAGAAATTATCTGTGTCGTGGTTTGATTGATTCTTCTTTGCTTCAAGTGATTGGCGATTGTGTTTTTAATTCCGCAATTGATTTGTAGAAGTGATTCAATATCTAGCTTTAACACATTGTTAGATCGAATTGAATCCATGATATACATGCTTGTATAATTTCTACATGGTATCATAGCACAGGAAATCACAATAGTGAAGGAGGATCTGAGTTGGTGACTGGATAGAATTCGAATTTGCAAAAAAACTTTCTTGGTGCTACAACTAATTCAGGATCAAAATGGCTTTCAATGGCTTGAGATTGGAGTATGCACTCGAGGGCAGCGCCAACTATATTTATTGGAAGGACATGATGGAGACAATACTCGAGGACAATGGCTTGAACGAATTCATTGACAATGATGTTCCTAAACTCGTTGTGACAGATGCTGCAAATCTTGATGCATGGCAAAAGAAAGTGGCAAAGGCGAGGAGGATCCTACTAGAGAGAGTACGAGACCACATTTTCTCAAGTCTCCATGGCAAAGCGACACCATATGCTATGTGGAAAGCTTTGACGGATCTATTTAAGAGCAACAATGACCATAGGAAATTGGCACTGAAAGATAAACTCAGGAAGATAAAGATGGAGAAAGGCGACTCCATGCCAAAATATTTAACAAAGTTTGTCCAATGTCGGGATGAGCTGGGGAGCGTTGGCATTACTGTCGCTGATAATTATTTGGTGAGTCTAGCTCTCCTAGGACTTCCCAAGAGTTGGCATAGTTATCAAGACTCTGTCAATGGAAGGGAAAAGTTGCCAAATTGGAAACGACTATGGTCGGATCTGGTGCACGAGGAGTTCAGACGAAATACCAGAGATGGATCATCATCTAAGAATGAAGATGAAGAAGATTGTGCTTTGGCTGCCAAGGCAAAGAAGGGGAAAGGAAAGAAGTTCCATTCCAAATCTGAGTCCAAAGATGGCAAGAAGCGCGACATGTCCAGAGTGAAGTGTTTTTACTGTCACGAGCATGGGCATTATGCTACTAACTATCCACAAAAGAAGAACAAAAAGGCTTCAGGATTTGCAGCTGGTGAGGCTTTGGCCTCGAAATTTGAGCTTTACTTCTCATTGATCGCATGCATGGTGTCAAGTGCATTAGAATCGGTTTGGTATCTGGATAGTGGTGCATCCTTTCACATGACGGGAGACAAGGCACTTTTCAGTAGCTTGGAGGAGAAGGATCTCCAGATGCATATTGAAATTGGTGAAGACCGGCGGTACAATGCTACCGGGATTGGTACCATTACCTTCCAGAGACAGTCAAGTCAACCCTTTCAATTAAAATATGTAATGCATGTACCAGGTTTGAAGAAAAATTTAGTCTCAGTTGCAATGTTGGAGGATAGAGGCTGTGATGTTGTTTTTAGCAATGTTGCGAACATCGGCATCAGGATAAAATCGGCAAGGGTCCGGAAAATGAAAAAATCGGGAAAATCGGGAAAATATCGGTAGAAAATCGGCAAAAATCGCGAAAATTAAGATACCATAAAAATATTTTTAAAAATCGGCAAACATCGACTAGGCCAAAAAATCGTGATTTCGAGATAAAATTGGGATGTTATCGAGATGTTCGCAACATTGGTTTTTAGTGAAGGAAAAGATTTCTTGTACACAAAACAACAAGACAAGCCAAGAAGAATGGGATTCAAGTTAAGAATCTCTACAAGCTAGATGTAGATCGCTGCGCAGCATTGATGAGCAAGGCAGACAAAGTGGTGAGTCGAGATGAGGGCGAGTTATGGCACAAGAGATTGGGCCATCTTCACCATGGAGCCTTGAAAGTCATGTAGAATATTTCTACGGGTCTTCCCAAGGGTACACTTGCGCAGTCAGACACATGCAAGGGGAGTACTATGGGAAAATATGTAAAGGCCACCTTTCATGAGAAGGAGAATCGAGCCTTGGGGATCTTTGAGAGAGTTTACATAGACGTGTGTGGACCATTCTCTGTTGCTTCGATAGCAAAGCATAAGTACTATGTTATATTTGTTGATGACTTTTCTCAGAAGTGTTGGATCTACTTCATGCAGAAGAAAGATCAAACATTCTCAAATTTTCTTGAGTTTAAAGCATTGGTGGACAAAGACATGGGGAAGCATGTGAAGGCTCTTAGGAGTGATAATGGTGGTGAGTACATCTCTAACGAATTCAAGAACTTCAACAACAAAGAAGGAATTCAGAGAGAACTGATAGCGCCTCATAACCCACAGCATAATGGGGTCGTTGAAAGAAAGAACAGAACGATTGTGGGTGTAGCAGGAGCGATGTTGCATGATCAAGGCCTACCGATGCATCTTTGGACGAAAGCATGAAACACAACGATATTTGTGCAGAACCGTTGTCTTCATAGGATACTTGGCATGAGTACACCAGAAGATGATTTCATTGGTAAGAAACTTGATGTTTCACATTTTAATATTTTTGGCTCATCTGTTTATGTGCATGTGACCAAAGACGTCGGGAAGAAGCTGGAACCAACAGTTGAGATTGGAATTTTTGTGGGGTACATTAATACTCCCCGCAACTATTGGGTGTATTTGCCGAACAATAGAATGACTGTTGTGTGACGGGATATAAAATTTGAAGAGGAGAAAGCTATGCGATTGTCCCTTGAGAGGGAGTTGGATTTGCATGCAAAGGAGGAACTCTTGGTTCCTAAGGATGAGCCTCAAGCTGTGGAGCAACCACATGCGAAAGATCATAAAGTGGTAGAAAACACTCATGCAGAGCCATCTAACAGAAATTGTAGAAGGCGCACCACGGAAGCTGATAGATTAAGACTTGATGCTGCAGAGAATGTAGGAGCCCCTACTTCATAATGCAGAAAATGTATTGTGACTGAACCATCTTCCTTTTAGGAGGTAGTGCAACAACCAATTTGGGTTAATGCAATGGTGGAGGAGTATGACTACATTGTCAAGAACAGTGAATGGGAGATTGTCCTAAGAATAGTCGGTAAATCAGTGGTTAGATCTAGATGGATCTCCAGGGTAAAGCGAGTTGTTGATGGGAGTGTGGAGAAATACAAGGCCATATTTGTGGCCCGAGGATTCTCACAGATTGAGGGGATCGATTATGATGATAATTTTTCAACAGTTGCAAGGTACTCTTCCATTAGATCCATCCTTGCACTCTCAGCGTAGAAGGGGTGGGGCATTCATCAGATGGATGTGAAAACTGTGTTTCTCAATGGAGTCATTGAGGAACAAGTGTACATAAAGTAGCCAGAAGGTTTCGATATCTTCAACAGTGAGTCGCATGTGTGTCGACTCAAGAGAGCATTGTATGGGTTGAAGCAAGCACCTCGTGCTTGGTACACTTGGATAGACAACTATTTCACCGGACTGTGCTTCACCAAAAGTGAAGTTGATGCAAACCTATACCAGATTGTGGTTGAGGGTAAGCTATTGATTATTTTTCTTTATGTTGATGATCTAATTTTGAGTGGTGATGAGTAGTTGACACACTCATGCAAAGAGGATCTTTCAAGGGAGTTCGAAATGAAGGACATGGGACTCCTTCATTATATCCTTGGTTTGAAAATATGGCAGTGGGATGGTGAACTTTTTGTTTCTCAAGGCAAGTATTTCAAAGAGATACTGGGTAAGTTTACGCTGCCTCTTTTGCAACTGAAAAAGCTTACCCCTATGTCAACTCTCTCAGAGGGAGCCTTTTTTGCGTTGGATTGCTCTCCTGACTTGGACAACATAATATCTTGGAGGGTTTGTTGCTGCTTACGCAGATCCCAATCTCTCCTGCGCTGATCTGCTGGTTCACCCTTGTTTCTCCTGAACTTCAGCTTGAATAAGCTCTGATACCATGTGAAAAATCTTAAGTCTGGATTCCCACTGCAACAAGTCTGAATTACTTCTATTATTTTTCATAATTATTTCATTATAGTGAAATACATAAGTAATTACTGAAGTAGTCTTACACAAATAATGTTGCTGAATAAATCTAAGTGCTGAAACAAACTGAACAAAATACAATGAAAAACATCCACATTTGACACAGTTATTTTTGGACTAAGTCTCCGGAAAAACCCAATTTGGGAAAACCGATGCAGCAGATCTGAGGGTTTTGTATTATTAAGCAGCAGAATCTTGAGTACAACTAGGGTGCCAATATCTGGCTAACCCTTCAAAGAAATCAAGACAAATGATGCAGAATTTTTCGGACAAATGTCCCCGGAAAAACCCAATGTGGGAAAATTGGTGCAACGACTCTTGAGGGTTTTATTATTATGCAGAATTCTGAATACAATATAGGGTACCAGTAGTGGTTTACCCAAGAGAGAAAATCTCAGCAGATGTACTTTTATCTCTCAAGACAGAAAATATGGTTGATTCAGCTGAGGATGAAGAACCCCACAGGTGCTTACGCAGTCACTACATCACCCTTCAGTGTGATTGCATCACCCCTTCTAGATTTGTTGAATATGAGCCCTTTCGGGCCCAATGAAATCCCAGCACAACTCTCTAAATGACTGTGTCAACCTCTTCCAGCTCTGTGTCCCTCTGCGTGACCCCTTTTGGCTCTGCGTCACCCTTGTTGGGCTTACGCTACCTTTGCGTCACCCCTGTTGGGCTTATGTTGCCTCTGCATCACTCCCCCTTGACCTATGTTGCTCCTCTGGTGCGGCTCTGCCTCTCTGCCAATGTATTCTCGGCTGAAATCCCTCTATCGATCTACCCCTCGCTGCACTACAAGCTCACTCGAATATTCTCAACAAACCTCGCCCCAGAATTTCAACTTTGCTCAAGTGCTACCGCTATGAGTGTGTTCTCCAACTGACCCCAAGCCTTCCTTTAATACTTTTCTCGTTGAATAATCAACGATCGTGATCTAATCTCTAATCAACGGCTACGATTTATAAAAGACTTGATCCTCATTACTTGACACATTTTCACCCACATGTTTAAATTAATTCCCTTTAATTATTTAATTTCCGTAAGTTAGACTTAGGGTCTCCATTAAAATAATTAATTATTGGAATCAATTAAGTTCCAGGGGGGATTTCTCCAAACGATTTATGGCTCTTGGAGATCTGATATGTTATAGCCCCTCCACAAAGTTTTGGCGCTAGAGCACATCCGATGCTACCCAAAAATCAACACTACCCACTGCAACTGTCGCTCCATCACTCCTTGGATCCCACTGAAAACTCCTTCATCCCGCTACTGCTGATCATGGGCACCTGTAGCAAGGTTTTGATCCAAGAGGTGGGCTCCTCAAGGATGTTGCCCAACTGAAGTTCTTACGATCTTCGATATCGCCCCATTTCCCTCTTGGAGATGTGTGGGTACTTATGGAAAACTCATCCTGCTAGATCTTCGCGGCTGCAACCTTTGGATCGTGCTTCCCATCCTTGTCCTTTTTATTCAAAGAGCACTGAGATGCAAAGTCGCCCATCTCCCCACATGTGAAACACTTCACCTTCGAAACATCTCTCTTTTGTTTTTTTATTCCCTTGTTGTCCCTTCGATGTGAGGGTCACATTCTCCTCCTCCTCTAGATTCTTCAATCCGCTCTCTCTTCTACCATCAAGTTTGCACTTGACCAGATCTCTTCTCAACTCCTCTTCCTGAAGAGTTTCCCACATCTACTCCCAACTAGGAAGCATTGCTCTGCACAAGATACTTTGGACAAAAACTTGCCACTCCTCAATGACTATGTTAAGTGCCAACCTCACCATAGTTGCAGCAGTTGGGGTGGATCCCACGGCTACTAGCTAATCACGGATTTCCTGAAGTCTCGTTAAGAATGGATTAATGCACTCCCCCTTCTGCATCTGGATCATCAGGAGCTTCTGCTCCAAGTACATCTTCTGCTGCTCGGAAGTTCCTTCGTATAGCGAGGACAAGGCCTCCCATATCTCCCTGGTTGTGTTCTTCCCAGCTATATGAGAGACTATATGATCCTTGAAACCATCAAGGATAAGTCTCTTGGCCTTTTCCATATCGGACTTATACTTTTTGTTCTAATCCAAATCTGTAGGTATAACAACCACGTTCTCCACGAACGTCTTGAGATCATATTCATCCAAAAGGAATTTGATCCTTTCCTCCATATCATGTTGTTGGAGGATCCCTCCAACCGATCCTAATCGCTAAGATCGTGAGATGCCATCTCAGCCGAAAACTGTCGAACGACTCCCTCTTTTTCCCTACTATGTAGCTTCGAGGTTGGATTACACACTCCCTGTTGGAGCTAGTAAGTTTGTTGCTCCACTGCTGCCCAGGAAGGATGGTATGTGGGATACCTGTATTTTATGGTAATCCAAGTTCCACAATTGACCATGTGGAAAGATTTAATGAGCATACTTCAAAGGAGAAAGTGGTCCACCAAGATGTCCTTATGATGTTATTCTTCAGTTCCCTCTATGGTAATAACTCATGGTTGCAAAACCACGAACCTAGGAGCATCTCATCTATTGAGGAGTTTGTTGATGGCTTTCTTAGACATTTTCAAGTATGCCCCGCATTGAGCATTCAAGAGGAAGCCTTCATTAAGCATCATCAAGAACTTCAGAACCTATGTGATAAATGGGAAGATGAGTTCTCTTTGGGTCCACATGATGAAAAGGATGATTTTGAGAATACATGTTTTGGGAAGGATGAGTCCATGAAAATGAAGTTGAGACTAACCTTACCTTTCTCAAGGATATTAATCTCAATGAATCTCCTTTCGAGGACCTTGAGGAAAGTGATCATGTTAGCCCCTTGAAAGATGACATTGAAGATTACTTCAACATTGAAAAGGGCTAGTGGGAAATTGTTGGCCCTCAATTTGATTATGCTCCAATTTATGACACTGACAAGGAAGATGAGGTTGAGAGTGCTATTCCTTTCCTCTCGGGCATTACTTACGTGACATATCCACCGATACCCTTGGGAAGAAGGATTATTATTTTCCTTTGCATGAGGAGGGGCAGTTGGAAGGAGTTGATTCTCCTTTTAGGGGAGACTCAATCTTTGGTACCAAAAATAATGAAATCGATAAGGCTCCCACCTACATTCGTTATGATTCTATAGTCAAATCACTTGAGGCTTTAGATTATGATTTGGAGGAAGAAAGACCCATTGAATATGATGTTTTACTCTCCCATTCGTCTTTTCCCCTTGTTCACCATCTTAAGTATCCCACAAGTGATTCCCTCACGCCTTGTCATATAATTTCAACTGTTCGTGAGCCCTTTCCCCCTTCCAAGTGTAGTGTCAAGGAAGAACCCCTCATTGACTATACTTTACCTCCTTGGATGCACCCTCAGGGCTTTGATCACTCTTTGACCTCCCCTCTCCAAAGTGACCCTTATCTTGAGCAAACTAGTTGATGCACTCCTTATCTCTCTCACCTTTCGTCCCCCTCTCATCATGACCTTGTGGCATCTACAAAGAATAATATTATGACCAATGATTGTGATAAGGGTTTCTTAAGGATAATCATTCATTCCACCATTGTGTACTTAAAGGGAAGGGCCCACATCTCTAAAGTGACTCATGTTCCTTCTGTTACGGATTTCTCTTACCTAACATGGAAGCTGTATTTTCCCACCTCCCACCCGCCTCATCCTCCATAAGTTTGGGTTCGCATTCGCTTTGGGATTTGCTTCATGAGTAATCATATAGGCATGCACATTTATATTGATTTGATGATATGTTGGTTGCACTGGCTATTTGAATACAATATTGGCTTCGTTGTATGCGTGTTAGGGTAGGATACATTGCACGCTGATTTTCTGCATTAGAATTAATCTCATATGATGTTTCTCATAATAAATTAGCATCATTTAGATTAAAATTTACATTTTACTTGATGGTTTTATGGGATGACATTAGGCATGGGTGATCATAAGACACCGTGAAAAAACATGTTGCCCCGTGGCTTTGATCTTTCACATGTGCAGATAAAAAGTCTACGGTGACCAAGAGATTGTTGGAGTTATCGTGACCTCCCGTTTGAGTATGCTTGCCCACTTCTTCAAGAGATCACGTCCTAGTTGGAGCTAGATGTTACCCACCACTTCGTGGGTGATATCCCTAAGAGAAATTTTTCTCCATGATGGACCTCAGCCGGAAACCAACAACCCCTTGCAGCCTCTTACTAGCTCGTTGTGCCCTTTCTCTACCACCCGAGCTAGCCATGTGGTCCCTTACCCATTTGTATTGATCGTATGTTTGAAGGTGGGCCTCTCGAATCTAAATGTATGTCTTGTCATTTAGTTATTGAGTATTGGTTTTAATTATCATGGATACTTTTGGGCATGGATTGATGGGGGGATTTGGCGGAAAGAGTGGGCTTAGTCTATGCTCCTGTCTCCTTGATCTCTTTTGGGTGTTACCTTTGCATCTTAGTCCAGTGGGATCTCCTTTATTGACCATTGGGTTCTAGGGTGGTACTACTTGGGAAACCTTGACTTTGGGTGTATGGTCCCACTCCTTTATCCACATATATTAGTCCCCTTCCACTCATTGCACCCCCATTCATCATTTCTCTCGCCTAGGTCCACATAGCCCCCATGGGTCCACATCAGTTCAACCTCCCTATCGCCTTGCCCCCAACTTGGGTCAAGCCTGGAATGATGCACTCAAGATTGAAGCAACTAAAAGAAAAAGAAAAACATAATTGGCCACACTTAACAGGAAACTGTACCACAAAATGCAAAAGACGGCCGAGATAAAAATGACTAGCACGTGGGCAAAAGCCAATGCATGAGCTTTGCCCATTACCCATGGCCATCACCCCAGTTCCCTAGGCCGTAAATGAGCCTCCTTTATCATACAGGAACCCATGATTGTCCCAACCCCTGGAGGGAAATGAACCGCCCTACCTTAAAGGGGTAGTCACTACTATATCTTACTCATCATGCTCTTATCCTTGAGCCCCGAGCAGTTAATTAAAGAAAATTCATAAAAGGAAAAAGGCATATAAAGAAGGGTGGAAAAATCTAGGTCGAGACACCTCATGTACCATGATTGCTCCCTCTTACACATTATATACCCTGGTGTGGACTTCCCTTTATCTAGCTACCCCTATGCCCCAATATGTGGCCCAAAATTGCCCCTCTCATTCCCTACTCTGTTTCACTTATTTACCACTTACCACCCCCATTCAAAGGATGTACCAATAGGGTTGAAAACACTTAATAAGTGTTGATTTATGGTAGCATCGAATGTGCTCTAGCCTTGTAATTGTGTATATAGGCTAAGACACATGTATTCTATAAAACCCATAAATGGTTTTGGAAAATTCCACTTAGAGATGATTTGATTAAATTAATTAATCATTTTTTAATGTTTTCCTAAGTCTAAACTTAGAAAATTTGATTAATTAAAGTGTATTAATTAAATCAAATGTGAATCTTCTAAATAAAGTCATGGATCATCTCCAAGTTAATCTTAGCCCTTGATTATGTTTTAAACTTGGTCGTTGAAGAGTCAATGAAAGATTATAAGGAGGAGGGTGAGGGGCCTATGGAAAATACACTTGACACTTGAGCCATTGAGCATTTTCGAATTTGTGTGAGGAGACACAACTTTTGATCAAGAACAAATCACTAGCGCTGGGTTTGCTAAGTGATTTGATTCAGTGATCAGATCCAGAGAGGGGTAGAAGCAGAGATTGGTCAGGAGGACCAAGAATACATTTCAGAGAGAGGCAGCATCTATGCAAGAGAGAGACATCGCAGTTTCTGGCAAGGTGACGCAGTTCCTGCAGAGAATCACGCAGAGCCAGTGCAGTGTCTCTTGGAGTCAGTCCGGAGAAAGATAGAGGTTGGGGTTCTAAGCCAGGAGGGCCAAGATCCAGCGTCAGATTAGCTGCAAAGAAGGGTGACACAGATCCTCTAGCTTGCCTACGCAGGCTTACGCAGATCCAGCGTAAGCAATCACACAGAGGTAGTAAGGGCTTCATCAGCGTTGTTTTTGATCAGCCGGAGACCTACTGAGTGAGGTATATCTCATAGTTATTTTTGTTGTCTAGATTTCTTTAAAGGGCTTGCTGGATGTTGGCACCCTAGTTGTATTCAAGATTCTACTGCTTAATAATACAAACCCTCAAATCTACTTTTCCCAAGTTGGGTTTTTCCGGGGACTTAGTCCAAAAATAATTGTGTCAATGTGGTTGTTTTTCATTACATTTTATTCAGATTGTTTTAGCACTTAGATTTATTTCGCATCATTATTTGTGTAGACTGCTTCAGTAATTACTTCGGTATTTCAATGTAATGAAATAATTATCAAATAATAGGAGAAGTAATTCAGATTTGTTGCAGTAGGAATCCAGATCTAGGATTTTTCACATGGTACTAGAGCTTATTTAAGCTGAAGTGCAGAAGAAACAAAGAGAACCAGCAAATCAGTGCTGAATAGCCTGGGATCTGCTTAATCTGCAGAAGACCCTCCCAGAAAATTACGTTGTCCAGACTAGAAGGGAATTCCAGTGCAGGAAAAGCTCCCTTTGAGAGAGTTGACAGAGGGGTAAGTTTTTTTTCAGTTGCAGAAGAGGCAGCGTAGCTGAAGGACGCAGTTACTGCACAGTAGTAAGAGCTGGTGCATAAGTGTCAGAAAATTCTGAAAAACACAGTTGGGGATTTCTTGACCTCAGAGGGTTTCTTACTCAAAGAAACTCAGTTTTTCCCGTGCAGCAGCAGAAGAAGTGACTTACTCCACAAGGAGTGCGTAAGTCAAGCTGAGCAGAGGGTTAGAGCAAGGTATCGACAGTTGAGGAGATGGCCAGCAACGGACTGCGTGACCAAGATAGATTGGAGGGTGCCTCCAACTATGTTATCTGGAAAGCAAGGATAGAATTTCTCCTTGATGAACACGATCTGAAAGCCCTCATAGACAGCCCAGTTGCAAAACCTCTTGATGCAGCACACCTGAGGCAATTCAAGAAGAATATGGCTAGAGCCAAGCGATTGATCCTAGATGGACTGAAGGATCATATCGTACCTCATATAGTAGCCAAAACCACTGCTAGAGAAATGTGGGTAGGGCTAGAAAAGTTGTACCAAGGATCTTCTGAGCAGTGGAAGATGTACCTTGAAGAGAAGATGCAGAATGTTAGGATGAAGAAGGGAGAACGTTTTGACTCCTTCCTATCTCGAATTCAGGAAAACCGAGATCAACTGTCTGCAGTAGGATATGCTCCTAGAGACTCAGAGCTTGTAAGGCTCACGCTAAACTCTGTTTCAGAGGAATATTAGGTCTTTGTCCAAAGTATATTAGGCAGAGAAAAGCTTCCAGGATGGGAAGCAATGTCGGTAGCATTACAACAAGAGGAGTTGAGGAGAGATCTCCTGAAAATCCACTTGGAGGATGGCAGTAGTAGTTCAAAGGTCAAGAAGAAGGAAGAAGATAACACTGCCATTGCATCAAAAGTGCAATAAAAGCAAAAGAAGAAATACCTATCTAAGATCAAGTGCCTTCGATGTGGGGAAATGGGGCATTATGCCACACAATGTCCTCTTAAGAAAAAGGATAAAGAGGAGAAGGAAGATCCACATGTAGGAGCTGCCAAGATTGAGGCAGAAAAAGATTGTGCTATGTTAGCTCATATTCCAAAAGGAGAGAAATGCGCTGACTTGGATTTGTAGATCCAAAATCTAAAGGAGGTAGGATCCTTAAGTATTTCCGAACTCTTGGATCACATGTGAGCTACGACAGCCTAAAGACAGTAGCATGATGGACAGTGGCAGCAGAAGATGATGAGATGATGCAGTGACTAGCAGTACTAGAGCCTAATCAGCACAGAGAGGCAGCAGCAGCAGCAGCACAGTGCACATTGGTGTAGCGCAGTGCAGAGCAGCAATAACACAATATTTTTCAGAGAGCTAATGCAGAAACTAGCAGTAGTCAGTTTCAATCTTCAATGGCAGACTCACTTGTCCAAATTCGGATGTTTTTCTATTGATTAGCAGCAATGCAGCAACAACAGAGATGAGCAGCAGCAGCGCAGTGCAGAGCTCACGTAGTGCAACAACATGGTTGCAAAATTTAGAAATGGTTTTGGAAATTCCACTTAGAGATGATTTAATTAAATTAATTAATCATTTTTTAATGTTTTCCTAAGTCTAAACTTAGGAAATTTGATTAATTAAAGTGTATTAATTAAATCAAGTGTGAATCTTCTAGATAAAGTCATGGATCACCTCCAAGTTAATCTTAGCCCTTGATTATGTTTTAATATTGGTCGTTGAAGAGTCAATGAAAGATTATAAGGAGGAGGGTAAGGGGTCTATCGAAAATACACTTGATACTTGAGCCATTGAGCATTTTCGAATTTGTGTGAGGAGACACAAATTTTGATCAAGAACAAATCACTAGGGTTGGGTTTGCTAAGTGATTTGATTCAGTGATCAGATCCAGAGAGGAGCAGAAGCAGAGATTGGTCAGGAGGATCAAGAATACATTTCAGAGAGAGGTAGCATCTACGCAGGAGAGAGACAACGTAGTTTTTGGTAGGGGTGACGCAGTTCCTGCAGAGAATCATGCAGAGCCAGCGCAGTGTCTCTTGGAGTCAATCTGGAGAAAGATAAAGGTTGGGGTTCTGAGCCAGGAGGGCCAAGATCCAGCTTCAGATCAGCGACAGAGAAGGGTGACGCAGTTCCTCTAGCTTGCCTACGCAGGCTTACGCAGATCCATCATAAGCAATCATGTAGAGGCAATGAGGGCTTCATCAGCGTTGTTTTTTATTAGCCAGAGACTTGCTAAGTGAGGTATATCTCACAGTTATTTTTGTTGTCTAGATTTCTCTAAAGGGTTTGTCAGTTGTTGGCACCCTAGTTGTATTCAAGATTCTGCTGCTTAATAATACAAACCCTCAGATCTGCTGCACCGGTTTTCCCAAGTTGGGTTTTTCCGGGGACAGTCCAAAAATAACTGTGTCAATGTGGTTGTTTTTCATTACATTTTGTTCAAATTGTTTCAGAACTTCGATTTATTCCGCAACATTATTTGTGTAGATTGCTTCAGTAATTACTTCGGTATTTCAATGTAATGAAATAATTATCAAATAATAGGAGAAGTAATTCAGATTTGTTGCAGTAGGAATCCAGATCTAGGATTTTTCACAATAAGGTGTTTGGCTAACCCCCTTTGGAGTATGGAGACACCAAAACATGCCAAATCCCACTATGGAAGGGCATGCCATTGTGAAGTGCCCACTTTGTTATCCATGATTTGTAAGCTCTTTTACACGATTATTCTAATGATTGTTTGGACTGGAAGCCTAGGGGACACATTGGATCTTATACAGGATTGCAGGTGGTTTCCATTTGGGTTTGGACTCTCTATACAAGGTCCTAACCCCTAGAGGGATAAATTGGCACATATAGGGTGTGCATAGAGAGCCATGTGCCCTTCGCAGCAGTAGACAACACTGTGAAAATTTCTGAATCTAACAACTAGAAATCCTACTGCAGTTAACTGATTTGCATTTCCTTCTTGTGTTCTTCCATTAACAAGTTATTGACATAATTCTTCAGTAAACATTAACGCAAATACATTGCAGCCTACACCAATATATAGATCAAGTACTGAAAAATAAGATGAGACAATCGCACAAAGCACACACCCATGTGCCCTTCGCAGCAGTAGACAACACTGTGAAAATTTCTGAATCTAACAACTAGAAATCCTACTGCAGTTAACTGATTTGCATTTCCTTCTTGTGTTCTTCCATTAACAAGTTATTGACATAATTCTTCAGTAAACATTAACGCAAATACATTGCAGCCTACACCAATATATAGATCAAGTACTGAAAAATAAGATGAGACAATCGCACAAAGCACACACTTATTTTTGGACTAAACGTCCCTAGAAAACCCCAATATGAGGGTTTTATTATTAAGAAGATTTTTTAATACAACTAGGGTGCTAAATCTGGCTCACCCAACAGAGAAAAATCCCGGCAGAAGTACCTCTATCTGGAGACAGATATTTTGGCTAATCTAGCAAAAGAATGATCAAACCCCATAGGTGACTGCATTGTCCCCAGTGCTGCGTTGAGACTGCGTCACCCCCTCGTGAGCCTTCCCAGCTCAGAAATAGGTCTACTGAACTGATGCCTAATCTGCCTCATAGAAACCCTAGTGCTGCCTCTTCATTGACTGCGTCACCCTCCTAGGTGTTGCGATGTCTCTCCTTGGTATTGAGTTACCTCTCAGCAATGTATTCTCGGCGTTGGACTGAAGTCCTATTGCCGAATTTCCCTTCTCTGCACTAGAACTTACTCTGAAATTCTCAGCAAACCACACCCCATAATTTTGATTTAGCTCAAGTGTTGCTCTCCATGTATGTGTTCTCCAACTGACCCTCAAGCTCTCCTTATACTTTTCTTGTTGAGGAATCAACGACCGTGATCAAATCTTCAATCAACGGCTAAGATTAAAACAGACTTGATCCTCGTCACTTAGAAGCTTCTCACCCACATTTACATTAATTCACTTTAATTATTTTAATTTCTTAAGTTTTAACTTCGGCTCCATTAAAATTAATTAATTATTTGAATAAAATGCACTCCGAGTGAAATTTCTCCAAACGTTTTCTAGGTCTTGGAGATCTCATGTGTTCTAGTCCCTCTACAAAATTATGGAGCTAAAGCACATCCGATGCTACCCAAAAATCAACACTCCCTCTTAGCGAGGAATGCTCTCTACCAATACTTCTCACTAGAAGCATCACCCTGATCCACGACATCGGTCCTCTGTGATGTTGATGCTTGGCCTACTGCCCCTCATCCACGGCGTTGCTGCAATATGTAATGCTGCCCAAGACATTGTTGCATCTGTACTGCAGCTCCCTCTCAATACGCTGCATCATGCTACCCATAGCATTGCACTGCCTGGTACGGATTTTCCTCTCTGATGTATTTATTCTCAACTTCGGATCAGTGTAATCCCTCGTCAAACTGCCCCTCTCCAGCACTACAAGCTCACTCGAAAATTATCAGCAAACTGCGCCCCAAAAATATGACTTAATTTCGACTTAGCTCAAATGCTACTGCAATGTGTGTGTTCTCCAACTGACCACAAGCCTTTCGTTAATACTTTTCTCGTTGAGAAATCAATGGTCATGATCTAATCTCTAATCAACAGCTAAGATTAGAAAAATCTTGATCCATGCCCCTTAGAACATTCTCACCACATGTGTAAATTAATTCACTTTAATATTTTAATTTCCCTAAGTTAGACTTAGGGTCCTCATTAAAAAATGTAATTATTTGAATAACTTTTACACCAAGTGGAATTTCTCTAAACGATTTCTAGGTCTTGGAGATCTCATGTGTTCTAGCCCCTCCATAAAGTTTCGAAGCTAGAGCACATTCGATGCTACCCAAAATCTCAACACGAGCTTCAGACCTTGTATATTCAGACTTGTGCGAATCTCTTTTCTCGACCCAACCTCAAACCTATGCAAATCAATCAATGAATAAGAGAAAAAGATGATTCTTGGTGATGTCCAAATGAGCTTGAAGTCACTTGTATTTATAGGCTTCCAAGGGTGCCCAATTTCTTGTTAAGGTTGACCTGTCCAAATGTGCATATGTGGGCTTTTCTTCATAAGTACAGTTTCCCTTGCCCAAATTGTGTGCTTAAATAGTAAAAATCGGTCCTCTCAAAAAGAGGAATCTAGTCCCATGGTTGGAATTTGTCAATGAGCTGTCAAAATTAACAGTGAGCCATTTTAGTAGTAACTTCAACCAGTGCGAGTTTCCCAGGATGACGCAAAAACATAAATCGTGGTGTTGGGTTGGGGGTCTTTCTGGGGGAGCTTCACTGAGATTAATTGAGGAGATTTTCCTTGTGGAGGGATGATCTTTCTTGGAGAGTTTTAGGGTTGGAGATTGTTGCTCCTGTGAGAGATGAATTCATCATTTCTAGGGTCTGCGCAGGGGCCTTTCTGAGCAGAACTTGTGGGGCATATTTGAGTTGGATTTGTGCAAAGGATTTCACTCTTATATTCAGGGAGGATTTGTATAGGTTCTTCTAGCAATTTAAGAGGGGTGGGAAGGGGGTGGCGAGGAGGACCAAGACCAAACTAGTAGCAGATTCTTGGTAGGGATGCATAACCAGTTAGAGGGGCATTCACTCAAAATTTGGGTATTTCTAGGAGGTCAGAGTTAGCCCAATACATTTCCAGGTTTTGTTGGCCTGGTGTCAAGGAGCTTATATCTAATTTTGCAGATTCGTTTGAGGAGTTTTGGAGCCCCAAACCACAAGTTGCCTCTAGCAGCAGTTGCAGAAATTTCTAGGTAGAACACAACCAGAGCAAGCCAGTTTGGGAGGAGAAATTCACTTATTTTCACCTGGCTACTTGTCTGCTTGTTGTAACAAGCCCAGGTGCACACTTTCCATCCCATTTGTACTATATTTTCCATGGAGAATTAATAAAATGGCTCAGATTCCTTTTTTTTTTCCCAATGGAGTTCTGATTCGTAATTGCATGTGTGTATATTTCAGATTTTGCATGTTAAATTGTTTTGTAGATAGTTCATGTTTTGGGATTCCACTGTAAAAATTCTAGTTAGAGCATTACATTACCTACATGAAAGCCACATAAACTTAGCCAATGTTGGTCTTAATGCAAGAACATCCCCTAATGTAGATTGAGTAATGAGACATACAAGATTCTTCTCTTCATCCTATAATGATATAAAAGATTCAATGGAATGTACTCAAGCTTCCCCTAGGATTACCAGCAAAGGAAAGATATTACATTGGACAATTCCAAAAGCATGGTAGTTAACACTATGTTAATGATTAGATCTGCACTCTAGC
The DNA here is from genome assembly GCA_034641835.2 of Pinus albicaulis. Classification (NCBI taxonomy): domain Eukaryota; kingdom Viridiplantae; phylum Streptophyta; class Pinopsida; order Pinales; family Pinaceae; genus Pinus; species Pinus albicaulis. Next base: position 191,218 of record JAXQQM020058325.1, read on the forward strand.
AGTGCATGTATTTGGTCTCCAAATTGCAGATCTAAAGGCATTCTACAGTATAGTTTAATGAGGTGTTCTTAAATGGGTTGAAGATTTAAGGTCATAATTTTTGTAACAGCCTGAGGATTTATCTAGTTAATGGATAGACAACAGGTCCTTAACAAGAAGCAGTGTTATGGACAAAAAAAATTTGTTGCAACTCAATCATCCTGTAGCAGCACCAAATTTGATGTTGGTGCACTTACTAGTTCTTCTTTGATTATGATAGAAAAAGACATTTACATGGTTTCAAATTTTCGCTTGGAAGAACCAAGGTTCTCTTTTGATTCATCAAGGAATTCACTCGATATTATAAATGCCTTAGTGTAGAACTCTTCAAGAATCAAACTCAAGATTTATATTGTAGTTAGGGTTTGGAAGGTGCCTTCTGAAGCTTGTTCAGTAGTATGTTTCTATTTCCATAAGACTGCACACTTAAGGGTGTCATGATAGTTATGGAAAATATACTACAGGATCTCAGCCTCTCAAATGATGATACCATCTCAACAAATGTTATGAATCGCAATTTCTTGCAGTTAAAAAGTTTTGGCAAGTCTATCTTGTGTAAGAAAAATGATGGGCTTATTTCAAGTTTGATGAAACAAATATACATGTAGGAATGTCTTAAGCTAGTAAATATGGCTCCAATTTAAAAAAGTATAACAGGGTTCACATGTGAAAAGAGACTTGAAGCAGGATAAGCCGCAAGGTATTAAGGTTGATCACATCATACTCAAAATGATTGATTTTTGTTAGTTTAGAAAAACCAAAGGGGCCAAAGCGAATATGTTGTTGTATCAAAGATATGCAAGGGTACATCTCAATTGAAAGTTTGAGTTGGTTGTTTTAGGAGACATCAAGCCATCTATCGCATCGGCTAAGAAAGGAATTGTCACAGATCCATGTACTCCAAGATGTTACATCATAAGTTCAAAAGAATTGTTGCAGCTTCCTACTATTTCTGTGAAGAGAATTACAGAGAAACCCTCTGCAATAAATTCAGTGGTTAACTTTTAAGAATATACAAAAATATCAAGATTCAGTTGTAGTGGACAACAAAAACAAACATAGTATCAAGCTTCTAGTAGGCCAAGAAATTGCATAAAAGATGATTATTACCTATAGAAATGAGGGACAAGGAAGATATAGAGATGGTGTTGTTGTTGTCTTTGGAAGATGGTGCTTATGTCCCTTTTTTGTGGCTCATGTCAAGATCTTAGCATCAAGGACACTTTACTAGATATTATTATCAGCCAGCTTAGCCACCGAAAAGGTAGGGAGGGGACATTTGCCCCTTTCAGTTTTGTTGAGAGAAATCGATAGTTCACAAAGACACTGAGGAATGGTCACAAGTATGTTGGCACCCCTAGGACCACATTTACAAAGAGAGAGCTTCCAAAGAAATTTTCTACTTACATGGCATTGAAGAGTAGCATCATTGATTCTGAGCATTTTAGTTTTTAAGGGGAAACGGATCAATAATTATGAGAAAATGTCTCCTCATAGTCCACTCTCTCTTTCTACGAGAACCCTCTAACCAAAATCCTCGCATTAAGCTTCTTGATGCTACCATTTGCAACATTCTTATTTTGTAGAGCTGCTTGGAAGTTACTACTGACTTCCCCTCCGATCTTAGCACAATGATCCAAACATCATTCTTCATGATGGAGGTGGTGTACTCGTCCAAAAGCATAGGACATCAATCATCTAGTGCCTTTGAAAAATTTGACAAGTACTTTATCTCAAGAATTGGGGGATTGTGTGTTTGGTGTAGTTGTTGAAGATAAGATCCATTTCTTGAAATTCATCTATATAAATGCTACAACTTTGGATGAGGATGCAACTTTGAAGATCTATTCTCATCTTCGTAGTTCCATTGAAACAAGAAATTTCGACTTAGCTAAAGTGCTACTGCAATGTGTGTGTTTTCCAACTGACCCCCAGCATTTCTTTAATACTTTTCTCATTGAGAAATCAATGGCTGTGATATAATCTCTAATCAATGGCTAAGATTAGAAAAAGCTTGATCCACATCCCTTAGAACATTCTCACCACATGTGTAAATTAATTCACTTTAATTTTTTAATTTCCCTAAATTAGACTTAGGGTCCCCATTAAAAAATTTAATTATTTATTTGAATAAGTTTTACACTGGGTGGAATTTCGCCAAACGATCTCAGGGTCTTGGAGATCTCATGTGTTCTAGACCCTCCACAAAGTTTCGGAGCTAGAGCACATCCGATGCTACCCAAAATCGCAACACGAGCTTCAGACATTAAAAAAATTTATTATTTGAATAAGTTTTACACCAGGTGGGATTTCGCCAAACGATTTCAGTGTCTTGGAGATCTCATGTGTTCTAGCCCCTCCACAAAGTTTCGGAGCTAGAGCACATCCGATGCTACCCAAAATCGCAACACGAGCTTCAGACCTTGTATATTCAACCTGTGCGAACCTCTTTCCTCGACCCAACCTCAAACCTATGCAAATCGATCAATGAATAAGAGAAAAAGATGATGCTTGGTGAAGTCCATATGAGCTTGAAGTCACTTGTATTTATAGGCTTCCAAGGGTGACCAATTTCCTGTTAAGGCTGACTTGTCCAAATGTGCATATGTGGGCTTTTCTTCATAAGTACACTTTCCCTTGTCCAAATTGTGTGCTTAAATAGTAAAAATTGGTCCTCTTAAAAAGAGGAATCTAGTCCCATGGTTGGAATTTGTCACTGAGCTGTCAAAATTAACAATAAGCCATTTTAGTAGTACTTTCAACTAGTGCGAATTTCCCACAGGATGATGCAGTAACAGAAATCGTGATGTTGGGTTGGGGGTCTTTCCGGGGGAGCTTCACTGAGATCAATTGAAGAGATTTTCATTGTGGAGGGACGAGCTTTCTTGGAGAGTTTTAGGATTGGAGATTGTTGCTCCTGTGAGAGATGAATTCATTATTTCTAGGGCCTACACAAGGGCCTTTCTAAGCAGAACTCGTGGGGCATATTTGAGTTGGATTTGAGCAAAGGATTTCACTATTATAATCAGGGAGGATTTGTATAGTTTTTTCCAGCAATTTAAGGGGGGAACCAAGACCAAACTAGTAGCAGCTTCTTGATAGGGACGCAAAACCAGCAAGAGGGGCATTCACTCAAAATTTGGGTAATTTTGGGAGGTCAGAATTAGCCCAAAACATTTCCAGGTTTTGTTGGTCTGGTATCAAAGAGCTTATATCTAATTTTGCAGATTTTTTCGAAGAGTTTTGGAGCCCTAAACCACAAGTTGCCTCTAGCAGCAGTTGCAGAAATTTCTGGGTAGAACGCACAACCAGAGCGAGCAATTTTGGGAGGAGAAATTCACTTATTTTCACCTGGATACTTGTCTGCTTGTTGTAACAAGCCCGGGTGCACACTTTCCATCCCATTTGTACTCATATTTTCCTTGGAGAAATAATAAAATGGCTCAGATTCCTTATTTTTTCCCAATGGAGTTTTGATTCGTAATTGCATGTGTGTATATTTCAGATTTTGCATGTTAAATTGTTTTGTAGATAGTTCATGTTGTGGTATTCCACTGTAAATTTTCTAGATAGAACATTACATTACCTACATGAAAGCCACAGAAACTTAGCCACTCTAGTTGGTCTCAATGCAAGAACATCCCCTAGTGTAGATTGAGTAATGAGACATACAAGATTCTTCTCTTCATCCTATAATGATATAAAAGCTTCAATGGAATGTACTCAAGCTTCCCCTAGGATTACCAGCAAAGGAAATATATTATGTTGGACAATTCCAAAAGAATGGTAGTTAACACTATGTTAATGATTAGATCTGCACTCTAGCAGTGCATGTATTAGGTCTCCAAATTGCAAATCTAAAGGCATTCTATAGTATAGTTTAATGACGTGTTCTTAAATGGGTTGAAGGTCTAAGGTTATAATTTGTGTAAGGGCCTGAGGATTTATCTAGTTAATGGATAGACAACAGGTCCTTAACAACAAACAGTGTTATGGACCAAATAAATTTGTTGCAACTCAATCATCCCGTAGGAGCACCGAAACTGATGTTGGTGCACTTACTAGTTCATCTTTGATTATGATAGAACAAGAAATTTACATGGTTTAAAATTTTCGCTTGGAAGAACCAAGGTTCTCTTTTGATTCATCAAGGAATTCACTTGATATTATAAATGCCCTAGTGTAGAACTCTTCAACAATCAAACTGAACATCTATATTGTAGTTAGGTACTGGAAGGTGCTTTCTGAAGCTTGTTCAGTAGTATGTTTCTATTTCCATAAGACTACCCACTTAAGAGAGTCATGATAGTTATGAAAAATATACTACAGGATCTCAGCCTTTCAAATGATGATACCATCTCAACGAATGTTATGAATCGCTTATTTCAAGTTTGATGAAGCAAATATACATGTAGGAATGTCTTAAGCTAGTAAATATGGATCCAATTTAACAAAGTATAATAGGGTTCACATGCGAAAAGAGACTTGAAGCAGGATAAGCCATAAGGTTTTAAAGTTGATCACATCATACTCAGAAAGATTGATTTTTGTTAGTTTAGCAAAACCAAAAGGGCCAAAGGGAATATTTTGTTGTATCAAAGAAAAGAAAGGGTACATCTCAATTGAAAGTTTGGGTTGTTCGTTTTAGGATACATCAAGCATCTATCGCATCGGCTAAGGAATTGTCACAGATCCATGTACTCCAAGAGGTTACATCATAAGTTCAAACGAATTGTTTCAGCTTCCTACTATTTCTGTGAATAGAATTACAGAGAAACCCTCTACAATAAATTCAGTGAGAAACTTTTAAGAATATACAAAAATATCAAGATGCAGTAGTAGTGGACAACAAAAACAAACATAGTATCAAGCTTCTAGTAGGTCAAGCAATTGCATAAAAGATGACTATTACCTATAGAAAGGAGAGACAAGGAAGATATAGAGATGGTGTTGTTGTTGTCTTTGGAAGATGGTGCTTATGTCCCTTCTTTTGTGGCTCATGTCAAGATCTTAGCATCAAGGACACTTTACTAGATATTATTATCAGCAAGCTTAGACACCGAAAAGGTAAGGAGGGGACCTTTTCCCCTTTCAGTTTTGTTGAGAGAATTGATAGTTCACAAAGATACTGAGGGATGCTCACAAGTATGATGGCACCCCTAGGACCACATTTACAAAGAGAGAGCTTCCAAAGAAATTTCCTACTTACGTGGCATTGATGAGTAGCATCATTTATTCTGAGCATTTCAGTTTTTAAGGGGAAACGGATCAATAATTATGAGCAAATATCTCCTCATAGTCCACTCTCTCTTTCTAGGAGAACCCTCTCACCACAAACCTCGCATTGAGTTTCTTGACGCTACCATTTGCAACATTCTTATTTTGTAGAGCCGCTTGGAAGTTACTACTGACTTCCCCTCCGATCTTAGCACTATGATCCAATAATCGTTCTTCATAATGGAGGTGGTGTACTCCTCGAAGAGCATAGGACATCAATCATCGGTGCCTTTGGAAAATTTGCAAAGTGCTTTATCTAAAGAAATGCGGGATTGTTTTTTTGGTGTAGTTGTTGAAGATCAAATCCATTTCTTGAAAGACATCCATATAAATGCTACAACTTTGGATGAGGGTGCAACTTTGAAGATCTATTCTCATCTTCGTAGTTCCATTGGAAGAAGGAATATCTTTTTCTTTGTAGATTTTGAATATTATGTGCTTGTGAGGTGAGACAAGCATGGGAATTTCATGAAATATATAATTCCATTGATATCAAGAGAATTCTTGGGTATCCAAACCACTATTCTTTAAATTGGTTGGAACTTTGTCAAAATTTGATGGTGACCACTTCTTGGTCATCTCTCATATACTTTGAAAATGTATACCATACATAAATATGTGTTGATGAGGCTACTTGCTTACTCTCTGGGGGTAAAAAGGGATTGGGTTTATATGGTCGAAGACCAAAGAGTATATCTTCTATTGCAAAAACAATCCTCAAGTGTTGGGGCAAAAGATTTCAGAAGTATGAAGATACCTTTCAAGATCTAGTTGCAGCCCTACAAAAAGAAAATCTTCTTAACCTTATTGAAGGTACCATTGAAGAAGACAATGAATTTGGTGAGAAACTACTCATACGATTCTATAACAGTGATTTATTTCTCAAACATCACATGGAAAGAAGAAGAGTTTTGATGCCACTTTGCAAGCCTATCAAAGAAATCACATGGATTTGATTGCCCAAGAATTCATTGAAAACTATGAGGCAGTAAATTCACTGCATGCTGCTATCTAAAAGAAATATCGTAATAAGAAAAATCACAAATCCTCATTAGGACCCCCTAAGCATCAATCAGCCCATCATTTTGACCAAGGAGTTGCTGGAAATTGACATATCAGAGGAATGGATAGATATAGAAGAAAACAACACAAACTCATATACGAATGGTTTTCTGGCCCAAAATTCCAACAAGGACACAACCTGGTAGCATGTGAACAAATCAGCCATACAACTGGACTAACCGCTACCAAGAAACCAATTTTCATTTCATATTTCGGTAAAAGATTTGAGAGAAAATGATTGGAATGAAGAGTACAGTACAGACTTAGCAGCCTATTGTCCACACAAATTGCACACCCAAGAGTGTGGGAAACATATTCAACCCCACAAGGTGTGTTCTTTCTGGCAAAGCTCAAATAAGGGGCTGTCACCTAATACCAACTCTCTCCGTCTAGGCTCTCTCCTAGCTAAGTCAAGTGGGATAGACCCTAAGGAAGATTCTAAAAGGAAAATATTGCTAAAGATAACAAGTTCTAGGAGATTATGACATTACTTAATTAAGCAGTCACCACTCAAATGACTTGAAATATAACTTGAAATGAAATTGATCAGCAAATACAAATAACTATGAGCATATAAACATCAATAATGTAAATAGATCCAATATATTTAAAGAGATATCCTGAAAGGGAAATTGTAGATAGACCAATGCCAATAATGAACTTGAAAGAAATATACGCTCAAAATGAAATCACAAATACTTGCAGTAAAATATAATTTTCAAGTTATAACAAGTTGCAAGGAGGGGACAGATGCAAAAGAATTGTTAGTGAATCGAGATAGCAAGAGATCATATACAGCCTTGAGAGATGAGCAACTAAATAGAAATAGAGCTTGCAAGTGAAAAAACCTTGTACTTGTAAATGAAATTTCTCAAATATGATATGATGACATCCAATAAGATCCAATATGAGCATGTAAATGAAATAGACAAGTACATAAAGTTAAATGCTTGCAAGTAAAATTAATGTAGATGCTCACAATCCAACTTGTATGTATTTGAGAAAGAGCCTAAACGATAAATAATTACATACAAGGTGAACCAAAGTTGTAGGTGAGTGTGTGAAATAAGGTGGTCTCGGTTAATTTTATTAATGCCTTTTCTAAGGTGTTACTTCCCCTCAATTACTTCAACTTGGTAAGGACTCGAGGTGGTTGCAAGAAGGCTAAGTGAAGAGGCTAGGGCTTCATTAACAATACCCACCTAATTCTTCAAGAAAACCCACATGCCTTCGTTCCTACAAGGGACTAAGCCACACAAGAGAAATATGAGTTCATGCATTTTACCTTTCCTCCAAACTAAAATCATGGGAAATTGAATGATAGTTGAGGAAGTTTCCTAAAAGTCTATAAACCAAGCTTATGCCTGGAGATAAATTTTAAGGAAGCAAAAATGAAAAATGCAAGTTAGATATAGAATTAATACAAGTGATTAATGACAAGATTGCTTATGAATTGACAATGCCAATTATAGCTCAATAAAGCAATACACTTGCATAAAATTGTAAGATGTCGATTGTAAACAAATTAGATCATGAAATGCACAATGAAATAAGTGATATACCAGCAATACGATGAATTATGTAAGCAGTGAATAAGCTAGTAAATCAGCTATGGAAATTAGTGAAGTTCATTGTGCTAAATAGCTCTCTGAAATGTAGGAATTAGAAATTAGAACCAGCTGTTAGATGCGAAATTAGATGATGAAATGAACAAGAAACTAAACTAACAAAAAAAACAACAATTTAGTCACCAATCACGCAAGGATCCTCCTTCCAAATGAGGAGATCGGGATTCCAAGGGAAAATCCCCAAGATCCCTCAAAGGAAGACATGTTTTATTATTATTTAAAATGCCCTCTTTTAGAGAAATGAGGGACTTAGATCTTGAGGAGGGTTTACAACAAGGAGCTTCAATGAGCAAATATCCTTTTCAAAATACAAGATGAAAAGTGAGAAACATATTTACAATGCTTAATTACAAATTACAATGGAGAGTTCTTCAAGTGACGGAACTCGTTTTTACTCCAACAGATCTAACTTGGACGGCTGAATTTTGAAGTCTTCAGGAGAAAGATCTTGTAATGTCCCTTCTCAATAAATTTTGCTAAGGGTAGGAATAAAATTTTGCAATTTTGGAGCTAGCACAAATTTTGGAAACCAACTTAGGAAAAGTGGATCAAATATTTGAGTTGGTGGAATGTGGGGGCCACCCCTCAAGAAATATGCACCACTTGAAGGAAAAAATGATTTTTCTAAGGGAGGTCGAAATATTTGGTGGAGGGACCCACAAAGAAAGGGAAGGCAGAAAATATAAATACAAGGATGAGTGCAGTTATTGGGACTTTTTGCTAATTTGACAATTACACCATTGTTGCTCAGGATGTTTAGATGAGTCACAAAGTGTTTTTTAGCACCAGAGTTTTCCGGGAGTTTAGAAAACTTCGATGCACCACGAGTGCCACCCTAGAAAGGCTTTGCCATAATTTCTTGGATGCTAGGGGGCGCAGTATCAGGTGGTATGAGTTGCCCTTTCATCAGCCTAAACGCAATACAGGAGTCATGCAGTCTTTTGGGAGATTATTCTGGTGTAGAGAGCAGTGAGCACTTGCAGGTCCATTCCTTGACTGATTTGCAATGGATTTCCAGGAAGTTTGCAGGCTTTGGGAGTGTGCTCTGCCTAGGTCAAATTTCCTTTGTAGATGCCTACGCAATAGTTGTCCTGGTGTAATATTGGGTCCTTCGTTTTGGGAACCAAGGTGACACGTTGGAAGGCTGACGACATTTTGCCAAAGATAACAGTTGGGAAGTTGCGGGGGAGACAACTATGAAGAAGGAAGGAAATTGTCAAGGACTAGCAGTTGCGGAGGGATGGTGGAAGAAGGCAACCACAACTGAGAGGAAAGGAATACTGACAGTCGAGCAGTAGAAGTAGCCAAACGAGGAAGAAGGTGGAGCCTCCGAGGGAGAAGAGGCAGTCTAAGCAATGTGAAAATTTGGAAACCCTGAATCCTACTGCAACAACTAATTAGATTTCTTCTATTTGTTAATTTATTGAACAAATTATTTACTATTTTCTACAGTAAATATCGAAATAAATACACTCCGGCCTTCACAAAATAAATACAACGGAAGAAATACAATGCAGGAAAGACAGATGCACACACACATAACAACGTTATTTTTGGACTAAGTCCCCAGAAAAACCCAATGCAGGAAAACCGGTGCAGCAGTTGAGGGTTTGTATGTTACGCAGTAGTAAATTCTAAGTACAAGTCTATGGTTTCCCAAACTACAGAGAAAAATCTAACAAAAAGTTTGTGAGAAAATTCTCACTCCGCCCCTAGCGATATGACATTGATCTGGGCTCCGAATGAGTTGCTCTGCGTCAACCTACGCAGTACTACGTCCCACAACTCGAAGCTATGTCACCTTCGCTATTTGATCAGCTATTGTTTGGAAACTTCACCCTCCTGGTTTCCAGACTCTCACTCCAACCTCTGGCACTGAATCAACCCTGTCTCCAACCAAAAATGGAATCTCCTCCTAAAGCTCTACACTGCTTATGTGTGACCTCTGTGCTTCCTCTCTGTGGCACTTGCTGCCTCTCTGCTTTGCACTCACTGGATCTGGAAAATCTTCCTCCGACCTTACTATCCCTGCCCCTCTCTCACTACAACGAGCTCACTGGCTCTCTCTCTGGCAACTCAGCGTTGCTTCTCAGGAAACTGATCTTCCAGTGAATTCGATCTGCTCAAGTGTGTTCTCCAAGTGCCCATCGAGTTCGTTATTATAATCACTCATTGAGACATCAACGACCATGATTAAAACTTAATCGATGGCTATGATTAACTAAGACTTAATCCACGCCTTTTTCTAGAAGATTCGCACCTGACTTAATTAATACATTTTAATTTATCATATTTCTTAAGGTTAGACTTGGGAAATATTAAAAAACTAATTAATTATTTTAATTAAGACATCTCTAAGGTGGAATCTCTCCAAACAATTTCTGGGTCTCGGAAAATACATGTGTCTTAGCCTCTCTGCAAAATGTCGAGGCTAGAGCACATCTGATCTTACAAAAATCAACAAGCAAGTGCAGGAAGATAAAGAAGGCCGAAGGGAAAAGAAAGGGTAGATAGAAAAGAGAACTAAAATGTTGTTGCGGAGCCATTTGAGCTCGCATTGTTCTTGTTATATTAGTTGTGTATTGATCTCTCATGTTAGGTTCTGATGTTGATTATGAGGTTCTAGAGCTAGATGTAATGTTGTACTATTGCACGAATCAATAGAAAAGGTGTTTATTGGGATACATGAATAGTGTATGGTTGTTTACAAGGTTTATTAAAAATTTTAATATGGTTGTCTTTGTATGGTATTTCTTCTCTGTATGTTCATGATCTATTGCAAATAGACTTCTTGTTAAATTTGGCAACTAGGGCCAAATTCCACCTTGGGACTATGCTAAAGAGTGTCCTCACAAAAATGATACTCCATGGGATGATGACAACAACAACAATCACAACAATTTCAAAAGCAATGGCAATCAAAGGAACAACAGGTTCAACAATAAAGGAAAGAGGAATGCTCCCACTACTCGATATGGTAATGGCCGACCTCCCAAAAGGATGAGAAATTCCAAGTATGAGGAAAACTAATATTGTAGAAAAACAAAAAGAATTTTATCTTATTTCTGCCCTCACTACACTTTGGATAATTGGTTGATTGATAGTGGTGCCTCAAGGCACTTCACTGGGTACAAGGAGGCCCTCTCAAATTTGATTGAAAATAATACTAATTTGGTGATCATACCTGGAGACAATGCCACCTACCCCGTGAAAGGGATAGGGACCGTCACTCTTCACTTAAATCAAGGTCAAACTCTTCATCTACAAGAAGCATTGTATGTACTTGATTTGAAGAAGAACCTGGTGTCTATTTCTGCAATGGAAGATAAAGGGTTCAAGGTGGCATTCATTAATGGAAAGGTATGTATTTGGCAAAGGAACCCAAAAGATGCAATTACAGTTAGATTTAGGGTTGAAGATCTCTATTAGGTTAGACGAAGTCCTTTGGGAGCTATGACTTGCGATACTTATCTTCAATTTGAATTATGGTACTGAAGATTTCCTCACCTTCATTACAAAGCATTACATGGGGTAAGGAAGATGGTCACAGGTATTCCCAAATTAAACATAGATCATGAAGGTGTTTATCAGGGTTATGCAACTGGAAAACATACAAGGGGACTATTCCCTTCAAGTGAAAGTCAAACTATCGACATTCTTCAATTGGTCCATTCTGATCTATCTGGTATATTGCCCATAACATCATTGGGAGGATAATTATACTATGCAATTTTTTTGGATAACACCTCTCGCAAAACATGGATCTTTTTCTTGAAGAAGAAATACGAAGTGTTCAAATGGTTTCGATATTTCAAAGCCTTGGTTGAAAATCAAATAGGGAAGAAGATCAAAATATTGAGGATCGACAATGGAACCGAATATGAATCAAATTAATTAATTAATTCAATGACTATTGTAGAGAGGCTGACATTAAGAGGGAGACCACCACTCCATATACTCCTGAGCAAAATGGAGTTGTTGAAAGGAAGAATCGAACAATTATAGAAGCCACTCGTGCCATGCTTCATGATTAAAGGCCTATCGAAGTTATTATGGAGAGAAGTTGCCAACACTGTCGTATATTTTCAAAATAGGAGCTTGCATCAAGCATTGGATTTCAACACACCCGAAGAAGCTTACCGGTGTTGACCACACTTTGTCAACGACCCCATAGCAAAGACACCCTCATTTTTCCAAATGGGACTCTATCATGTTCGAGGTCCTGTCATCCGCATTTCATCACTGCCGACAGTTTTTATAATGATGTAAACCCTTTCTGCATTTTATGATGTAAATGATCTAAGTAAGACCGTCCATGTATGTAACAACCTAGGTAAGCCTAGTATGTTGTTGATGACTTCCATCCTAAGAGGTTTTTGTCTCACTGATTCACGAAAGTGATCGACAGAAGCCAAACCCTCACCTCAAAGCTAGTGGATTTTGGTTAATGTTGCTAAGTGAGTCCTAGTGTTTCTATTGAGTCCCTGTAAAAGTAGTATGAGCTACTCGGTCTACTAGATCATATTTTTGAGTCGCAAAATTGGGTATTTATTTGAGGGTCTATATGAATGGGTATTCCCCCTTCATGTATGTAAATGTATTACTCATGTAAAGAGAGTTGGAAAAATAATTAAAATCCCCTCTTAGTCAATTAATTAAATTTTCTGGACAATTAATTTAAAAAATCTTAAACCAGAAATTTAATTAATTTAGGGTCCTAAGTTAGGATTAAATCTTTAAAGGCAAAATCTGTTGGTCCTTGGAAAATGATTTTGAAACCCCAGGCCAAGGGAATATTGAGAATTTTAAGAAATTTTGGACCTTTGGGACTTGGTGGTTAAGTCAAAGTCAAAATTTTGGGGTAATTAACTCAAAAATAATATTTTTGAGATAATTAAAACTGAATTAAATGATAAATTCGTTTTTTCCCCAAAATTTTAATTTCAATGCTCCTGATTAAAAGATGATTAAATCTTTTGGACAGTTGAGATTATTTTGACAAGGATCATCCAAACTAGCTGTTGGAGATTTTGTCCTATAAATTTAGAGGTCTTTGTCAGTATTGAATCATCCGATTTGAGGATCGTGCACTTGTTCTTAGAAGCTCTTGTGAATTTTTGAGTAATAAAGCATAAAGACTTTGGGGTTACAAATTTTGATGTTCCTTCTCTGATCTATGTGGTGAATTGTCTCTAAACTCTGCTACTTTGTTTTTGCATTTTATGGTTGATGGCTTTCATGGATTAATCAAAGACATGTGTATCTTTGTGCGCTCGATTTATAAAATGTCATTCCATTTTTCTAAAGGATCTCATGTTGTTTTCGATCTTCAATGTACCATGGGAAAAACTGTGACATACGTATCTTGTGCAATGTCGATTTATAAAATGTCATTCGATTTTTCTAAAGGATCTTATGTTGTTTTCGATCTAAGAAATGGATCTAAGTAAAAGTGTGGTAATTTTTCTTAAGATTGAGCCACGTCTGGGAAGTCTTTCGCTGAACCAAATTACCTCAATAAACATAAATCTGAAAAGCTCATTATTTGTTAAATTTCAAGTCTATCTTACGAAGTTTGTGATTTTGCAGGATTTTCTAAGGCTTGTGCCTCTCACTAAAATTTTAAATCTCTGAAAAACTGTGCTGAAATGAATTCAGATCTGACCATGAGGGTTTTAAATCTATAAATTAGTTTGTATATTTGTAAATTTTTCAAATTTGTAAGGGTTTAATCGTTTCTTGGTGTGTGTATCTTTCAAATCCGGCTGGTTTTTTTGTAGGTTCAGGGTTCAAAATCGTAAATTTTTTAAGATCTAAGGTAGATCTAGCCTCCAAAAGCCAGATCTGCCCTCGAATTACTACTATGGATAAAATCTGACATTATTTGAACATAAGGATCTGAGCTTAAATTGAAGAAATTCTAAGTTGTTGGGCAATTTAAATGTACTGGGTTTATCTCTGTCTTATCTGCTCATCATTCCTCTACATTCGCTCTTCGTCTCTTTGCTGTCATCATCAAAACTTGATTCGCTGCTCCATATCCTCACTATCGAGCTTCTTTTCCTGCCGCATATGTTTCCCTTGCTGGCAAACCCTTTTTTCCTACATCCAGTCTTCACGTCCCTCCTCCAGACTCATTATTTACCTTTTTGTCCAGCCTTTATCCCATTCTCACGCCGTCCAAGTTATATCTTTTCTCTGCTGCAGCATTCCTGTCTGCAATTGAACGCCATCTCCTAAACCCGTCCATCTTTTCAAACCATCGATTTGTTGCCATACTTGTATTACCCATCTCCTTTGCCTGTCGAATCCGCTGCATTTGTTGTTCCATTTTGCATGCTGTCAAAGCTCCCTTCATGCCTTCGTGCCCTCGTCCCATCCCTTTTCTGTCTGCTTCAAGCATCGTCTCAACCGTCCGCTCCATCGACCTGCAGCAAACAACAAAACGAATGTGAACCCTTTACGAATATGTTTCAAAGCGTTGGCTCCATCTCATCTTCTCGCTGTCCGTCATGCCCTAACCTGCAAAACGACAATCGCACATTAAAAATACAATTACATATATGCGTTTTGAGGTCGGATTAGTTTTAGGAAGGTTTTTTGGTTAATTTTAACTTCTAGTCGTAGACTTTAGTTTTAGGTTCGGTTGTATTCAATTTTTTTATATATATATCATAGTGTTAATCATAGAGTCGGTTTTAGATTTGTTTAGACTTAGAATTATTTTAGAATTAGTTTAAATTTTGTTTTAAGATAAAAAATAAAAAATTATAAAATATAAAATTCCAAAAATATTTTAAACTTTTGTTCTTAGAGTTTGTTAGGTCCTAATTTTTCAATTTTTTTTTAAGTTTTGATTTCTTGAGGAATAAAACAAAAAAATAATAATAAATTCTCAAAAAATATTTTTTATAGTCAAATGAGCTTTTGAAATTTTATCCTAAATTTGACTATATAAAATCTTTGATTTGTCTGGATCGAAATTAATTGGAACATCTTAAATATCTGGCATCCTCATATTATTGTGGGTTCAAGTTATTCATGGTTGTGGCGTTTTCAATTAAATATCATTGTGATCAATCGTGTTTTAATAAGCAGCAGTTAATCATCACTTACTTGTTTATAATTGCATAACGGGATCTTGTTTGACTCCATAAGGCACTGGTCTTAAGCGTGAAATCTAATTTAGATCTGTGGAATCTCGTTCATCTCTATCAAGTATTTGATGTTTTAGCTGTGTCTCCTGGATTTATCATCCTCATTTATAATAGGGTCTACCTCCCTTAGCTTGCAAGGAGACAGCTTAAATAGAGAGATTGGGGATAAGAGTGACAGCCCCCAAACTGAGCCGTTGTCGCGGTGCCTGGACAATCTGTGCGACAACATTTTTTGGCGCCGTTGCCGGGGAGAGAGTTTTTTTTTTCCTTGGTCTTAACGACATTTTATAATCTTCAAATCTTCTTTCGCCATTCATTAGCCTGTCGCAAGGGATCACATTTTTTTGGCGTCTTTCATCTCTTCATATTTTCATCGTCTTATCTTTCGTCATATCACTAATCATTTCATCATCGTATTTTTAGCACCTGGACATTTCGGTTGGCTTCTTGTTTGGGTGGCGACTCCACTTATTCATCTTTTTACTCCCAGACAAGAATCCCCCCCTGATATCCATCTGCTATCTCTCGATTATTTCTTCTGTTTTAGAATTAGTTTCATGTTCAAGTGGCGACTCCAATTCTTTCATCTCTTACAAAAATTCTTGCTAAAAAATTTGCTTCTTGAGGACCTTTTGATTATTCTTGAACACGGATCTATTTCTAAAGTCCTAAAAACAATATCATGGATGTTTTTGCCCCATGTAATTTTGCTAATATTCAGGGTTATCCCGATGATCTCCCTCAAATGGATAAATTACCTTCTTTTCAAGGAAATGATGCAGTTAGTGTTAAATCTCATTTGTTTGCTTTTACTAACTGGTGGAATAGAATTGCAGTTGCAAATAATAATTTTGATGATGTAAAGATGAAAACTTTTGTTCTTACTTTTGGTGAGGATGTTGCTGAATGGTTCATGGAAAAACCTGATAATTCATTTGATACTTTTGAATCAATTGTAGCTGCCTTTAAGGAAAAGTATGGTGATAAAAGGGAAGATCGGCATTTGGTAAGAGAGATCAGTACCATAAAAAAGAAAGAGAATGAAACAACTGAAGAATTTAATAGGAGATTTAATGGTATTCTTAGAGAAATATCTCAAACTCATAAACCTCCTAATGGATCTCTTCTGAATTTTTACATTGATGCTTTTGATTCTGATACTTCATATGAGTTAAGGCGGGCTAAAACTGCAAATTATAAGGCTTGTCAATCTTTAGCTGAGGAGATTGAAAAGGATAAGAAAGCATCTGGAATGTCCAAAACTCTAGATTTTGATAGGTCTTTGACAGAATCTAAGGAAAAAGAAATTGAAGAAGATGATGATGACCCTATGAAAAGGTTAATGCAAAAGCTTGAAAGCATGGAGCTTAATCATGCTAAGAAACTTGAAAGCATGGAGCTTAATCATGCTAAGGAAATAAGTGTCTTACAGGCTAGGTTGGTCCAAATGGAAAGGGCTCAAATGCAGAATCCCCAACCTAGAAATAATAATGCTTTGCAGAAAAGAGGCCTATCTTATGAGCAGAAACCGACCAATCTGCTTGAAACTACTAATCTTGTTGATGAAGTTCCTCCTTATTGTAGAGCCTGTAATGATCTTCATGAAGAGGCTACTTGTCCCATTGTCAAAAGGATCATAGCTAGTAGAATGGCAAGGTCAAGTCATCAAATTAATGTTGTTGGTAAGGACAATCACATGCATATAAAAGATCATGAAATTCAGGTTAAGGAACCAGCTCAGATGATTAAGGATGTGCAACTCAATCATATGCAAATAATTCAAAACATGGAATCTAACCAAATCAGTCTTCAAAATAAGATAACTTCCATGGAAGAAAGTCATGCACAGGAAATAAATGTCATGGAAAACAGGTTAAAGATAATGGAAGTTAATCATTCTAATCAAATGTCCATTATACAGAATCATATGATTGCAATGGAAGCAAGACACACCCAGGAAATGACTGCCATGAAGGAAAATCACTTGTTGGAAATAAAAAATATGGAGGAAAATCAGACGAAATTAATAGTAAGGCATGCCAGGGAGATGAGTTCCATACAAAAGAAATTGGAAAAAATGGAAGAATTACAAATATTTCAACCGAAATTTAATTATGAAGATTCATCAACAGATCATAAGACTTCTTGTCTGCTAAAGCCATTCCCGTCTCATCACACAGAGAACTTAACTATGGTTTCAAAGAATGTTGAGAAAGACCAAGCTTATGTGTCACCATTGACAAAGTATATCCAGAATAACACTGGTCATGCGCCGGGTTCTTCAAATATTGTGTACAAAAATCTTCAAGATGAGGACAAGAAATCTACAGTGGTCTCATTGCTAACATCACAACCCACTCAGAATAAGAGAAAGAAGTAGAAAAGAAGAAGTAAGTGGTTTGATTCGTCTGATGGTCGAGAGCAGCTTGATATTCGGATAAGACAGAGTCCTACATTATGCAAGATTGGACATGGCACATCTGAAAAGCAACCCACAGACTTGCCTGAAAGCAGGCAAATGCTCAGCATACACTATATTGAGCACATCTGATGCCACAGGGCATCCTCTGTATTGTATCTCTAACCTTACACCTTGTTATTTCAGCATTTCATTTTGTAGTTAGAGTAGATTTACTTTTCATGTTAAGTAGAATAATAAATAAAAGAAGAGTTTCTATTTTTCATGAGCTTAATGTTATATGATGATATTTGGATGGACGCTACTTATGTAATCTTGTGTGTTGCTTGGATGCAGATTCTGGATTCTCACAGTCCTTCAATGAAGCAACGTGTCCCCAAGTAGAGCCAGATGTTGACCGCACTTTGTCAACTACCCCATAGCAGTACACCCCCATTTTTTCAAATGGGATTCTTCATGTTCGACGTGGTTGCGCCATTCAGATTCCATCATCAGTCATCAGTCGACAGTTTTGCAAATGATGTAAACCCATTCTGCATTTTATGATGTAAATGATCTAAGTAAGACCGTCCATGTATGTAACAACCTAGGTAAGCCTAGTATGTTGTTGATGATTTCCATCCTAGGAGGTTTTTTGTCTCACTGATTCACGAAAGTGATCGGCAGAGTTTTTCCCTCCAGCCTCACCCCAAAGCTAGGGTGGATTTTGTCATCAGCATGCTAAGTGAGTCCTAGTGTTTTCTATCAAGTCCTTGTAAAAGTAGTTTGAGCTACTTGGTCTACTAGATCATATTTTGAGTCGCAGAATTGGGTATTTATTTGAGGGTCTATACGAATGGGTATTCTCCCTTCATGTATGTAAATGTATTATCTCATGTAAAAGAGGGTTGGAAAAATAATTATAATCCCCTCTCAGTCAATTAATTAAATTTTCTGGTCAATTAATTAATAAAATCTTAAACCAAAAATTTAATTAATTTAGGGTCCTAAGTTAGGATTAAATCTTTAAAGGAAAAATTTGTGGGTCCTTGGAAAATGATTTTGAAAGCCCCAAGCCAAGGGAATATTGAGAATTTTAAGAAATATTGGACCCTTGGGCCTTGGTGGTTAAGTCAAGGTCAAAATTTTGGGTAATTAACTCAAAAATAATATTTTTGAGTTAATTAAAATTGAATTAAGTGATAAATTCGTTTTTTCCCAAAATTTTAATTTCAACGCTCCGGATTAAAAGATAATTAAATCTTTTGGACGGTTGAGATTATTTTGACGAGGATCATCCAAACTAGCCGTTAGAGATCTTGTCCTATAAATTTAGAGGTCTTTCTCATTCTTGAGTCATCCGATCTCAGGATCATGCACTTGCTCTTAGAAGCTCTTGTAAACTTTTGGGGAATAAAGCATAAAGACTTTGGGGTTACAAATCTGGATGTTCCTTCTCAAATCTATGTGGTGAATTGTCTCTAAACTCTGCTACTTTGTTTCTTGTATTTTATGGTTGATGGCCTTCATGGATTAATCTGCATACAGGTATCTTGTGCAGTTTTCTGGGTTTATAAAATAACATTCTGATTTTTCTGCAAAGGTCTCATGTTGTTTTCTTAAATCTCTATCGATCTAAGATTCAGATCTAAGTGTGCAGAGAAATTTTTTTTTTAGATTGGGCGTTTGGGAAGTCTTCGGTTGGACCAGCCGACTCCCAATAAACATAAATCTGATAAGCTCTTTATTTGTTAAATTCCGAGTCTATCTTACGATATTTGTGATTTTGCAGGGTTTCAAAGGCTTGTGCCTCTCACTAAAACTTTAAATCTCTGAAAATTGTGCTAAAATGTTTCAAATCTGACCATGAGGGTTTTAAATCTGTAAATTAGTTGTAAATTTGTAAATTTTTTAGGATTGTGAGGGTTTAATTGTTTCATGTTGTGTATATCTTCAGATCTGGCTGTCTTTTGCAGGTTAAGGGCTTAAATCAGAATTTTTTTTTTAAGATCTGAAGCAGATCTAGCCTCCAAGGGCCAAATCTGGCCTCAAACTGCTACTGTGGGCAAAATCTAAATATCATATGATTAAAGGAGCATTGAAATCAGATTTTGACGGAAGAAATTGTAAGCTCTGAGGTTAACGTATTAGCATGTACTGGGTTTGGGCTCTAAACGCTGTCTATTCCTTTTGATCTGCTCCTCACGTCAGCTTCACGCTGCGTCCTTTCTCCTGCCGTCTAGTCGTTTTCTCCTTAGCCCAGCACTCATCGAACTGCATCCTTCTCCTTCCCTGCTACCGTTTTCTTTTTGCCATTCGAAATTCCTTCATCCCTCCTCGACCTGCATTCAAACGTCTGCTCCATCTGCGTCCAAACCTCAGCTCTGCACTGCATTCAACGTCGATTCTCCATCTGTAGCAATCCGCCCTCGAGCCACACCTCCGTTTCTCCTATCGATCTGCACAAAACGACAAAACGCAAGCAAAGCTAACACATACGATTTTTCGTTGATCAAATTCCCTTCAGATTTTTCGTTTTCATTTAAATTCAACTTTAGCGTTTGTTAAATTCATATGTATATGCGTTTAAAAAAATAAAATTAGTGCAGTTTCATTTTTTTGGGTTAGCATTTAGTGGTAATTCGATTTTGATGTTTTAATTGTTAGTTTTAGTTTTAATTTAGTCTAGGTTTAAATTTAACTTAGTTTTAATTTATTTTAACTTTAGAGTTTAATTTTAGTTTGTTTTAGTGTTAGTTTTAGAATTTAATTTTAACTTTAGTTTTATTTAGAGTTTAGATTTAGATTTTTTATTTGTTTTAGATTTATAAAATAAAAAATAATAAAAAATAAAAAATAAAAAAAATCCTAAAAAATAGAAAATACAAAAATATAAAAAAATTTCAAAATTTCAATAGTCAAATGTGCTAATTTTATTTTTATCTAAAGTTTGACTATAGAACATTTTGATTGTCGAACTGGGTTATAATTGGAATATCTTATTTTTTGGAAATCTGGCATTCTCATGTTATTATTATTCATGGTTGTGGCATTTTCAATTAAATATCATTGTGAGCAATCGTGTTTTAATAAGCAGCGGTTAATCGTCACTTACTTGTTTATAATTGCATAACGGGATCTTGTTTGACTCCATAAGGCACTGGTCTTAAACGTGAAATCTAATTTAGATCTGTGGAATCTCGTTCATTTCTATCAAGTATTTGATGTTTTAGCTGTGTCTCCTGGACTTATCATCCTCATTTATAATAGGGTCTACCTCCCTTAGCTTGCAAGAAGACAGCGTAAATAGAGAGATTGGAGATAAGAGTGACAGCCCCCAATCTGAGTCATTGTCGCGGTGCCTGGACAATCTGTGCGACAACAGGCCCTACTAAAGAAGGATATTGGTTGTTCTTGCCCCAAGTCATTCTTTTGAAGTAATACTGCAGCTATTGTATGCTCAGATGCAAAAGAAAATATATAAAAGTCTTTAGTGAAATTTGGACTAATCAAGACTGGTGTTTGAGTGAGAGCTTGTTTAACTTGTTCAAATGATTGTTTAGCTTGTAAAGTCCATTTCACACCTACCTCTTTGTTAAGCATGTTTGTAATGTTTTTTAATAACTCAGCAAAGTTGGGGATAAACCTCCTCAAAAAATTAATCTTCCCAATGAAAGATTGTAATTCTTTGAGGCTTCGTGGATGGTTAATTTGCAATATACCATCTATCCTTTTAGGGTCTATTTTGATTCCCTCTTCTGAAATTATATGACCAAGAAGTTTACCTTCTTGGAGACCAAAGAGTGTCTTCTTGGGATTCAAAGATAAGCCAAATTTCCTACACTTCTCAAAAACTTTTCTCAAATGAATCAAATGTTCTTCATCAGTTTTTGAGAAAACAGTTATGTCATCAAGGTAAATGATTATAAAATAGCCAATACCTTCAGAGAAGGCTATGTCCATGGCCCTTTGGAAAGTGGCCCCTGCATTCATCAAACCAAATGGCATTTTGACATACATAAAGGTGCCCCAAGGTGTAGTAAAAGTAGTTTTGAGTTGATCACTTGAGAGCACTAACACCTGATTGTAACCCGAGAATCCATCCAACAGTGATATTCTTTTTGACCCAACTACCCTTTGAAGTATATGGTCCATCTTGGGTAAAGAGTAGTTGTCCTTTAGGGAGGCTCTATTTAGATTTCTGAAATCAATACAAAGCCTAATTTCTCTTGTTTTCTTCCTAACAGAAACTAAGTTTGACACCCACTTTGAATATCTAATGGGTGCTATAATCCCAGCATCATACATTTTTTCAATTTCTTTCTTAACTAAAGGCAGTAAAACAGGGTTTATTCTCCTTAGTTTTTGTTTGAAAGGTTTCTGATTTTCCTTGAGGGGAATTTTGTGCTGAATGATGCTAGTATCATAAGATTTCAGATCTTTGTACTCCCAAGCAAACACATCTTTATATTCTTTGAACAGCTCTATGTATTGCAATTTTATGTGAGTTGGGAGAGTGCTGGACAGTTTAATCATCTTGGGTTCTGCTAGGCTGCCTATGTTATGTTCTTCTACATCTGTTTCCATAGGCTCCATTCTTGGTTCTTTGGCTACATCATTTAAATCAAAAAGGTGTTCTAAAGGTGTGAGACCCCTTCGAATTGTATCATTCTTGCACTGTAAAACTTCCAAGTCTTTCTGGTCTACGCAGTCAATTAATTTTGCTTCAAAAGGATTCTCATATTGATTTATATCAGCAGAATATGTCATTTGAACTTCTGGGATTTGTTCAATATACAAACAGTTTTCTTTATGGCTGGTTTCTGATATTGGTATGGCAAAATCATTTTCTAATTTTAAGAAATCATCTATGTGTTTGTCAGAATCAAACACTTGCCAGTAATCCTCATTATCAGGCACTTCCGGCCTGCGTTTCACCTTTACACTAAGTTGTTCATTTATCTCAAGTATTTGGCAGTTGCTGGCATTGAAAGCAAGTCCATTTGCTAGATGATTTTGTGCTCTTGGAATGAAACTGAGTTCATATTTTTCAAAGGTTTTTAATAAATCTAGGGCAGCATTTCGATACTCTCTAAGTCTTGGGTTTCTAGCTGAGTATTCTCCTTTGATTTGTGTTATGATAAGTTCAGAATCTCCTAAGATTGATATCCTTTGGGCTTCTAATTGTTTAAGCAATTGTAAGCCAAGGAGAAGTGCTTCGTATTCAGCGATATTGTTTGTGCATGGAAAATCCAGTTTATATGAAAAGCTCTAATTTGTATTTTGAATCCATACACCTACCCCTACACTAGTTTTATTACAAGATCAATCAAAGTTTATTGTCCAAAGTATATCAGTCTCATTTTCGTTTTCTTGTTGTTGTTGATTTTCAATGTTTTGAATTTGATTTGAGGGAAGGTTTGATTGTTCTAGTGAACTGATTTGCTCTTGGTTTTCCTTTTCTTCCTGAGTGATTTCATCTTCATTGTATAAAATGAAGGAATCTAAGCTTGACTGAATGGAATAGATTGGAGAGTTGTTTGGTTTATCTATGTTGCTCACCATGTATTTCATGTGGGATTCCCTGTATAACCTTCTGTTTTAGTTAAAAACTGGGATGGTGGCATAAGACATGTCCATTTGAAGGCTCCTCTGAAGTTTGGCTCCCCATGATCTTGACAAAAGCATGCCATACTTTGGGGGAATGTCAGCTACAACTATGTCCATCACTAGACTCTTAGCAGGGATTTGAGATAAGTTAAAAAATAAATCTTTGATTAAACCCAAGCATTTGACTCTACTTGAATCAAAGGAATACAAATCCTTATATGGTTTAGTAATTTCTAAGCCTAAGCTTTCCATTACTACTTTGGGCATAAGATTATGTGAAGCTCCAGAGTCTAACATGGCATTGTGTAAAATTTTCTCATGAATATTCAAACTAACATAGAAGGGAGGGACAGCTCCCTCTTGGTATTTTCCTTCAACTTCTGGACCAAACAACTCAGGCTTGTCATCTGTCAAGTTTAAGGTATCAGTATCACTTCCTAAGTTCAAAGCTTTCAAAACTTGGTTTTTGTACACTTCTTGAGTTACTAGTTCGGCTAGAGGTATAGTAATTTTTATCTTTGCAATCTCTCCCTCAAGGCTGAAAGGAACAAATGATTTGGTCATATTTGCATCTGTCTTTTCAATTGAATTCCTTTCAGCAATTTTGATTTGCAGAACTTTGTTTGGACTAGTAATTGGGACAGTTTTATTAGGTCCACTAGCTAAAGTGCTAGGGATGCTTTGCTCAACATTGGGCTGGCTACTTTTCTCTTTGTTTGAATCTGGTTTCTTAGCCAAAATGTTGGGTTTGTCTATTGTTTTCTTAGGCTGATTTTCTGCATTTTTCTTAACAGCAGTGTTGATGTTTTTGTCTTTTGAATTGTCTATGTTCCCTTTGCTTCTAAGATCATATTGTTTGTGCACCTCCATGATTGCATTTTCAAACCCCAATCTATAATCATCAGAATCTTCATAGGTGTTTGTATTTTGATCAAAGAAGAAACCTTGTTCTCTTCAATGAGGAAAACATCATCCCCACTGTCTGATCCAATCAAGTTTACATGACCTTCTCCCAACCTTTCAATCTCCCTATCTTCCTCATATTGATCTACATAGTTTTGTTGGAAGGGAGGTCTAATCTGTCGGTCATTTTCTTTTTGCCTATCTTGATTGTTTTCTCTTCTATAATTCTGATTTCTATTTCTATTTTGGTTGTTTTGAGGTTCTCTTGGTGGCACTCTATCATTCAAGTTGATCTTTTCAAGCATCTTTTCCATTACTTTCACTAGGTTGTCAATTTTGGTGTCAGAAGATGAGGTTGAGGGTACAATGTAATCTTTGTAAGTTACCCTTTTTCTGATCTCAACCTATTTCTTTTCTCAATTATGTTTGCTTCTACACTCACAGCGCCTTTCTGCATGTCTTCTAGAGTTAAGTAATCTCTCTCCCTTAGTTGATAGGCCATTTCAGCATCAAAACCTTCAGGATACCTTACTAAGGTCATGCCTTGGGGAGGTTTCATGTGAGGTGGAAGAGCATTGTAGATACTATTAACCCTGGTGGAGTAATCATGAACACTCTTCCCTTGATTTCTTTTAAGACTGCTATACTCTGCTAAGATTTGGAGAGGATTCCTTTTGATTTCCCATCTGTTTATAAATGTTTGATGCAAAGCAGGGAGATCATTGATGTTGTTAGGAGCTAGGCTTTTAAATCATTTTTTCACTTCTCCTAAACTTTGGGCAAAGATTCTCATATGTATGGTCTCATCTTCTATCTCCATGTAATCAAATGCATCATTCATTTTGTCTATATGTTGTGGGGCAGTAGTAGGTTCATTTGCAGTGAAATGGGGAATTTTAGATTGATAATCATTTGGTAAGGGAACCAGAGGTTGTGGTAACAGTAATGGGGCATACCATGTTGCCATGGCCAGAAAGAAAGATGGATTTACGAGGGGTGGATTTATGATGCAGGTAACCCTGCAAAACCCAGAATCTCTCCCATACTCATCCATACAAAAAATGCATCTCAATAACTGCCCAATAAAAACTCCAACGTCTGGGCAAATTCACAAGATTTTGCGGAAGCTTAAGAATTAATCTTCAAGGAAGATTTCTTCAATTTTTAATACAACCCCAAAATTCTCTATTCTTCTCATATGTAAGGTTTCTCCCTTTCCTTAAAGTCTTTTTATAAAGTTGAATTATGCAAAACCTCTCAATTCAAAATTTTGACTTTATAATGCATGTCGACCAACCAACATTTACGTGGAAGTTTCTCTTTCAAACATATGATTTTTATGGTAATGAAACCATACCCAACCGAATTCATTTCAATGCCGAAACTCTACTTGTGTCAATCCTATGATTAAAACCATGCTTCATAAAACCTACAATCTTTATGAGCGCCCTTAGCCTTTTTTTCAAAACAAACTTGTCATTGTTTTAATCAACCAACCCGTGTGGAATTACACATTTCAATGTCAAGCAACCCTTATTCAAATCATTTAAAATAACATTAGCCCACAATAAGATTTCACGTCCTTCGATCTATGCAATACGCCCATTTCAGTCAACGTAATAAACGACCAAATACTTGTAAAAGATCTAGCAAGATTAAATGATTCGATTGAATTGAAAAGATTGACACCAGTGCCTTATAGAGTCAATTATCCTGCTAAGAAAATTAAAACCAAGTACTTGATAAGAAATTGGAGCTATGCAATGTTAATTTAAAATGTAGAATGCAAGGAAAACGATTTGAAGAAGGAGCGAGATGAAGCAAGCTTCGAAGATAAGAGTTAATGTTAAAAAGCCTAAAGCACTTAGATTATAAATAATCTGATCTAACCACTAAGTACTTAAGAGAGAGTCAATTATGAAGATGCCCACAAGATTACTTGATTAAAAGATATACAGATCCACGATAGAGCTCGCAAAATCAGATATCGATCACACTTACTTGAAAATATTTCTCAAACATTAGTATTCAATAAACATCCAATAATTCAAGTAAATCAAACAAAAGTTAATTAAACATTAGGCAATTTTAATTGATAGAACACGTTCCAAAATTGAGATGTCAATGATCATCAAACCCAACTGAAACATATGAAATTTACTAACACTTAAATCTCAATAATTATTCATCCAAATATACCATGAAAGTATAACGCTAATAAAACCACTTCATCAAACAATTTATGGATTAAATGATGTTCTTAAAATAATGCAAATCCAAAAATTAAATTTTCTCCTATAGTCAAACTTAGAATATATTCTTCAGCAAGATTTCAGATCTGAAATATAAATTGCAGCAGTAATTTAAACCATAGATCAGCAAACAAACGATACCGGCACCCATGCCCAAAATGACTAAAAATAGTAAAAATTGTTAAACTTGAAGAAAAATCAATTTTTAGGGCTTAAGAGAAATTTCGTCTCTGATATTTTTATTTCAGCAGTGAAACAGTGACAGATCAGCAAGATAAAACTACCCAAAATAGTTGTCAAATACTTCCAAAAATAGCAAAAATATATTAAAACTTGAAAATTTCAATTTAAAGGTTTGATTCAGTAATTTTCAAAACTGATAAGTTTGTAACAGCAGTAAATTGATAACAGATCAGCAAACTAAAAACACTGAAAATGATCCCCACTATGTCTAAAAATAGTAAGTTCTGTAGAAAAAAACTGAAAATTCAAATTTTTTAGACCTTATTTAAGATATGCATCAGAAATGTTCGGATCTGATTTTTCACAATTATGCAGTAATTTCCAGCGAGCTTTAAAGTCAGATCTAGGCAAAATTAAAAATGCCCAAATGGCCAAAAATTCTGAAAGTGAAGATTTTGCAATTCTAAACAATTTTGACCATATAAAATGTGTTTTTAGGACCTAATTATTTGTAATTTGTTTGCTTTTATAAAATTTGCAAAAAATAAAGGTTTAGAGATCAAACCTTTAGCCCGAGGCTTTGAATATCCCACCGTTGGAAATTCTTGAAATTTTGGGATAATGTTGCCGCTTGAAAATTAGATTTTTGGAGACCAAAATCCTGTAAAAATAGCCTCAAAAGCCTATACGTCCTCAAGGGTCTAGATCTAGCTCAGATCTGAAAATTTCTTTGGTTGATTTTTCAGATCTATTCCCGTAAACAAATATTGAACTCAGATCTTGCCCTCCAGGGTCTAGATCTCGCTCAGATTTGAAGATTTCCTTGGTTGATTTTTTAGATCTATTCCTGCACAAGTAAAAAAAAAAGAAAAACCAAATACCCAATATGTATAATAATAGAGAAAATCCTAAAAACCAAATGTTAGAATTCAAAATTATGTTACAAAACTTCAGATCTACACATGTAAATTACAGATCTATACAATATATTTACAGATATATGTACAAGAGTTGCAAAAGTGTTAGATCTAAGGAGCATAAGTCTGACTTCACTCCCAGATCTGAAGATCTAAGACTTTTACTAGCCAGATCTAACTTTAAATTCAAAAAAATTAAGATAATTTTTTTTTATTTAGGCATAAGCTCTAGAAAGACCCTGCAAAAAATATTCCGTAAGATAACCTTAGAAATTAGGAAACAATGGCCTTTTCCAGATTTTCTGAAATCTGAGAGTCAACTGATCTAACTGAAGATTTCCCCAAACGCTCAAATTTTGAATAATGATCTCTGCACACTTAGATCTGAATTTTAGATTGATAGAGATTTAAAAAATAGCCATGAGACCTTTCAGAAATATAGACAACTAATATTTCTGTCAAATCAAAATGCAATTTAAGAAAACCCAGAAAATTGCACAAGATACCCGTATGCAGATCAATCCATAAAGGCCATCAACCATCAAATGCCAATAAAAGTAGCAGAGTTTCGAGACAATATCACCACATAAATCTGGAAAAGGAACACCAATGTTTGTAACCCCAAAGTTTCTATGCTTTATTGATCAAAAAATTACAAGAGCTTCTAAGAACAAGTGAACGATCCAAAGATCAGATGCAAATGACATACAAAGACCTCTAAATTATAAGATAAAATCTCCAACAGCTAGTTCGATTGATCCATGTCAAAATAATCTCGACCGTCGAAAAATATTTAATTATCTTTTAATGTGGACCATCAAAATTATAATTTTGAGGAAATTCGAATTTATCATTTAATTCCATTTTATTTAACTCAAAAATAATATTTTTGAGTTAGTTACCCCAAAATTTGACTTTGACTTAACCACCAAGGCCCGAAGGTCCAAAATTTCTTGAAATCATCAATATTTCCTTGGCCTGGGACCTTTAAAATTTTATTTTTTAAAGACCCACGAATTTTACCTATGAAGAATTTTAACTCACCTGACTTAAAATTAATTAAATTTCTGGCTTAGGATTTTTAATTTAAATTGGCCAGAAAATTTAATTAATTAACTAAGAGGGGATTTAATTATTTTTCCAACCCTCTTTACATTAGATAAATACATTTAGACACATAAAGGGAGAATACCCATTCGCAATAGACTCTCAAATAGCTACCCAATTCTGCAACTCAAAACATGATCTAGTAGACTAAGTAGTTTGTAATAAAATAATTTAGCCAATTACCTAGGATTATTCTCAAACTACTTTTACAAAGACTCGATAGAAAACATTAAGACTCACTTAGCATCTTAATGACAAAAACCACCCTAGCTTTGGGGTGAGGCTGGAGGGGCAAACTCTGCCGATCACTTGTGTCTAGAAACACAAATGAATCAGTGAGACAAAAAACCTCCTAGGATAGAAATCATCACCAAAATAGTAGGCTTACCTAGGTTGTTACATACATGATGGTCCTACTAAGATCATTTCAATATAAACATGCAGAATGGGTTTACATCATTTATAAAATTGTCGATTGATGATGAAATCTGAATGGCGTGAACACTTCGAACACGATAATTCCCATTTTCAAAAATGGGGGTGTACTGCTATGGGGTCATTGACACAGAGTGGTCAACATTTGGCTCTACTTGGGGACACGTTGCTTCATTGAAAGAATGTGAGAATCCAGAATCTGCATCCAAGCAACACAAAAAATTACATAAGTAGCGTCCATTCAAATATCATCATATCACATTAAGAACATGAAAATAGAAGCTCTTCATTTATTGACTATTCTACCAACATGAAATGTAAATCCACTTTAACTAAAAAACGAAATGCTGAAAGGACAAAGTGTAAAGTTAGAGATACAATACAAAGGATGCCCTGTGGCATCAGATGTGTTCAATATAGTGCATACTGAGCATTTGTCTGCTTTCAGGCAAATCTGTAGGTTGCTTTTTAGATGTGCCATGCCCGATCCTGCATATTGTAGGACTCTGTCTTATCCGAATATCGAGTTGCTCTCGGCCATCAAACGCATCTAGCCACTTACTTCTTCTTTTCTGCTTTTTTCTCTTCTTAGTGGGTTGTGATGTTAGCAATGAGACTACTGTAGATTTATTGTCCTTATCTTGAATATGCTTGTACAAAATATTTGATGAAGCTGGAGTGTTACTAATCTTATTTTGAATATACTCTGTCAATGGTGACACATAAGCTTGGTCTTTCTTAACGTCCTTTGTAACAATAATTAATTTTTCCTTAATGGGAGAGGTGACCTCCTTGTGATGAGATGGGAATTGCTTCAGCAGACAGGAAGGCTTGTGATCTGTTGATGAATTTTCATTATCAAATTTGGGTTGGAACTTCTATATATGTAATTTTTCCATGTTTTCCAACCTTTTCTGTATGGAACTCATTTCCCTGGCATGCCTTACTATTAATTTTGCTTGATTGAGTTCTGTTTTCACGAATCTGTCTTACAAATTGGTCTGATTTGTCTGCATAATTTTCATTTCCAGCAAGTGATTGTCCTTCACGGCAGTCATTTCCTGGGTGTGTCTTGCTTCCATTGCAATCATATGATTTTAAATAATGGACATCTGATTAGAATGATTAATTTCCATGATCTTTAACCTGTTTTCCATGACATTCATTTCCTGTGCATGACTTGCTTCTATAGCATTTATCCTATTTTGAAGATTGATCTGGTTAGCTTCCATGTTTTGAATCATTTTTGTATAATTGGGTTGCATATCCTTAATCATTTGAGCTGATTCCTTAACAAGACTTTCATGATCTTCTATAGGCATGTGATAGTCCTTACCAACAACATTAATTTGATGGCTCGCCTCTGCCATTCTACTTTGACAACATGGCAAGTAACCTCTTCATGAAGAGCATTACAGGCTCTACAGTAAGGCAGAGCTTCATCCACAAGATTTGCAGACTCAAGTTGATTTGGCGGTCTCTGCTCATTAGATGAGTCTCTCTTTTGCAAAGCATTATTATTTCTAGGTTGGAAATTTTGTGCTTGAGAACCTTCCATTTGGACCAACCTTGCCTGTAAGACACTTATTGGTTTAGAATGATTAGATATTAACTTTTCCTGATCAAGTTCCATGCTTTCAAGTTTTTGCATCAATTTATGCATAGGGTCTTCATCAAAATCTTTAATTTCTTTTCCCTTAGATTCTGTCAAAAACCTATCAAAATCTAGAGTTCTGGACATTCCACAAGCTTTCTTATCCTTTTCAATCTCCTCAGCTAAAATATGGGCAGCCTTATAATCATTAACTTTAGCTCGCCTCAACTCATAAGAAGTATCAACATCAAATGCATCAATATAACAATCAAAAAGGAACCTGGCAGGAGGTCTATAATCTTCATGTAATTCTTTAATAATACCGTTAAACCTCTTATTAAATTCCTCTACCGTTTCATTTTCTTTTTTCTCTATGACGTTGATGTCTCTAACCAAATTTTTATCTTCCCTTTTATCCAAACTTACCCTTAAAGGCAACTATAATTGATT
The DNA here is from genome assembly GCA_034641835.2 of Pinus albicaulis. Lineage (NCBI taxonomy): Eukaryota > Viridiplantae > Streptophyta > Pinopsida > Pinales > Pinaceae > Pinus > Pinus albicaulis. The sequence continues at coordinate 222,230 of JAXQQM020058325.1, forward strand.
CAAAAGTATTGAATGAATTGTTAGGCTTTTTCAGTAAATCATTCCATAGCATCTTGCTCAAAAGTAAGAATAAAAAGCTTCATCTTTACATCCTCAAAATCTTATTTAAGACCACAAATTTATTCCACCAACCAGCGAAAGCAAACAAATGAGCTTTGACACTAACCGCATTATTTCCTTGAAAAGTAAGTAACATTTCCAAGCCATTGTTAGGAAGGCCATTTGGATAACCTTGGATGTTAGCAAAGTTACAAGGAGCAAACAAGTCCATGATGTCTTGCTCAAAGGGATAACCAAATGGATGTTAAAGAAATAGATCCTTGTTCAAGAGAAGTCAAGAGATCCACAAGAAGCGAGCTTCTTAGCAGAAATTGTTGTAAGAAATGAAAGAGTTGGAGTCGCCACTTGAACGTGAATCTAATTCTAAAACCGAAAAATTAGGCGATAGAAGCAGATGGATATCAGGGAGGAATTCTTGTATGGGAGTAAAATAGATGAATAAGTAGAGTCGCCACCGAAACAAGAAGCCAACCGAAATGTCCACGTGCTAAAGGTGCAAATGATGAAAGGATTAGTGAGTTGACGAAAAATAAGGTGATGAAAAGATGAAGAAATGAAGAAATGAAATGACGCCAAAAGATGTGATCCCATGTGACAGGCTAATGAATGGCAACAAAAGATTAGAAGATTATAAAATGTCGTTAAGACCAAGGACAAAAAAACTTTTTCCCCAGCAACGGCGCCAAAAAATGTTGTCGCACAGAATGTCTAGGCACCACGATAACGCCTCAGATCGGGGGCTGTCACCCTGATCCCCAATTTCTCTATTTAAGTTGTCTCCTTATAGCAGACTAAGGGGGGTAGACCCTATGGAAATGGAATGAAGGAGAAACAGTTGGAAACCAACCAGTTCTGGAGACACAGTTAAACGACCAAATACTTGTAAAAGATTTAGCAAGATTAAATGATTCGATTGAATTGAAAATATTGATACCAGTGCCTTATGGAGTCAACTATCCTGTTAAGGAAATTACAACCAAGTACTTGATGAGAAACTGTTGCTATGCAATGTTAATTTAGAATGCAGAATGCAAGGAAAACGATTTGAAGGAGTGAGATGAAGCAAGCTTCGAAGATGAGAGCTAATGTTAAAAAACCTAAAGCACTTAGATTATAAATAACCTGATCTAACCACTAAGTACTTAAGAGAGTGTCAATTATGAAGATGCCCACAAGATTACTCGATTAAAAGATATACAGATCCACAATAGAGCTCGCAAGATCAGATATCAATCACACTTACTTAAAAATATTTCTCAAACATTAGTATTAAATAAACATCCAATAATTCAAGTAAATGAAACAAAAGTTAATTAAACATTAGGCAATTTCAATTGATAGAACACGTTCCAAAACTGAGATGCCAATGATCATCAAACCCAACTGAAACATATGAAAGTTACTAGCACTTAAATATTAGTAATTATTCATCCAAATATACCATGAAAGTATAATGCTAATAAAACCACTTCATCAAGCAATTTATGCATTAAATGATATTCTTAAAATAATGCAAATCCAAAAATTTGTTGAAATTTGGTTACCGGAGGACATGTGGTTCCCTAAGGCTTTGATCTTTGGCCTAGGGAAAAGTGTCCAAAAGAATTTAATTTTTCTCCTAAAGTGACTTTATAATTTTTATAAAGTCAAATCTAATTTTAAAGTGACTTTAAGTGATAAAGTTACTAAAGTGACTTTATAAAGTTATAAAGTCAAATCTAATTTAAAAGTGACTTTAAGTGATAAAGTTATTAAAGTCTAATTTTAAAGTGACTTTAATAAAGTCAATATAAAATTAGAAAGGAAAAAGTGACTTTGGAAATAAAAGACTAAGTGGGTCTTTATTAAAGTGGGGTGAATTAAAAATAGAAAGTGAGATTTAAATGAGCATTTAATCTCAGCCCTAGATCTCAATCTATCTCAGCCATTGGATTTAGGGATTCCCCAAAAGTCACTTAGGGTTAGGTTAAACGAGGAAAAGGAGGAAAAGGTCATTCATTCTTTCATGAGCAGATTGAGAGAAGGAGAGCAAGAGAGCAAGGGAGATTTCTGGGCAGTGAGGAGAAGGTGGCAGCAGCTTGGCACACTTTCCAAGGCAGCATTTCAGCAAAACCGTACAGCCGAGTTAGCACAGTGAAAGGCAGAATTTTTGGGCACGGTTTTCTAGAAAAAGGAGGCCGTACAGTAAGGCCATACAGCAGACCGTATAGCAAGATTGGGCACAGAAATCGAGGCAACAGAGGGATGTTCCGTACAGCAAAGTTCTGCTGTGTTTTTGGCACAAAAATCGAGATTTTGGATAGCAGTATTTATTGTTGTTTGCACAGATTTTGAGGAGGCCGTACAGCTGCATTTATTGCAGATTTCTGGGCACAAAAATCGAGGACGACGTACAGCATTTATTGATGTTCTGTTTTTGTTGTTTGCACATTTTCCGAGGCGGTGGTTAAGCACGGAAAACGAGATAAGTTGTAAAGTCTATTTGCTGATTTTTTTGCTGAATATTTCTCTCACTGTAAAAAGCATTTTCCAAAAATAAGGAGCTTTCGAACTGGTTTTCCCCAAGAGTTGTAGGGGGTTTTTCCAGGGTCATGTTGACCAAAAATATATGTGTCAAAATGTGTGAATGACTGTTTTATGTGTGCTGATATTTATTTCTGCATTTTCCAGCATTCTGTAATTTTTCCAGAATTTGTGTTTTCAGCAAAATTTATTTTTCAGCGTGTTAAATGTATGGATATGGGAAAGGGCATTTAACTATTTTGGAGTAATAAGGTGAAACTGAAAACCGGGATGGGAAAACAGAAATTTCTACAAAATTATTTTTTCTCCTATAGTCAAACTTAGAATATATTCTTTAGCAAGATTTCAGATCTGAAATATAAATTGTAGCAGTAATTTAAACCATAGATCTGCAAACAAACAATATCGGCACCAATGCCCAAAATGACTAGAAATAGTAAAAATTGTTGAATTTGAAGAAAAATCAATTTTTAGGGTCTGATTAAGAGAAATTTCGGATCTGATATTTTTATTTCAGCAGTGAAACAGTGACAGATCAGCAAGATAAAACTGCCCAAAATAGCTGCCAAATACTTCCAGAAATAGCAAAAATCTATTAAAACTTGAAAATTTCAATTTAAAGATTTGATTCAGTAATTTTCAGAACTGATAAGTTTGTAATAGCAGTAAATTGATAACAGATCAGCAAACTGAAAACACTGAAAATGATCCCCACTGTCTAAAAATAGTAAGTTTTGCCGAAAAGAACTGAAAATTCAAATATTTTAGACTTTATTTAGGATATGCATCAGAAATGTTCAGATTTGATTTTTCACAATTATGCATCAATTTCCAGCAAGCTTTAAAGTCAGATCTAGGCAAAATTAAAGATGCCCAAATGGCCAAAAATCCTGAAAATAAATATTTTGCAATTCTAAACAATTTTGACCATATAAAATGTGTTTTTAGGGCCTAATTATTTGTGATTTGCTTGCTGTAATAAAATTTGCAGAAAATAAGGGTTTAGAGATCAAACCCTTAGCCCAAGGCTTTGAAGATCCCACCGTTGAAAATTCTTGAAATTTTGGGATAATGTTGCTGCTTGAAAATTAGAATTTTGGAGACCAAAATCTTGTAAAAATAGCCTCAAAATCCTATACGTCCTCAAGGGTCTAGATCTGGCTCAGATTTGAAAATTTCTTTGGCTAATTTTTCAAATCTATTCCTGCAAACAAATACTGAGCCCAGATTTTTGCCCTCCAGGGTCTAGATCTGGTTCAGATCTGAAGATTTCCTTGGCTGATTTTTTAGATCTATTCCTGCACAAGTAAAAAAAAGAAAAACCAAATACCCAATATGTATAAAAATAGAGAAAATCCTAAAAACTCAAATGTTAGAATTCAAAATTATGTTACAAAACTTCAGATCTACACATGTAAATTACATATCTATACAATATATTTACAGATATATGCACAAGAGTTGCAAATCTGTAAGATCCGAGGAGCATAAGTCTGACTTCGCTCCAGATCTGAAATCTAAGGCTCTTACTAGCCAGATCTAACTTTAAATTCAAAAAAATTAAGATAGATTTTTTATTTAGGTACAAGCTCTAGAAAAACCCTGCAAAAAATATTCCGTAAGATAACCTTAGAAATTAAGAAACAATGGGCTTTTTCAGATTTTCTGAAATCTAAGAGTCGGCTGATCTAACTGAAGATTTCCCCAAACGCTCAAATCTTGAATAATGATTTCTGCACACTTAGATCTGAATTTTAGATTGATAGAGATTTTAAAAATAGCCATGAGACCTTTTAGAAATATAGACAACTGATATTTCTGTCAAATCAAAATGCAATTTAAGAAAACCCAGAAAACTACACAAGATACCTGTATGCAGATCAATCCATAAAGGCCATCAACCATCAAATGCCAATAAAAGTAGCAGAGTTTAGAGACAATATCACCACATGGATCTGGAAAAAGAACACCAAAGTTTGTAACCCCAAAGTCTTTATACTTTATTGATCAAAAAATTACAAGAGCTTTTGAGAACAAGTGCACGATCCAAAGATCGGATGCAAATGACATACAAAGACCTCTAATTTATAAGATAAAATCTCCAACGGCTTAGTTCGATTGATCCATGTCAAAATAATCTCGACCGTCGAAAAAGATTTAATTATCTTTTAATGTGGACCATCGAAATTATAATTTTGAGGAAATTCAAATTTATAATTTAATTTCATTTTAATTAACTCAAAAATTAATATTTTTGAGTTAATTACCTCAAAATTTTGACTTTAACTTAAACACCAAGGCCCAAGGGTCCAAAATTTCTTGAAATTATCAATATTCCCTTGGCCTGGGACCTTTAAAAATTTATTTTTTAAGGACCCACGAATTTTTCCTATGAAGAATTTTAACTCACCTAAGACTTAAAATTAATTAAATTTCTGGCTTAAAATTTTTAATTTAAATTGGCCAAAAAATTTAATTAATTGACTGAGAGGGGATTTAATTATTTTTCTAGCTCTCTTTACATAAGATAAATACATTTAGACATATAAAGGGGGAATACCCATTCGCGATAGACCCTCAAATAGCTACCCAATTCTGCGACTCAAAACATGATATAGTAGACCAAGTAGCTTGTAATAAAATAATTTAGCCAATTAGCTAGGATTATTCCCAAACTACTTTTACAAAGACTCGATAGAAAACACTAGGACTCACTTAGCATCTTGATGACAAAATCCACCCTAGCTTTGGGGTGAGGCTAGAGTGGAAAACTCTGCCGATCACTTGTGTCGAGAAATACAAATGAATCAGTGAGACAAAAAACCTCCTAAGAGAGAAATCGTCACCAAAATACTAGGCTTACCTAGGTTGTTACATACATAATGGTCCTACTAAGATCATTTAGATATAAACATGCAGAATGGGTTTACATCATTTATAAAAATGTCGATAGATGATGAAATCTGAATGGCATGAACACTTCGAACACGATAATTCCCATTTGCAAAAATGGGGGTGTACTACTATGGGGTCGTTGACACAGAGTGGTCAACAGCCTACATGTCGACCTAGGCTGGACATGGGTCCTACTAGGTCGATGCGCCTTACTAACTTGCCCAACGTGTTGGTGTGGAAATGGGGAACGCTGCCTGGGGGCAATCTGCCTTCCATTATGTTTTCTAAGTTCTGGATTGATTATATCCTGGCGGTGCGTCTCTAATGAACGAATGATTTCAATTAGTGGACGCACTCGAGGGATATAAGTGCAACGCTGATCATGATGATTGCCCTAACATATTAGACAAGAATGTTGTTCTTGGGTATTCCCATCTTGTTCGTTTGGTGACTTGATCGGGTACCAGCAACGTAGCGCTTTTAGGTCTAGGCATGTGGCGACCACATGGTTGCGTGTGTTACACAACGTACATGTTGGTCTTCTTCGTGGAGGGCGGGTGGAGGTTACTAAGGGTTCCACGATAGACTACATTTCAGCTGACAATCCTCCTGCATTGTCGAGCTATCCATGGATTATGTATCTGAGTTGTCTTCTAGGGAGAGGTGAACTATGGCTGTGCGTAAACTAGTTAGCGTTGCACGGAATCTAGGGATGTAGTGACAATGGTGTAATGGGTGATTTCCACCACATACCTGACACGAATGTTGGATGGCTAGAAGGTCAGCGTGGTATACTACATTAAGTGGATACCATCATTGAAACAATTCTAGGGGTATGCATTCGGCGATGAAATGATCTCGTTCATCGCAGAGTGCACAACGTTCAATAGGAGGAGGGGGGATGAACGAGGGGATTTTTGACGACTGTCATGCCTCTTGCATGTATAAAATGACGCGAGGTTCTTCCCCATTTGACAAGATGGAGGGATCATCTTGATATGATTGTTCGATGGCATGTAAGGCATCCCTGAATCATGGTATTTCTGGACAATGATGGGTGTAATGCCCATAATTGCCACATATAGCAAAAGCGTGATTGGTACGCAATGTCTTGCCTTGATTTTTGGCAGCTAATCCCTTTTTACAGGAACTTGTTGCCACGATATTTACCTCGAAGCTTAGGAGTGGTTTTAGTTCGTCCAGCTCCGGGCAGAGATGAGTAGGGTGGCCTACTATGTCGCATATGGCGCAAGGTTGTAATTCTCGTTGTATGGTGGGATCTTCTACCTTCTTCCCCTTTTCGTTGCTTTTCTTGGTCGTGACAATCGGTTTTGCGACGAGAGTTTCCTTAGATGGTATGCTTGTGACAGTCTCTTTAACAGGTGGGGCCTCCTTAGGAGTGAGGGGGATTAACCCTATAGAGGTGACGTTTGTGACTCCCATCATGGTAGGTGGGACCAAGTACCAAACTAGTATTGCAAAAGATACATTTGGCAATACTACTGTTGCCAAGACTTGTTGTGACACAAAAATAGATGGAGGGTATAGGAAAGGAGTTTGGAAGGTAGCGTAGGCTAGAGAGGCCACCGTGGCTGAGGCCTCGGTGTCGTTACTGCTTGTCTCCATCTCCTGGCTGGCTTCGGTGCTTGATGTAGACATCATGCACACCGGAAACTATGATATCAGCTAATGATTCTGGTATGACAGTGGGATCTCCTAGGAATGATCCGAGGATGGACAATGGTTTGAATTGGCCAGGGCCATATTCTTGGTACCGTGTAAGTGTCTCAGAAGATGTGTCTACATAGAGTAGAACGACAACGGCTTTTGTTAGGGGTCGCTTGTCATGATACGACAATTGGTCGACAGTAATGATGCGATCCTCATGGGGGAACATCATGGTTCGGAAGACGGAGGATGCTATGGCAGACATGGTGTATATATAACTCTGCCCAAGGAGTATATTGTAGTCCAGCTGAGCATCCAGGACCTCAATGTCTATAAGGGCCGTCTTTCTGGCCAAGCAGACAGAGACATTTTGCTAAAGACCGACGGGAGCAGAAGGGCGCCTGTCGTATGCTCTGAGTGTGATGTATGATGGCTTCAGTTCGGGAGACCCTAACTTCTGCAAGACATTCTTTGACATGATGCATGTGGATGCACCCTCGTTAATGATACGGCAGTGGATAGTGATGTTTTGGACTGACACCGGTATCTGGAAGGCGACCAACGAAGGAAGCCTAGGGGTGGCTTTATCTAAATCAAAAGCCATTAGGTGCGAATCGGCAGGGTCGATTGCGCCTAACGTGGAAAGTAAGGCTTTCCTTTGCTTTGGGCACGATTGCAGTACTTCCAAAGCTGACATGGAAGCAGGAGATTGAGCTGGATCGTCCACAATGCTATAATTATGGGCCGCTTTGGAGTGGTTTCCCGCTCGTCTAGTTGGTCCCTTAGCCATCTTTGGCAAATGTTCAACAGGCATTTTCGATATAGTCAACGGTGTTGTTGGTGCACTCGTGCTAGCCCCTGACGAACTGGTGTCTGGCGGGGTATCGTAACTTCGATTTTGTGTTTGAAAGAACATTTCTTCGCCCGTCATATAAATTTCGTGGCTGTTTTTTCCGAAATCGTCGGGGGGTGTTTGCTGTTATTGGGTGCTAACTGCCCCTTGGTGGGGGAAGGGCTTCTACATGACAGCCATCTGCTGTGAGGGTCCCCCTTGTCCTCGATTACCCTGAAGCTTCTTCAACTTGGGGAGGTCAGGACAATGATGAGTGTAATGGCCATACTCACCACAAATTGTGCAAGATTGGTTGGTCTAAAGATTCGCTCTCTTGTTCTGCCCTTGGGAGTTATTTGGCTCCTGGTTTTGATTTCGATTGGAGTTGCCCCCAGCCTAAGATCGCGGAGGGCGTTGTTGGTTGTTGCTCCCTTGTCCAGGATTTCCCTTCTGTTTGTTTTTTTATTTTTTCCTTGCCGCGTTAAGGGGATAGCTAGGATTCTCCTGATTATATGACTGGCACGATTGTGCCTGGGAAGGTTGCACAAAGTTTACCGATGCATTATTCTGAATTGGTGGTTTTGTGCTGGGGATTGGGAATATTGGGGTCCCTGTCCCTAGTTTGTGAATGGCTGCTGGGGGGGAGCTCTTCCGTCAGCATTTCTAGCTGCGTATTGGGTCCCCTGCGCAGGAGGGTATGGTCCTCCTTGCTGATGATGGTACAATTGTGCCCTATTGGTCATGTTCTGCAAAGGTGCATGATGGCTCTGGTGGTAGCCTAGTTGCGGGATGTTTTGGTTAGGATCATATGTGTAACCGGGGTACGGACTACTGCTACCTAGGTGATTTTGGGTCAGTGACCCAATCAATCCGTCTGTAGTGTTCGACGCATCTAGAAATTCTTTATAAGTTTGCAGGCGCGGGACATTAGGCAGGATGTTATAAATGTATCCTGACTACGTGTAAATCAGCTCGAGTTGTTGGGCTTTGCTGATGGCATCCTCTTCGGATGTAGTTTTTTGAGTTGCTACATCCTTTGAAATCTCTGCAGTGAGAGTTTTCAAGCATAGGTCCAACAGAACTCGATCGTCAAGTTTGGCTTTACACAAACTTCGACGTTGCTGCCACTCAGGGAGATGGTCCGAGATATGGACGGCTGGTGTCTGTCTAAAATGTGTCAGTAATTCCATCCCTGAATCATGGTGGATGGGTAACTGAAAATATGTGAGGAACGCGGTAGCGAGGGTGCTAAAGGTTCCATGTGTAGCAGAAGGTTGCTCCACATACCATTTCGCGGCTGGTTCGATTAAGGTGCGGTTAAATAGTCTTAGCCGAATAGTATCATCAATGATGTTGTTCAACGAACACCACAAGTGGAAAGTCATTATATGATTTTTGGGGTCTTCCGCTTGCTTCCCTTCGAATTATGGAATGTCCAAAGAGAGCTTCGTGGGGATGGGGGGCCATGTGGGGTTGTGCACAATGGGGCCATTCATTAATTTTGTTAGATCGAGTAAGTTCAACGATGCTAAGAAAGGTAACTGTGTGTTGAGCGTCATTGCAGACTGTGAAAACACAGGGTTTTGGTTAGGTATTGGGGTTTATCTGTGACGTACCCAGTTGTGTGTTTAGTTGGCTCCCCGAATGGGTAGCGCTCCTCTGCCCGCTAGGGGTTGTGGGAGGAGTGGTATGTGGTGACCCTGTGGGGGTTTCCATTACTGTGGCATTGGGTGACCCTGTGGGGGTTTCCATTGTTGTGGCGTTGGGTGACCCTTGGGGGTTCCCAACTAAAGATGTCCCGATAAAGTATGAACCGATAAGGGTGGCGGTGTTCCGTTTTTTATGCCTAAATGGCAAAAGACCTAGAACTCCTCCCGCTAATGGGGGGAGGTCCAAAAGACGTCTAGATCGATGAGATCCCATTGGGTCCATTATGGTGTCATCTAGGTATGGTTTTGGAAAAATTCTTCAGTTCTATGAGAGGAAAGAGATTTATATATCAAAGCAAAAAAAGGTGACCACATACATAAAACAAAGCGAAACAAAAGGTTAATTTCCCTTTAAATTAGTTCTATGTGATCAATCAATCAAAAAATGGTTTTGGTTGTTTTTTGCGTGTGATACTCAAAATCCTAAAGACCTAAACGTCCTCACTCTCAATTGTAACTGGGTCTTGAGAAGATATCTTCTGGTGGGTACTGGGGCTAATGTCTTGAAAGAACTGACGACGTCTTCCAGCAGCCGAATAATCGACCAAGGTAATGGGTAGAAGATCTAGTGTTGCCTGCATTGTCACCTATAGGGAAGGATGCCCTAGATTTGGCCACTAAGTACCGTCGTCCCACGTGAACGTTCAAGTCTTAAGCTTCTTGGTAAATCAACTACCAGTACCGAGCATTAGATGGGCCAAGTAGCCCCAAACAATACCGCACACACTAGGCCTAAGCTTAACCCCCTCTGAATCGGTTCTCTGTGGTGCTTGGGTTTTCTTTTCCATGGGCAGATAGACGGATTTAAAGCTCCCTATTAAGTCAACTTCTATGTTTCAAGATGTAAACTGACCATGGCGGCTTACTGGATACCTACCCCCATGGACCTAACTTGAACTATTATTTTTCTTGTGGCCCATGTGGGTAAATTTAATGAGTTCACTTAGGTTAGTTTTAAGGAGGCTTTACTTTGCTTATGGTGTGGAAGTGTGAGCAAAAGTGAACAATCACACAGTTTTAAGATGTGGATATGCGGTGATCCTTTACACGTCCCCTATTAATCTATGTTTTGATTGTTCCTTGCGATAAGCAAATGATATGTGGAGTGGGACGCTTACAACTTTGCCTAATTAAACTAAATGATTAACTAAAGGGAGATGGAAAATTATCAAAAGAGAGCATTCATATGCATGCCCAGGGTCACCAAAAGGTGCAAGGGCAGCAGAGATTACTTGCTTCTCTTAAGATAATTAAGTCTTGGGCCCAATTCCTAGCGCAAAAATTAAAAAAAATTAATGATCTAACTAGGAAAAAATAAATGAACACTAGCTAAGCATATGTGGATTAGGGCCACTTACTCCTGCTAATTATCTATGTGTTTTTCGTGTCTATTTTCACAAAATGAATTAATTCAGATTGCAAAGGTGGATTTTCGCCACTCAATTTCCCCCTACTTAAACTATGTGAGTTTTATGAAGATAAATTTTAAAATTCAAAATTATGCAACTAGCAATACTAAAACGCAGCCAAAAGCATATTCTAAACAATCATGGGACACCAAACAAAGTGCTGGCAGTTTTTCTCTGGGCTGCAAGTCACTTTACAATTGGGAAAACTGAAGAAAACCACTGAGAAATATGTTCTTTGGTTTCCGCGCGGAAATGTCTCACACAAGCACGCAACTCTGCATGCGGGTCAGAGCTGAACTCGCGCGGATTGTCGTGTCTGTCTTAGTAAACTAGTTTTCCTGCAAGTAAAATTTCTGAAACTCCTAAACTGCAAATCTTCATTGTAGGTGAATGAGGAGAGAAGAGGAGAAGGGGAGTTGTCCCAGCAACACTCCAGAGTAGATAGAAGACCCCTGCAACAAGCGCAACCACTTAACTAAAGGGTAAAGCAAGTGGAGTCGCCAATCTTGTAGTGGTCGTTTTGATGCACAAGTGTAGCAAACCACCGATGCTTGGTAGGAATGGTTGCAGCCTACAAACTATGGTCACAGGCAAAAAATATGGTTAGCAGGTTAGTGAACACATGTTAATATATATAAAACACACTAAATTATGGAATGTAGTATGTTGCATATAAGAAGAAGAAACACAACTAAACCAAAAAAAAACAAAAGCTCACAATGAGTCAAACGAGACAATAATGCAAATGGTGGAATAAAATCCCCTCTTATTGACCGCTATGAGTAAGAAAGATAAAACGTTACACACTTGCCAAAGGATCCTTAGAACTATGGAGTTTTAAGACCCAGTGCAAGGAAGTTTTTACCCTTGAGCTGATGTCGCAAGGCCTCTCTCTTCTCCAAAGGGATTGAAGTTGTTGGGTGGGCAACAACCGAATCCTCTAACTCTACTGTTGCTCTGGATTACACACTGTTGGTTTGCTCATGGGCAATTTCGCAAGAATAACAATGTGTTCTCATTTTGTTCTTCTCATGGTGGCAATTTATAGGCAACTTCAAATCCTTCTTCCCTCTCTTGGTACACTTGTGGATGGTGACCCAAGAGAGAGGGTTGATTCCTTTGTGTGCCCACTTGATTCCTTTGTGTGCTCACTTGAGGTCCCAAGGTGGCTTAGGTAGCTGTGCTTGGGCGGCCTCAAGTGGAGGATCATTTCCTGAAGTGTGTCAAGTGGTCCCGGATGGTGACTTCCGCCACTCCCAGGAACGCGCGGCTTTTTGAGGGAAAGTCGTGCAGATCAGCGTGCCTATCGAAGAAAAATGTGTGCAAGGCACATTTTGCATGTGTCTCTGGTGCGCAATTTGATTTTTGCCTCTTGACCTTAGAGATTTTTAAAAAAATTCAGATCCTCTAATGTTCTTCATCCCTGTAAATCCTTCTGCTTGACATTTAATATTGTCATTTTGCTTGTCCGATTTCCAATGATAACA
>JAXQQM020083298.1:0-27172 GCA_034641835.2 Pinus albicaulis
CAAATGTACATGGAACTGCGGGGGGAATCTGCCAACGGTAGTTATGCAGCTTCTGGCCATTCCATATGATATTTTCACTACATTTATAATTAATCACCCAGTTGCATCAAAGGCGATTTTGCATTGGAACCAAAGAGACTTATTTGCAATCATTGCTTCTTTCATACTTCTCTCCAGAACCTTGGAAGATGAATCTGAATTTTTGAAGGATAAGAAATCTGCCTATTGCGAGAGAAAATTTGTTAAAACTTGAAACTCTAGTCAGACTTTACAAAGTCATATATGCCGTCTGCTTTTGTACAAAAGACTCAGTCCTTATTCCCGTCATAATCTTCTGTATTTAACCCTAATGAATAGTAACTGACTATAAATGAAAAGATGCAACAGTAACTAAGCTTTCATAACCTGCCTTTCTGTGAACATTTTAGAATATGGAGAAGCCTTCCACATTTTTCTCAAAGCCTAGGTTAATTAAGCAAGCAAAGAAAACACCTTTGGGTGTGTTCAAGTTAGAGAGATGATAATCCTATTCCCAACTAACTAAAATATTTTTTTGATCTGTTGGGAATTATCCCTAACATTCTCAAGCCATGAAACAACTTCCTGAATGGTAGGCCTTTTCAGAGGATTATGATTTGTGCATATGCATCCAACATCGAGTACCCGTGACATCTGCTCCTCATAACCTTTGCCCTTAAGTAAGGGATCAAAGATTTCCTCCTCTTTACCTTCAGATCTCATTTGTTGCACCCATGACACCAAGTCCCTGCATCCCTTTGGTTTGCAGATATCAATAGGCCTCTTTCCAGTGAGCAGCTCCAGAATTACAACCCCAAAGCTGTACACATCCCCTCTGAGAGTGGCTATCCAGGCCTGACCATACTCAGGGGGTATATATCCCAGTGTTCCCACAAGTTCTGTGGACACGTGTGTGTTATAAGGCAAAATCAATCTCGATAGGCCAAAGTCTGCTAAATAGGCTTCGAATTTATCATTTAAGAGAATGTTACTTGACTTGATATCCCGATGGACAATGTGAGGTTCACATACTCTATGTAAATATGCCAATCCCCCGCCTGCTCCTTGAACTATCTTTAACCTGGTTTCCCAGTCCAGCATTGCACCTCCATCAGGCCTTTCATGTAACCAATAATCCAAGCTTCCATTTTCCATGTATGAATAAATTAACAATCTGTCATTCCCATGTATACAATATCCTTGCAAGGACACAACATTTTTGTGCTGGGCTCTTGACAAAGCTTCCACTTCGGCCCTGAATTCCCGGTCCATCTGGAGACAGTCTCCTGTCAATTTTTTAATTGCAACTTTTGTACCATCTGCCATGGTGGCTTTATATACCAACCCAAAGCCACCACATCCTATGATGTTGGCCTGATCAAAATTGTTTGTAGCTTTAATGAGATCGGCAATGGTAAGGTCCTTGTTATGCCGGTTCTGGAACAGAACTACCATAGTAAATCCCACGTGTTCAGATAACCTTGAGGACCTCCTAAATTCATCCTCATTCTCAAAATCCTGGATCTCAATTTGTCTCCCTGACAAGCTCCATAATATTGTAGCCAGAAGTAAAGCAATCTCCACTCCAATACTTACAGTAATCCCCAGAATAGTGTTTCTGCCCAGCTTGTTTTGGGAACCAATTCCAGGGGTTAACAGTACAGGTATACTGCTATTGCAGACAGGAAGCGGCGAACCACAAAGCCCCGAGTTTCCTTCAAAACTACTTATAGGGAAGCTGAAGAATTGACCTCCAGTAGGAATTGGTCCTTCCAAGTGATTGCTAGCGACATTGAACTTTGCCAAAAATGTGAGGTTCCTCAAAGATGCAGGTATCCTTCCGCTGAGATTATTGCCAGACAGATCTAGGTTCTCCAAATTTGCCATGTTAGAAAGCGTATCGGGGATGGTTCCCATTAGATTATTTCTTCTCAAATCTAAGATGTGAAGCAATTTCATTTGCCCAAACCCTGGCCATATTCTGCCTTTCAGTCTGTTGTTACTCAGGTACAATGCAGGAGGAAAATTGGCCACCTGATTGTATTGCAATCCGCTCGCATTTTTATTGTGCTTCACATATAGAGGTAATTCCAGAGAAGTTCTGTCTGTTGCTGTGAGGTTCTGTATTGATGTGAGACTCTGCAACTGGGTAAGCTTTAGGGGAATTTCTCCTGAGAGGGAATTGTTTGACATGTCCAAATAAAACATAAATTTGAAATTGCCAACCCAAGGAGGAATGCTTCCTGTAAAATTATTCCACGAGAGATCAAGAACCTGTAATTCTTTACAATTCTGCAGCCATTTGGGAACCTGGCCTGAGAGGCCGCAGTTTCCAAGAGCTAAAATCTTAAGCCGCCGAAAACCTGTAATATCTGTAGGAATATGCCCCTCATGAAAATTAATTGAGAGAATCAAGGTTGTGAGGTTCTTGCACTCTTGCAAGACAGTTAGTGCACTGGTAGCATTAATCAGGCTGTTATTTGAAATGGAAACAAATGCAAGAGCTGGAAGAGATCGAAAACTATCCGGAATTTCACCATCAAGATGGTTTTTTGCCAAGTTTAATGTCCTTATTAATTTGCAGTTGGATATGGTAGCAGGGATGTTGCCAGTTAAATGATTGGAGGCTAGATCCAGAGAAAAAAGGTCGGGAAAGTTCTTAAAGTCCAGATTGATGGTCCCAGTTAGAGAGTTGTTCCTCAGATCAAGAACTTGCAGCTTCTTACAAGATGTCAGATTAGGCAGAAACCCAGAAAAGTTATTATTGCTAAGCATCAGCTGCTCTAGTTTCTCAAGTTTACCAAGCTCCTCTGGAAGAATTCCAGAAATGTTGTTACCGTAAAGTTCAATAACTGTGAGATTCCGCAAGTCCCCAATGCTCGCGCTTAGATTTCCGGAAAATCTGTTGCAAGGCAGAATGAGCTGTGTCAATGACGGTAATCTGAAGAGATCATCTGGAAGGGATCCAACGAGGTTGTTAGATCCTGCGCTAAACTCCTCCAGTGCTTGACAATCTGCCAGTCCTTCACTGAGAGAAGTATTAAATTTGTTCGTTGAGAAGTTCAGTATCCGGACTGAGCTTGAATTCTTGCAAATGTTGGTAGGAATGTGACCAGTGAAAGAATTGTTGTAGACAATGAGGGCGGTCAGATTTGAACCCATGTCGAGCTCAGGGAACTCACCACTGAAGAAATTGTTTGAAATATTGAAGGATTGAATGGACCGAAAACCTTTCACAGAGGGTATAGTACCTGACAAATTGTTGAAGCTCAGATCCAGCGTTTCGATATGCTGTAACTGGAACAACTCCGCGGGGACAGCACCAGACAATAAATTGAAAGAAAGATTGACTTCCTTGAGATTGTAAAGGCAACCCAATGAACCCGAAATAACGCCTTTCAGCCCTTTCTTCTGTAAATTTAGCTTTGTAACTAACATACGCGAATCCGAGTTTTCTTCCATGGACTTGTTCTTATCAACTCTAGAGCATTCCACTCCCTCCCACTTGCAGTAAGGCAATCCAGCATGCCAATTTAAAAGGGTAGACGCGTTTACAGACCTCTTGAACTCCAGCAATGCCTGTGTCTCATTGCACTGCCGCCGTTGGGGGGATGGAGAAGGAGCAGAAGAAGACTGGTACGCGAAGTAAAACAAAGACATCCATATAGACCACCATAACAACCAAGCAGCCATCATAGAAAAACTCGGGAATTGCAGAAAAGGAAGACTAACTGCAAAAGCAAAACCAGTTACCGAACCAGAACCAGAACCAGTTGATGTGCAGAAGCAAATCCAAATCAGTCGACATTAAAGAATCAATGCCCTCGTACATTCACTCTGCATCCATCAGCCAAGTAGTTGACAAAAACCCTACAGGATGTCAGCCAACTGTTTGAGAAAAAACGCCAACGCCAATGCCAACTACACAGCACCTGATTTTTATCTAGAACGATCGAGTAGGTCAGATGGCAAGATGCGACTTACAGATTATACGAAGCGAAGCTTCTGGATGTCAAAGAAATTTTAAATAACTGGTACCCACACATGCTCAAAATCAACCGCCCCGATATATCAATCAATCTCTGCAACGTGCGGGCTCAATAGGAATTCCGAGAGAGATCGGTGCCGAAAGGGAAGACTTCCACGATCGAACCGCGCGCCAATTGTCCAGTGTCCAAATCGTGGAAAACTAACAGCTTTGACAAAACAACTCAGGGAGGAAGATCAAAAAATGGATCCCACACCATGGAACACTACGCCACCAGAAGGGGAAAAAATTTGTCCTTCCCAAAATTAAAGAAGGCTAACGAAGTCAACACCCACCCACCTCTTTACTCGTGCAATGACCAAATCCCATGAATTCATCTTTGGATTCTATTTCTCTGCTTCTGCTCCCTCGCTCAAAATCCAAGAAACAGAGCACGGCGATACCCACATCTCTTTTTTCGGTTTCTAAAAATTACTCGCCGGAAAATGACTCGAAAGTCAACCTACCTGTACTTCCAGATAATCTAGCACGTCATCCATCTGACTGTACTTTCCGGGCGGCGCCCGCCACGCCGCAAGTAACGCAAAATCCAATCTGCCGGCGGATGGTGGACGTGACGTGCCGGAGACTCTCAGACCGCCAGCCGCAGGAGTAAAAAAAAGACACCCAGCATGTGAAAGGTAGGGCCCACATCGCTCCCTTCCCCACCTAACCAAATTTCCCGCCTGCTCTTCCTTTGGTTTTTAAATTTGGCACACCACCGGTTTTCGTGTCAGCACGGCTCAGCTCCCATCCGGACACTAAATTTCCACGTAATGTGCTGACCTGCCACGCATCAATGAAAAAGGGTGCGCGTGACATGCCATGTCATATTTTTTATATCAAAATTATTGGGAGTTGTCTTTAATGTGATTTTTTTTTAATAGGTTTTTCACTGGAATTTTTAACCTAATTTCTTTAAAATGGACAAGAATTAATTTTCAATTTAATTTCAAAAAAATTAGTTTAAATAACACAAATGTAATGAATGTTAAGTGGACTTTCAAAAATCATGAGAAAGGTTTTTCACGTGGAATTTTCTGATCGATTTTCTCTAAAATCTGACAAGAATTCATCGAAGCGTCCTGGTTTTTCAGGGTGTTGAATCCATATATACAGTCAAAAAAACCAGTTTAAATAACACAAATGCAATGAATGTTAAGTGGACTTTCAAAAATCATGAAGAGAAATTACTCAATTACAACCTCTCATGAAAATGGTCATAGATTAATAACTTAGTGTTGAATCCCAAAAAATGATATCCAACAAATCAAGAGTTTACATCAATTTTTTCTCTAGCTATGGAAACTCTAAAAAATTGCATTAAAGACAACTCTAAATTATAGTGTACTCCTAAAATGTGAATAAATAAAAAAGATGTTAAACATCAATATATGTGGATAATTTTTTATTCTAGGAAAGCATTGAAATTCACGCATATATGTGTTCTCAAGAAGAAAAGCATTTCAAAAGTTATTCTTTCATTGCACTAAATTATAAGAATTAAGCTTGCTATTCACCTTTGCCCCTCTTTGCATTCAAATACCCTTATTGTTATTTTAATTGAGTCAAGTATATCATAAACGTTTTCCCATACAAAATCTCTATCATTTTTAATTTAGGAAAGCATTGAAATTTTTGGATATATGTGTTCTAAAAAAGAAGAGCATTTCAAAGATTATTCTTTCATTGCACTAAATTATAAGAATGATATTTTATAAATAATATACATATTATTTTTCAATTTTTGAAATTAAATTTGTAAAATAATTTTAAATTTATCTGGATCATAAAATATTATTTTATTTTTCTCAAAAAAAATAGTAGTAAAAATATTTTAATTTTATGTTTATAATAAGAATGTATTCAACATCATCAAATTCCCTAAACACTTAAAATCTTTATACTTAACCATTGTAATCTAAATTTCCAAAAAAAATCATTCAAACAAAGGCAACACCTAATTACGCTGAACAAATTTTTATTTCATTTATTTTTCTTATTTATTTTTAATTTTATATTATTTTTATAAAAATAAATCGCATTTATAAAAAAAATAATGAAGAAAGCATGAAATTAGAATGTGAATAAGTTCGTTATCAAATTTAGAAGTATCAATAATGAAAATTTTCCATTCTTCTATTAAAAATATCATTTATAATTATATTTGTTCGAAAGGAAACCTTGATAGTTGTGTCATCGTCCCTATCCTCTTTCGCCTCTGCACAAACGAAGTTTTCTACTTCCTAAAATAATGAAGTTACAATTGACATCATTTTGTTATGATCCTCTCCTTATTCTTTGTATACATCATGATTTCTTCGTGTAGAATTATGATTTATGTCCTTTCATGTTTATATATAATTTGATTTTGTTTTTAAATATTTTATTAATTTTTTAAAAATATTTTAAATATAATTTTAATAGATATTTTAAATTTATTTTGGAGTAGAGTTCAATTTACTAAATTGTAATATAAAGTATTGTGTTAATAAATAAGTCTAAGGTTTAAATCATTTGCAGTAGTTTGAGAAGAGGATAGGTCTCACAAAAGTATAATGGATACAAAGATATCGCATTAATGGCTTTAATCAAATTTGTGGCAATTTTTTTAGTTAAAAATTAATAACATTTTAGTGGTAAAAATTATTTATATTTTAATTATTTTAACATTTTTATTGTTTAGAAAGACGCTCTCCAACACATTATGGTAAAGATGTTGTAATGTAATGTTTAATATTTTGACTAAGTCAAATTACATAAAATAATAATAATAATAATAAATTAATGTAATGTAAACATGTTAACTGAGTCATAATAAAATAAAATTAAAAACAACAAAAATAAAATAACCCTATAAAAACAAATTAATAATAAAAATAAAATTGATGCATGTTATTGAGAATCCATGGTATTCTTCTGGAATATAGTCTATTTAGAGGGGGTAATTAAACCAACCTAGATCTAAGGTAACTTTGGATTTAGGGTGCTTAGTAGATCTAGAGTTAAGATGGATCTAGGGTGCTTAGTAGATCTAGAGTTAAGATGGATCTAGGCTGGTTTTTAATACAGTTTGAGATATATTTAATTTGTGATTTTATGAAAAAGAAAAAATATAATATAGTGTCATTCTTATATTAAATTCAATATAATGGTTTTTTTTTTTCAAAAGTACAAAGTTATATATTCCATATGAGACATATACATATATTGTCATTATTGTTGATATCCATCATATAGCTTGCACAAATAGAATTTGGGTAGGAAAGATTTTATTCCTTCTTCCTAACCATCTCAAATAAATTAAATATAATATTTTATCTTTTAAAATAAAAGAATACTATTATTTTGGATTAATTTTAAAAAATAATATTTGTATTATAAAACATAAACTATGAATTAATATCGACAAAATTAAGTATTAAAGTAGTTATTATAAATATTACATTTGAATATTGTTTTCAATTTGTAATATTAAAAAAAAAATATATAGTATAGTATTGTTATTATATTAAATAAAATAGATGTGTTATGTTATTATGGAAAGTATTTATGTTATGTTTGATTTATTTTACTAATATTTATTATATTATATAAATAATAAGATTGATTTTCATATTTTGTATTCTTGATATTAAATAAGGAAAAAAAAAAAATATATATATATATATATATATATATATATATATATATATATATATATATATAATGTTAATGGAATAATAATAAGTAATTTTAAATGGTTTTAAAGAATGTTGTAATTTTGAGTTTTTTTTAATATATAGTAATTTGTGATCTAACTCATGACTATATATATATATGTATGTATGTATGTATGTATGTATGTATGTATGTATGTATGTATATGTATATGTATATGTATATTAGTTTGTGATTTAACCAATGATTTGGTAAATCCGTGATTTTTTACAAAATTGTGTATGTAAAACTTAATTTAATGATTCTGGTGATGAATAAATTTAATTTAATATATTGAAAGTAAATAAGTTGTGATTTAATCAATAAGTTAATACAATTATAATATTAGATATATGTATGTGTGCTAATTTAATTATTAAATAAAATAAAATAAATATTAAGATAAAATATGATTTAGATTTTTATTAATATAATAATATTTATAATTATGTAATCAAAATATTAAGTTTATATTAAAAAAATTAAAAAAAATGATTTCTTATATTTATAATTTCAAAAAAAATTAAATAACTTTATGAATCGGTTAATATTACCAATAAACTAATAAATTAATAATGTATTAGGAAAAATATACATCCAAATTTTTCCCACACAAAATATATTTCACTAATTAAAATACAAAATTATCACAAAACCTCTAAACCAAAATTTCTATTTAACCCAATATTTCTATTTAATTTAATTTTAATATTTAATATTATTTCTTAAATTAGAAAACAAAAGAATTTATTAAATAGTTGTATAAAATCACTTATGATTATCAAATTTACACCACCATCTATTCTATTTTTACTCAAATTTTAGGATATATATATAAAAAACCATTGAAGAGTACAAAAATTCAGAAGAAATCACTTGCTTTCATATTTGTTTTTTTTAATGCACTATGCTTTTGTATTTTAATTCACAGTGATTCATTTTTATCCAAGTTTGTCACAGTATATTATGTTGATATGTTTTGTATATAAATACGTAACTAATTCATTTTTATGAATCACACTGGCTAGTTCAAAACTCATTGACAAAAAAAAAAATTTACATATAATTTTCATCAAAAATTCATATACATAATTCATTTTTATTTAAATTTTCCACAAATTGCTTATATGTTTTGTCTATTAATCTAAACTCACTAATTCATCTTTATTTAAAGTTATCACATATTCTTACATTTTGCCTATTAATTAATTTTTATATAAATGTATCACATACTCCTACATTTTGCCTACTGATTTTATTTTTATCTAAATTTATTATACTCATTATATAATTGAATATATATTTGCTAAGTCCACTACTTATAGTAAAAGTTTAAGTGGTCCTTGCCCAATTTCAATTTTATAATTTCTAATTTCACCTTTATCCTAAAGTGGTGACTCTACCTTTTTCCATCAGCCAAGTAGAGCGTTATTCTTCCCTTCCATCTTTGTTATCACTAATTATGACCAATTAGAAAAGCCAAAATAATGTCCCCAACTTATTGTTCATTATGTGCTCCATAATAAACTATATAGCTATATGTTTCCAATAGTGCACAAAGTACAAACCGGTGATTGAGGGAGTAACGGTTAAATAAAGTCAAAAGCACACACCAAAGGAATCGGGGGAAGTATTGAGAAACGAGGTGACATTATCCGAGTAATAGTCTAGACCAATCAAAGTTATTACGCATCTTGTAATGATGTATATGTACTTCCAACAAACATGTATATCTCACATCAAACAAAAATGTATATCTCACTTGTTGAATGACAAACGTGTATATCTCACTCGTTAAATGTTTGAGTGTGAAGTGCAAATGATAAAGTCAAAAAGGCAATATTTGTAAACGTCACATATCTCGATTAAGGGGAAACTTGAAGATTAGTTTATAAATTAAAATATAAAACCTTTGGGAAAATGAATAAATAAAATATGGGAAATAGGGATGATGGTTGAAAAGTGGTAAGACATTGGGAAAATAACTAAATAAAATATGGAAAAGTGGGAAGACTAATTGTGTTAGAGTGATGTAATATCCACTCACCACCACACCATTTCGCGTCATTGTCACGTTTCTAAAGTTAGTTAAAAAATTTTGTTTAATATTGTCACTTAGAAAGTGGCTCATGATATCTATATTATAATATAGATGTAACGTAAGAGCAGAGAGTAAAAATAAAATAAAAAATATTTAAGTAAAAAATTTTGAAATATAAAAGTGATATGATTTTTTATTTAAAATTTGGTACATAATCTATCTTTATAATATTTTAATTTTAAACCTGATTTAGCATGAGTATTTAAGGTTGTCATTGCTCATAAAAATAAATTATAATATTTTAAACATGTGATTAATTTAAAAGATTTTTTATCTATATTTTAAACTTGATTTAGTATGAGTGTTTAAGGGTGTCATTGCCCATAAAACAAAAAATATTTAAGTAAAAATTTATGTTTAAAATATAAAAGTGATATGATTTTTTATTTAAAATTTGGTATATTAGAAAGAAATCTATCATTATAATATTTTAATTTTAAACATGATTTGTAGTGTTTGAGTTATCATTTACTGTAAAACAAATTACATTATTTTATTAACATGTGTTTAAAATTTTATTAAATAATATATAATCAATGTTAATACTTTATTTATAATTAAATTTTTAACTAAAATGTGTTATTAATTTATATAGATGTGAGATTTGGGTTATTAATTTATACACATGTGAGATTTGGTTCATTGGATTTGGATAAATAAAATGGTTGTATGGGGTTATTAAATATAATTTGTTTTATAAAAATAATTTTTTAGAGTAATTTTTTTTAATTATTATAATTTTGGGATTAAGTGTTATGGGATGGTAAGCTACCAATTGAGATTGTTTGGTTATTAGGGAAAGATTATTTAAGAAATGTAACTAATTCTATGGAGATGTCTAGAACATTCACTTCAAACATTGAAAGGCCTTAGAGACATTGAAAATTGAGTTTAACATCAACATTGTAATGGAATAGTTTTATGAAAAATTTAGACCATCATTATTGTCAAGATTCAACAAGATGATGAGCTTAGTGAAAAGAGTCACCTTCACTAAGTGGGTCCGCAGGCTATTTTTGGCGCAAGTCTATTTTTAGACTATAATACATTTTTAGACATGGTGATCATATTTCGAAGTTAACGGGATGCTATTTGTGGATGGTTGGTCAAGTTGGAAAAATAGATGAAATTCTATTTTTTTTTTTTTTTTAGAATATTGGGCGAGAATCTATTTATAGATCGTCGATCTAAAAATAGAGAAGTGTCGATATTAATGGCTCTGTATGTCCCGACAATAAATAGTAACTTATTCTCTTGGGCACTTAATTTCGATTACTGATTTATCAAATCGATTAAATTTGAAGGAATTACACAATTCCTAGGGTTTATTGGTGGTTCATGCATGGAGGACTCAGTTAGAACTGAAGTGGCAAAGTTATGACAGAGTTGGAAGAGTAGTTCATGGAGTTGTATTCAGTTTAACTCAATTAAAGTGAGTTAGACTCAGTTGAGCTAGTTGTATCTAGTCTAACTGAATGATACACTAGTGAGAGTGGAGTGAATTAATTAGTTAATTAATTCACAAATAATAACTCATTAATCAACTGAACAAATACAATAGTTAACTACAGTGCATGTCAGTTCCAGTGGAAACCTAGTGGAGAGATAGGTGAAGAACTTAAGATGGACTATACGTGTGACTATAGTGATGCATTGATTGCACCACGCACACATTGGAGTTTCCAATGAGGATTGCGCAGTCAAGGCAAGGGTAATTCAAATTCATTCAGAGCTATTCTTCAGCAGGGATTGCACAGTGGAGGTAGGCTAGCAGGAGGGCAGAAATCGGTGCATGGATTTGCAGATTTCTTCTGATTAGTGTGTGACTATTGATTGTACTGAGAGCTTGATGTACTAAGCTTTGTATGAGATTGTTGCATGATCTCCATGATACATAATATATAAGAGTTGGGGTTTTCAGCTTCAGGCTTTCCCGTTAAACAACTGTGTTATGTGCGATTGTTTTTATTTATGCTTCACATGTGTTTGTAATTATTTTTTCCACAAAATATTAACAATGGAATGATTATGTAATTTGCAAGAAGTTAAATATTGTGAGATCAGGGGAATCTGGATGTATGCATACTTAGTGTATACTAATTTCTACAATTTTGAAAAATGCTTTTTAGGCTTGATATGTCAAAAACATAATCTTGGTGGAACACATTTAAGGAAAGGCTTCAAGAAAGACAAGTATGCAAATGGGTACAAGTGGTTATGATCTATGTTTGCAATGAATGCTAAACAAAATAGATTCTAGAGGATCAAGGCAAAAGAGAAGAAATACAAATATGCCAATGGGTATAAGTGGTTATGATCTATGTTTGCATTGAATGCTAATCTAAATAAATTCTAGAGGATCAAGGCAAAAGAGAAGACCTCGATATATTAGTTGAAATATATCTCAAAGATATTTTACTTAGTCATTAATCTATGGTTAAAGTTTACATGTTCACTGGCATCTAAAATATTTAGGGATCTCTAGTACAAATGACATATGTGTGACCTTTAAACCTTTTTTATGAGTAAGTTATAAATATATGTGTTTTCCAAAAAAACATATAATCTCTATACTAACTATATTCAACATAGATTTTATGACTTTTAAAAAACTATTTCCCACCAAATCTAAATTTTTATATAATATATTAACTAGCGATTTTTAGGTGCAAGAAGTAGATAGAAGTTTTAAAATCAAAAAATTTATCTGTGAAAATAGCAATTCAAAAACATTCTCCAATGTCATTAGATAGCATGGTGGAATATTAAATACTAAATTGATTACATTATATTTTAAAGTAATCTAACTAATAGATGAGATGATATTTTAATTTACAAAAATTGAATGTCTCAAGGATCCATTTATACATAGAGTGGTTCTAAACTTCTAATAGTTAAGAATGCACGCCTTCTTGTAAAAGGTTAAAAGTTCAAATTCAAAAAGGTAGAAAATAGACATCTAGGAATCAAATCACTAGGCAAAGACATCGAATTCATATTTAAGTATAGCTTCCTTCATAAATCATACATTGCAATAAAAAATAAGCTTTATCATAGCTATATAGCAACAACATGTGGGATTCAACTAATATAATTATCCCAACTTACAAAAGACGAATTGAAATTTAGTTAGAGTGTAATGGTAAAAAACCCAACTTGGAGAAAGATTCATGGAAATTCAATTACAATATAATAGAAAAATGTGAAGTAAATCTGGTTAAAATAAATATGTGAATTAAAGATTTATTCATTACTTTATAGTTTAAATATTACTTTATATATTAAATATTAATTAAATATGTGAACTTATTATTTTTTTTTACACAAGTCTTACTAGTGACATGTGAGTTCAAATTGGGCAACTTAGAAGTTTATGGTTACTTTCTATAAAGAAAAATAATCTTTTTGGAAAGATCTCTAATTCTATTAAAAAAAATAAGTTACGAGGGAAAATTCCTAAAAATTGTGAACTTTCTATTTTTAAACTAACTTTCTATTATTTTTAGTTCACATAAGTTATTTTTATTTCTCTATTTTAAGAAAATGGTAAACTTTCTTATTCCATTATGGTAAAATAATTTTAATCACACAAATATTTTTAAGCAAATTATTATTCTTTCCAAAAAAAACGCATGTAATGAATCTCAAAAAACTAAAGCGACATGTCATTTATAAGGCTCAAGGATTTGTTCTTGATCAGGGGCATGTTAACACAGCATAAAAACTTCAATTTTTCTTTTCTTAATTTGATCACAACCTCTCTATGGAATCACATTGTCAACCACTACATTTAGAAATGGTAACTCGGAAATTAGCACCAGCAAAGATTACAAAACCTAGAAGGAAGACACTATGGATTTATGATGATTGAATTGTGAGCAGTAAAGTCTGATCCGTGAAATCATGAAACCTCGACAGTTCATTATTTCATTGATATAAGATGAATGTCTCTAATCAAAAACCCAAAATTTGATATGAAAGCATGATATGACAATTCATGACTCACGAAACATTCTTCTGATGAAAATTTGACATGCATCAAGTACCATATAAAAATAAAAACTTTTTGGAAAGATAGAGTGCAGCATAGAACAATAATCTTGCAAAACTCCTTATAAACGATGCATTTTTCTTTCATTTACAATGTAAGAATCAGATTAATGATAGTTTTAGAGTATATACACGCCCATTCAACGAAGCTCTCATCACCAAGAGGCTGTGATACATCAACAGGCTTCCGCCCAGTCACAAGCTCCAATAACACAACCCCAAATGAGAATACATCAGACCTGACAGTGTGCTTTCCACTTGATGCATATTTCGGTGCCATATACCTGAAATATCAAATCAATGTCAAGCAAATTTACACTTCATAGGGCAACATCTATACCTCTTAGGAAACCAGTCAACCACAAAAATCAATACTTGGGAAACTTGCAAAATGAGAACATCTACAACTTACCCAAAGGTTCCCATGACACGGGTTGTCACATGTGTATTGGTATCTGATACTAGTTTTGCAAGTCCAAAATCTGACACCTGCAAATAAGAAAAAACCATCAGAAACAATACTCTACTCAACATAATGACATATAAAATTTGGACACACAAGTATCCATATGGTTGTGATGATAATTCTTGAAGAAACCATATACCGTGCTTCAACCGTCATCCAATGCATCGTTCGATCCCTTGATATCCCCTAATTATTCTAAGATATTCCAGAAGGCCATAGGATAAAACTCTATCATGTATAGCCCTCAAAATAGAAATTACTATTTACTATTAAATATAAATTACTATTTAGTTAATTCGTTTTCTAAATTTCGCAAAATTTATTTAGTAATTTATGATTTTATGATCTTATGATTTTTTTACGATTTTAATTTTTTTAATGATTTTATGATTTTTTTGCACATTTTGCCCATCGGGTGACATGTATCATTATCAAAAATGAATTGGTCGATTTGCAAAAGCACCGTATTAATCTGTACTGCAGGCTCATTTCCGCCTAATAAAATCAAATTAATGTTTTATATCATCTTTAAAAAAAAAAATCGCTTCTATTAATTTACACATTTACAACACAATGTAATTACTTTCTATTAATTTACACATTACAACACAATATAATTACTTTCTAATTTATACTCGTTAATATAATAATAACTTTCTAATGCACTCCATCTTAAGAAAAAAACATTACACAAACTTGTAAACCATTAAACCAATGCACAAAGAACCCACTCCCGGCTACTGAGTTTGGTTTTAGAATCTTCCTAATGTAATTGCTTGTTATGGCAAGTTATTTTTGTCTTTTTGTTTGTGTTTCTTGTAGTTTTTGATGTGTGACAAGTTTTCATAAGTTAAGTATTTTTTTTTTTTTTTTTTTTTTTAATTAATTAATTTCTTTATTTATAAGTATGAAAACTTATTATAATTTAGTTGTCAAACTAGCAGGGAGGAAAATCATTTGTGCTTGTTATTCGCGAATTTAGGCTGACCCATCACCATTATTCAAGGAAAACCATGCCACTTGGATTAGCCACTTGGAATAATTCGCTAGTAACCCATAAGGGGCCAAGCTTTCACTCTTACTAGATGTCTCTGGATCTTAGGTCGTTAACCCGTTTATTTAGGTCCGATGAAGATGAGCTCTTAACCAAACAGAAACACTTTTAAGGCATACTCTAGGCCCACAGAAACATGTAGTGTTGTTTTATAAAAAAAAATTATTTTTATTTATTAAAATAATTATGAAATTGTTACTTTCATATTGTTTAAATAAATATAAAATTTAAATACAAAATTATATGATATAAAAGTATATTAATGAAAAAAATGTAATAAATTTTAAAATATATGAATGGTTCATAATTTATTATTTAAGATGTGAATAGTTTATTATTATGTGTTTTTTTAAGAAGTTTATTAATTAATGTTGAAGAGAAGTTTAAATAAACATCAAATTTAAATATCAAATTATATGATATAAAAGTATATTAATGAAAAAAATGTAATAAATTTTGAAATATGTGAATAGTTCAAAATTTATCATTTAAGATGTAAATAGTTTATATACTGTGTGTGTGTTTTTTTTTAAAGTTTATTAATTAATGTTGAAGAGAAGTTTATTAATTAATTAATGTGAGTAGGAAGAGTTTTGGCATGAGTAAAAGGAAATTTTGTTGTAATTAAAAAATTAAATAGTGTTTAAAGAGAAAAAGTAAATAATGTTTAAAGAGAAAAAGTAAATAATGTTAAAGATAGTTAGATTTAAAAAAAAAAAAAAAAAACACGTATTAAATAAGAATTGTGAATTTAAAATGAGATTTTAAATTTTAAAATCTACCTTCTTATAAAAACATCCAAATCAACTTCTAAATCAAAAAGTGATGTTATTGGTGACATATTTGTTGTTAAAGTTAAAATAATAATTATTTGTAACCATAGTCTTAAAAACCTATGATGTCATTAACAAATTCTTAAAATCAGCCCAACCTATGATGTCACTAACAAATTCTTAAAATCAGCTCTAAAAAACCGAAAAGGAGGGTTATGAATAGCACTTTTTGGAGAGGATTTAATTACAACTTGTTTCAAAATCACGGCCTTAATAACTTTTAGCATTGCAACCAAAATTCTCAAAAGCAAACTATGAAATCAAAAAGGAGTGTTACAACTTATAATTTTTTTATTTTTAAAATTAAAATTAAATAATGGTTGTTGCAATCAAAATCTTAAAATCAATTATTGAACAAAAATAATTGTACCAATAAAGTCATCTTTCAAACTTAAAATGCATTATTTGTAAGAATATAATCTAAAAATTCATGTTATTACAAATAAAAACATTAAAGACATAATAAATAAATAAATAAATATTAGAGAAAAAAAAATTTCAATAAAAAACTAATTTTACATTTAAAAAAAATAAAAATAAAAATAAAACAATATTACACTTATAAACGTATTATAATTAGAAAACGATAAATATAGCAATTGGATTTTGCTTGAATATTTGGAAGAAATATTATATATAGCAATTGGATGTTGCTTGAATATTTGGAAGAAATGTTGTTGGTCTTTATAATTAAGTTCAATGAACAAATATGACATGCTTAAACTCATAATTTTTGTAATAGCTTTATATCTTATTGTCTAAATTTTTTTCAAAAAAATCAAAATAATTTATATAATTAAAATAACTTAAATATTTCAAAATTCTTATATAATTATGCTAATTTAAATATTTCTAAATTATAATTTGAAAATTAGAATATTATTATTTATAATAATCTTTCAATATTTTCTAGTTTATTTTATAAATAATATTAAAACAATTATTTTTATTTTTCCATGCATACACGCTTTCTTTTCAATCACACCAACCAAATTCGTTGCTTTATTCTAATGATGTGTTTTCGAACAATGCATGGAATCTGCTTTCTAAGAATCCAGTTATCACTTCCCTCTCTCTTCCGAATATTATAAAGTTAGAAGATGCGTTTGTCCTTTTAAGTCAAATGTTTTCCCATTATAATCATCTTTACTTCGTTTATGGTGGTTGGCAACGTCTGGGCCACCACCAACCTGATTTGAAATTCTGCAAAAGAAGCAAGTTGGGGGTTAAGAAGTAAAATGACAAAATTAAGTAACATTTATATTTTTTTAATAAGTTAGTCATTATTTTCTAAAGCGTGTATTTTTTAATGAGTTAGTCATTATTTTCTAAAGCGTGTATTGGTATCAGTTTACATGAGTGGAGTTCACATAAAAGGGTTGCAATTCTCATTATACTTGGAGCATTGTATATGCTTTTGTCACTTCATTTATCATAAGGTTAAACATTATTTGAATATTGTAGGGATGTACATGAAGACTCAACAAGAGAATTCTATCAAATTGGCAAAGTTGGAGTAAAAATCTGATAATATTGATTGCAAGCTAACCATTCTAGCCAGGATATCAGCCAACATCTCATTCTCCTTGGATGAGAGATAAGGGTAGTGACTAGCCAGTTAAGATGCTTGGAGATTCTGATCGATAGTTGTTATGATTCACTTGTTTTTTTGCTTGCAACACTAATAGAATTTTTTGTATTCTCATGTCGATGTATGTCAAGGTTTGGCTCAACTAGCATGTTTTTATAAGTTTCTATTTAAAACATGCTTTAGTGAGATGAGGTTTACTTATTATCTTAATATTTTAAAAGAATGTTTAATTAATTTATATATTAATTATTAAATTGAAATGAAATTATTATTGTTATTTATATATAAAATAATTGATATTGTTTTTTTATTAATTATAGTTATATTATCGTAGAATTATTGGAGGTGTTTTTGGAAGATTGTATCATTAATTTAATATAATATAGGGATGAAATTTGGTATATTAACTTTTTTTATTAAAATGAAAATTTATTAGAATTAATTCAAAATTATAGATACTTTAAAATTATATATTTGAAATTAATATTTAATTTTCAATTATAAACACCAAAGTAGGTGTTACACCATTATTTGGTCATCTAACCTTTTATCATTAGATGGACCCAAGTACACCATGTAAGACCGGTTTTACCCTAAGTAAAACTGCTTTCACTATGTTAAAATAGGAAACCCCAAAAGGAAATATTAAACAAACCTATATTTGTTTGATTTTCCTCATGGAATAATTAATTAAACCATAATTTAATTATTATTCCCAGTCATGTTTAACCCAAAATCAAAGAAATTAATTAGATAAACCTTTCTTTATCTTATTATTTTCTAGGAATAATTATTTAAACCTTATTTAGATAATATTCCTTGTTAAATATGACCAAATCACCCACAAATAATTAAATAAATCATTATTTATTTAATTATCTTTCAACCACTTCCTTAAATAATTAAATAAATCATTATTTATTTGATTATCTTCTAACCGCTTCCTTAAAAAAGATAAATAAATCATTTATTTATTTATTTTTGACAAATTAAGGGATTTGACCCAAGTCAAATACCTTTTCCCTCCAACAAATATAATAAAATATTCCATAAAAAAGTGGATCTAGATCTGGTTAACCCATGCACCAAGATCTAGAATGACCCAATATTTTGTTATAAATAGGAGGGTTTTTTCTACCATTCTTCACCTTTTGTTGCCTATTAGATCACTCTGGATCTATACACTTGGTCACATAT
Organism: Pinus albicaulis; assembly: GCA_034641835.2. Lineage (NCBI taxonomy): Eukaryota > Viridiplantae > Streptophyta > Pinopsida > Pinales > Pinaceae > Pinus > Pinus albicaulis. The sequence goes on from JAXQQM020083298.1 coordinate 19,037, forward strand.
CTCCATCATTTGCTCCCATTGAGCTCTACTCTTTGCATTGGGTTTTCTACATCAACTAGAGAGAGAAATCTTAGATCTGAAGTGCTGAGGACTTCCAAGAACCCATCCCACTGAGGGGAATTGGATACTCCTTCTAGTTTTCCTCACAGGTGCCCCATTTAATACAAAAATTCTTTCAAAAATTGTTCTTGTCTTGTCTATTGGTATATGGAGCAAACCCTTATTTTTACTGCTTAATGTCTTTCCATACATAGATCTGGTGTTTTGCAGCTATTTTCTTGTCTAACTAATCGCAAATCTGAAGATATTGGCAGCCACTTTTGTTGTTAGGGCTATTAGTTATGCGTAGCTAAAGTGTTCCTTTTCGTACACTTCGACAAAGGATTCATACTAACAAATGGCGACTCCACATGGGTTTTAAATTACGACCGCTGTCGTTTTTCATATTCTTGCATATCCAGCTACTTCAGACCCTAGGGTTTCTTTTCAGCTGTTTATTTTTCCTATTTTTATGTTGTTTTTCTCACATAAAACCCTAAAACATCAAAATTTCTAACTTCTGTGTGTTTCTGGCCCTATTGCGCAGGTAAGCGACACCAGCCGCAACTGAGACGACAACATTTTTGAAAATTTGCCGCCGAGACAACCGGAAACGGGGGTCGCACTTTTTGGCCCATAACCTGCGACCTGGACCTCTAGGTCGCACCTGCCCCTTTTACGCGACTCTTTTGTGGTCGTGCACCTGCCATTTTTTCGGTGATTTTTCTACAATTTTGGAGTTCTGTTGCCGGCTTATCGGGGGTCTTCCGGCCTCTGTCTCTGACCGCTTTAACAGTTACGATACGGTGCACTCATCCCTGAGTGGGAACCCAGCCCCTAGGGCTTTAGTACCCTCCACTTTTTGTGGAAAGAGTTTTAGCTGTTTCAGCCGTCTGTTTTTCAGAGCTTCAGCCTCCTTTTTTCCAGATCTGTTACCTCCCTTTCAGATCCTTTGAAATCAGCTCTTCTACCTCTCAAATCCCCCCCTGAAGATTTGTTTGGATCTACTTTTAGGGCCTCCACCTTGCCCCCTCCGTTTTTGCTGATTTCCTTCCTTTTTCCAGCCACCCTGCCTTTGTCTTTTGGCTGTGACCTGCACCTCTTTTCAGTAGCTCTATCCTTTAGATCCCTGTCCCTTTTGACCTTAGATCTTTTGGCCTCTTTTCCGTGTGTTTTGCATAGATTTTTCCCTTTCTTTTCAGTTTAGTTTTGAGAGACCTGCCTTCTTGGGTTAGATAGATGCACAAGTAGCTGTTATTTTTCTGTTTTTTCAGCATTATATACTGTTCTCTGTAGGTTTATTTTCAGCTACACAGCACACTTTTTTCTTGCTCTCAAAACGGAAAGGGTTTAAAAATTAAAATTAACGCACGACACACATTGACCCTAAGTGAAGAAGCACCTAGTTAACACCACCTGGCAAAGACTTTAAAATCAATTGTCACTACCCCTTTTCTACCCTTGACCTCACTTGATTTTGTCCCTTCCTGCACTTGTTGGTTTTCTTCTTCCCGTCATCATTGCGCCCCCAAGGTGCCTTTCTCGGAGACTTCTTGGCCTTCACCCTCAGTTTCTGCTTGGTCGACTATACTTTCAGCCCGCCGTCGACAGTCCTCCGCCAGTCGCACCGACTCCTCTCTGATTCCATCGGAGTTCTCCTTTTCCTTAGGTTTTCTCCCTGTCACCTTCACTATCTGCAGTCCGGGGCCTCATGCGGTGCTCCCGGCCCTAATGCCGGAACTACTACTAGCGGAACCGCCACAGGAACTACCTCGGCTGCACCCGTGCTCCCCTTCTTGGCAGGCCTCAGCCTCCCCGATTTGGACCGGTTGACAAACAACCCTATACACCATGACGCTAGTTGGCTTGCTATGTCGACAAAGCTCCCTTCCGACATCCCAAAGTTTGAAGGCCGTGCTGGAGAAGATCCTTCCAATCATGTTCGATCTTTCCACATGTGGTGTTCATCTACCTCCATTACCGATGACTCTGTTCGTCTTAGATTGTTCCAACGCACGCTTACAGGCAAAGCTTCTAAATGGTATGTTGATCAGCCCACTTCCTCCCATACCACCTTTGCAACTCTCGCCCGGGATTTTTTATCTTACTTCCAGCTTCCCCTTCGTTATGACACTGGTATCGAACTCTTGACTTCCTTCAAGCAAACCTCTTCGACCCGCCTTTCTACCCATGTCTAGGAATGGCGAAGAAGACGGAGCCTATGCCAATCTCCTCCCTTCGAAGACCGTGTCTACATGGACTGGTTCCTTAGATCTCTCTTGTCCCCTATCGGGAAAGATGTCGCATCGCATTTTCCTCAAACCGAAGAAGATGCCCTCCAAATGGCGTTAAAGTATGACCTAATCTACGCTCAGACAGGTTATGATCCTACTGTCTTACCTAATCTCCCCAAACCCGGTGATACCCATACACCGGGGGCACCTCATGCCGCTGACAGTATCGTTGGATCTATCTCTCATCCATCCGCTCAACCTCTCATGAGCTATGGTTTTCCTGGGGGAGGGGGCACCACTCCCTGCACTTCTCCCCCTCCCGGTAGCACGCATCCAGGATACGGCATGCCTCATCCTTTTGCCCAACCTCCTACTTACCTCAATGTTTCCCAACCTAACCATTACCCTCATCCGCAGCCTGGTGCGCCAGCTCCTCCAGCATATGCGCTTTCGCCTCCTTTGCCTTCTCAACCCCTGCAACAGCCGTCACCGCCCCCTCAAGAGTCGGTGGATGCACAGCAGGGATTCATGGCTACCCAACCACCTAACAGACAGGTGGCCACTCCACCTTCCCCTTCTGGTTCCTCCAATTACCAGATCCTCATGATGAACTCTGATCCACCTCTAACCGTCGACCTTAACCTTCAAACTCGGTCTCGCTAGTACCCCACGCCTCCCGCTCAGTCTGCCCCCGAGTCCCCTTCTTCCAGTTCTACAGAGCCTCTTTCGACAACCAATGGTCCCTTACATATCCCTCAACCCAAAGTTGAGGTCCATACCAAGATTCCTAAAGGACCGTTACATCGAAATGCTGCTTCTGGTCGAGTTGCTCATTCGTATAGCATAGTAGATGATTTGGTGCAATCTCCTGCTGCCATTTCCACACTGGAACTCCTCCAGTCGTGCCCTTCCCAAAAGAAGGCTCTACTATCTGCCGTGGGCGCTGTAGATCCTGCTGATGACCAAATGATTGTTTTCGACGCCTCTCAATCGGACCATCCTCCTCTTCCTGCTTCCGTCGCCTTCCAAATCCCAGTAAAAATCCGGAATGCCAACGTTTCCCGGTGTATAATTGATGAGGGGGCATCAACCTGTGTGATGTTCGCTTCGGTTTGGAAGCAACTTGGAGCTCCTGAGCTGGCCCCTTCCACGATCACCCTTCGAGCGTGGGACGGCCATGCCTCCCGACCCTAAAGCCTCTGTTTAAGTAATTTTCTATCCTGCCCTCGCCGGTAAGGCTGATTTGCGTTGACGTTTAAGTCATCGACGCCCGTAGATACAACATTCTATTGGGGGCGAGAAGCTACTATGCTATGTCTTGTCCCATCCGCGGTTTCGCAAGATGTCTTTCCCCCATAATGGAAAGATAGTCACCATTGACGAATTGACATATCATGAGCCAAAATCTCAGACCTCACCTGAGACGACCATCTCTTTTGTAGCCAACAAGCAAACCATCGATTCCTTAACCAGTGTCTCCCCCGGCGTTTACAAAGATTCCTCCCTGCTTGGAACTTTTCCTAATCTCCCTCCTCCTCCCATCACTGATCCCAGCTTATCGAATGTTTGCATGATGCAATCGTCTCAGGCTCCCCATAAGCGGCCTGCCTCGGCTAGTCAGCAACCTCCCCCTCGCCCTCCGCAACCCGCTCCTAGCCATTCATCTCAGCTAGCTGGACCTCCTCCTTCTGGCCCTCCCCCTACAGTTGGTATCCTTGTTTATCCTCCTAGATCGGTTCCCCCTAGCCTTAACCATCTCGGAGCCATCCCTCCTGGTCATTACCCTGCTGGGCAGATACCGTTCCTAGCTCCCCCACCAGGAGTGTACACGGTACCGGTCATGGCCACCCTCTCTCTTCCTAACTTGACCCTTGGGATTCCCGTCTGGTACCATGATCCTCCAGCCGCAACCCCGCCTGGTCAACCCAAACCTTATATTTCTTTGACCCCAGTTCAACCGGTCCCCATGACTTCTCCCGCTGCAACAGTGCCTCAGTCACCTCAACAGGAACCACCTTCTGTTGTGACCACTTCGGGTAAGAAAGGAAAAGCTCGCAAGGGGGCATCAAAGGACAAGGCTGCCCCGACAAACCCTGCCCCTCCTCGGCCTCCAAAGCATACCATCCAGTGTGCTTTGTGTGATGTTGTCGGCCACGCCACCCATACCTGTCCTGGAGTGCTTCGTCTCAAGCCCATGGTTAATGTCACGTTCCCTGAGTCCACGGTCCCGGAAGCCTCTGTTCCTTCTGCGACCACGCTCAAGAACCCAAAGACTATTCACACCAACCGCCCCTGTGCTTTGTGTGATCTCCATGGCCATTACACCCATCTTTGTCCCCGCCTCGAGGATTTCCGCCCCTCTCTAGCCGCGGTCCACCATTTCGAGGCCAAGCGCAATGAGTCCACCTCTCCCCTATTTGCGCATTCTGCTTCAGCAGAACTACCAGATATGACTGCTCCCATTGACATTCCCCCTCCTGATGCCGAGATGATGGAGCCTTCGTCCAACATTTTATACCTATCTTCATCCATGAGACCCTCGGGGAACATTCCATCTGAATCCTCCCCTGTTGTTTCGCTTGACCTGCCTTCCGCGATCATCTTGGGCTCAACATCGGTAGATCCTCTATCTACTTACTCTTCGGTCACCCCTTGTGACGATGCGCATGTGAACCTCTCTTCTCATGATGATGATTCAGGTCGCTTCACCACGTCAGGCGGTCTTTCTTCCACCAGTCACCCCATCTTCTATCACGGTGACGACATTATGGAAAAAATTCCCACCCCTGACTTTATCTATTCCCCCTTACATCGAACCCATGCGTTCACACCACATCCACCTTGTGGCCACTACATTGAAACCCAATGTTTGGGTAAGGGGGCACCCACATTTGAGAGACCAAGAGAAGCAATTCTCCACAACTCTCCTAGTGTATCTGGTCGTGTTGACTTTAGTCCCAGTATTCTTCCACATTTAGAAGAACCTCCAGAGTCCCATATCACTTCAGATCACTTTAGGGATGATACCCCTTATCGTCCCCTCATCTTACATCAGCAACCCAGTCTCTTAGACATTATTGTTGACCAACCTATAGCTTTTCTACGACTTCAGATCGCTCTAAGGATGATACCCCTTATCATTCCTTCATCTTACATCAGCAACTCCATCTCTTAGACATTGTTGTTGACCAACCTATAGCTTTTCTACGGGAGCATCAGTTCATTATCTCCAACTCCTCTCTTTGGGATAGTGACACCAGGTATGCCACCCCGGAAACTTAAAATCCATTTGCTTCCTATATGCAGTACCAAAAGAGATTGTTAATCCTCCATTCCCTTTCTCAAACTGCATAACCATAACGAAAACAAATGGCGCACCACATCATTAAAATATGTTTAGATTTCCCTTTTTCTAAATACATTTTGGCATGACCACACCATGCTTGGGGGCACCTATGCCCCTCAACCATAACCCTCTTCAAAATCGAATTTCTTCACTTGCAACACTCATACTCGGGGCACCATTTGGCCTCCATACTTATCCATGCTCGTGTTCATGTTCGTCGTGAGTTACCATCTTGTACTCATGTTTTCATGGTCCCCCATTGGACATTTATTGTGTGGAAGCATCATCAAGTCGCCCTTGTTTAGAGCATCCAAGTTGAGTCATCATTGCATTCATGGAGTCTATCCCGAGTCCCTTTGTACCCCACTATAGTCCTCCATCCTTCATTGCTTGGTCCCTCTCTTGTGTCACACATTATGGCCTTCAGTCCCACTGTCCCCAATCCCTCATGATATTGTGTCAGTCGCTGCCACGTAATTCATGCCCTTTATGCTCTAGCAAGGGAAGTCGTTTATTCGCTACTCAGTCCCCTCTCTTCCATCATCATCATTGGTATTAGCATGTCCGTCGCTCTACTATTTTCTCTCGTGCCTTAGTTGAGGATCTCTCATTGCCTCACCTATGGCAGACCTCCTTCTGTCGACATCAGCTCCTTCATTCCAGAAGACAGGTCTAGAGGGCGGTGTACCTTGGTTCCAGCTTCCACTCTTGTTCGGTGCCTCAGATCAGGCAAAGGGATCTATCATTTCCCTTTGACTTGATTGTTTCTCCACTCCAGCTCCTTTCAGCATGATCGAGATCCGTATACTTGATGGTTCAGTGATGCAGCAACAACTCTTGGTGATTCCCGGGTGTGTGTCAGATGTCTCAGCCCTCATGAGAGGGTGGCCCTGCAGGTAGCCCCCCACATGCCCGGATGACCTCTTCATTGCAGCCTTCGATGCAGCTCCATATATTTGATGATGTCGGCCTTAGCTGCTTGCAACGCCTCTTTGATTTTCATGTATCAGTCAGATTTTGTGAGCCCTTCCCCGCTTATAGGGGGCATTTGGGTTGTATTTGTATCTCATGTACTCAGATATTATTGTATAAGTCCTGGCTGTTATCCCAGGCACATCATGTATGTGGGATTCCTCATTGTATTCTTATCTGGCTCATGTTTATGCCGGTTGTACTTTATGGTTCGGTCCCTTGTTTACTGGACACACTATTCTTTTGTACTTTGTCTCGGCGGGCATAGGTATGCCTCCCCCGCCGCCTTCAGCACGGGTACCCTCTCATAAAAAGAGACTTGTTGCACCTGCGAGTCTCGTCTCCTCAGGGTCTAGTCCTTCAGCACACTATCTACCTCACATTTCTCTCTCTGACATCCCTTTTGTTGTCTAGTGATTGTGTTCTTACAAAGTACTTCGGTCATACGATTTTCTCCTGACACTCGCACGCTGGGGGGCAATCTGTTACACCATTTTTTGGTCATCTAACCTATTATCATTAGATGGACCCAAGTACACTATGTAAGACCAATTTTACCCTAAGTAAAATTGCTTTCACTATGTAAAATAACTTAATAAAACACATTTATTAGGTTGTTTATGGTCTAAACAGGAAGCCCCAAAAGGAAATATTAAACAAACCTATATTTGTTTGATTTTCCTCAAGGAATAATTAATTAAACAATAATTTAATTATTATTCCTGGTCATGTTTAACCCAAAACAAAGAAATTAATTAGATAAATCTTTGTTTATCTTATTATTTTCTAGGAATAATTTAATTCCTTGTTAAATATGACTAAATCACCCATAAATAATTAAATAAATCATTATTTATTTGATTATCTTTCAACCACTTCCTTAAAATGATAAATAAATCATTTATTTATTTATTATTTACAAATAAAGGGATTTGACCCAAGTCAAATACTTTTTCCCTCCAACAAATATAATGAAATATTCCATAAAAGGTGGATCTAGATCTGGTTAACATTATTTTAATCATGCACCAAGATCTAGAATGACCCAATATTTTGTTATAAATAGGAGGGTTTTTCCTATCATTCTTCACCTTTTGTTGCCTATTAGATCACTCTGGATCTATACACTTGGTCACATTCTACATCATTTGCTGTGTGAGCTCCCTTTGAGTTCTATCTTTGTCTGGGTTTTCTACACCAACAAGAGAGAGACATTCTAGATCTGAAGTGCTGAGGACTTCCAAGAACCCATCCCATTGAGGAGAATTGGATACACCTTCTTGTTTTCCTCCCAGGTGCCCTTAATACAAAAATTCTTTCAAAAAACATTGTTCTTGTCTTGTCTATTGGATGTATGGAGCAAACTATTAATTTTACTGCTTAATGTCTTTCTATGCATAGATCTAGTTTTTTGCAGCACTTGTCTTGATCAACTAACTACAGATCTGAAGATATTGGCAGCCACATTTGATGTTAGGGCTATAATTTATGCATAGCTAAAGTGGTCTTTTTTCGTACGCTTCGACAAAAGATTCATACTAATAG